>OX104123.1:44172504-44395341 GCA_944474755.1 Limnoperna fortunei
TGATATAAAAAAAACCTGAGATTTGGTAAGTCGCGTAACTTTGTTCAATAATATGAAAGATAATTGTATGCCGCAAATAAGACAAATTACTTTATTTTTACCATGTCCAGTAATATGGGCCGTTTTTTTGGTTCAAAAAGCTTTGTCTAGAAAAGAATAAGTCGGAGGAATACATGTGGAATGAAGCGTGACCCTGCATTAACGTTCAAAAATGGCATTACAGTTACACAACGCGAAATACTACCGAAGTGGAAAGATGACGTACTAGTATTGTATCAAAACTAGGAAATTTAGTTTTTACGAAATTAAATATTGACCAGAGCCTTTGTGAATAGAAAATATTGAGTTTTCTTGCACCTCTAGACCCATCCATTATCGGCATTCAACCGAACCTTCGACCGTCTGTAGCGAAGGTTCGGTTGAATGCTGATTAGCATACGAATCAGGGTAAACTAAAATTCCAACGCAATGCACATTTTTAGAGTTATGTATATCTGATTTAGTTTTTATCCAGTCATTTATTAAGACCCCAGAACAAACGAGAGTGAAAGTAAAATCTGATGTTTGCAACTTAGTTTCTATTCAATTCCACCAAGATTCATGGAAATTTTTCTCTTAGAGTATGATGTCAGCACAGTTGGCTACATATGTAAATTTTGATAACTTTTTCCAAAATATTTATGAAAACTGATTTGAATTTGTCAGTTTTCAGGTCACGCTTATAGATTCCATCTTGTCATTAATGACTAATTTATACAAGAAACATTTTCGTTAAAAACATTGATGTTTAAAAGCAATGTTTTTACTTTATTCATATTTAAGACTTTTCCCAATTGTGGAATTTACGTCGTAATTTTCCAAATGAACAAGGGCCCAGGCCCCATTTGAAAAAAAGGTAGGAAAATCCCTGGTTGTAACTTGAGAATTTTGGCTTGGTAGACCACAACTAAATTTTAAGTAGTCCATCCATATGGTTCTATACAAAAAAGGTAAACATTCTAGTAGCCCACAGCAAATTTTAGGGGCCATTGGCCCATGGGTGAGTGCCTATTTCAAACCTTAGTGAATAATAGGTATTTTTTTCAGAATTCTTCCATCTTGTATTTTCAAACAATATGGCTACACCAAATAAATTTCTTGTTTTTCAGCCCAACCACAGATATTTTATCGAAAGTGAAAAAAAAGACATTAAAAAAAATTACTGCATGACCTGGATATACAGTTAATTGAATGAGCTACATTATTGTAATATTGAGGCCACAATTTCACTTTTCAACCAAAAATTTCATAGTATCTGAAAAAAGTAGTGTTTGGTGATATTTTAGTTTGTAGATTCAAACAAGAAAGCTTTCATTAATTATCTTTAAAGTTTGGGCTTTGTTGATATTGATTGATGTGATTATGTCTCATCAGTATATTTATAAAACGAAAAGACTATCATGTTTTCCCCGATTAATTATATATATCTTTAATGGCATAAAAATGTTTTAGTTTAATAACATAATCCATTAAGTTATTAAAATAGATTTATGTCATTGAGTTGTCTTCACAACACTGTGTTGGTACACTTCGATCTTTTTGGTAATTAGAAAGACTGGAGACCAGTCACCATGTGTCAACAAACATAAAAATGCAAATTTTTTGCTATTGTAAAATCCTTAAAATTAGCTTAAAAAAGTTTTCAACCAGCTAAAACCCTTTCAGGTATGCTCAGAATGCAGGATTTTCCATCCAAGATTTGAAATTTTTCTGCAGGAGTCATGCCCCCAGACCCCCCTAGCAGGTTCGGGTCGCTTTGCGACCCTCAACCGGTGTTGGACTAGTGGAAAATTTTGAGGACTAGTAAATTTAAATTTTGACTAGTCCAGTGGACTAGTACCCTCAAAAGTTTTTGGTGCAGACTGTGTTACACGTGATACGCCCAGAGTCCACATGCATGGTTTAAATTGAATGGTAATATTAGAATTTGTTGAAAGTTGGGTACTCTAAACTAGGCAAAAAGTTAAATCTATAAAACCCCAAAAAGTCAAAGCATTCATGTCGAGACTTTACCCATAAGGTAAATAAGGGCTTAAATTTTGTAGAATTATTCTCTTACTGAATTTTGAATCTTTTCAGCTTGCTAAAGATCTCCTGCATCCTACCCTTGAAGAGGAAAAACAGAAATGTAAAGTGAAGCGTTTAGTGCAGAGTCCAAATAGTTACTTCATGGATGTTAAATGTCCAGGTAAAAACCTGAGAGTAACAGTTGGATGCTCATATTTTGCAAATTAATTGATTGGTTTAATTAATATCTAGTTAATATTAAGTAATATTCAGGACAAGAACAAGGTAACAAACAAAACAATAGGCGAAAGAGACAAACTAAAAAAAAAAACCAAAATAATTACTGCCACTAGAAAAGTATGGTGTATTTGGTAAGGATGTAGTTTAAGCTTTTGTAATGGTTAGAAAGAGCTCCTTCTAAATCTACAAAACTGGGTTATTGTGCAAGGAATGTGGCACTCGTCAGATAGGTTACCCACATCCTCACAAGTAAGGGTTTGTGTGTCCATGAAACCCTGACAAACTTGGCTAGGAAATTCCCGGGCTAGAAGATTTTCATATGACGTGGATCCTTCAAAATATCAACCAATGAAATTGCTTGAAAGAAGCAAGTGTTTGGCAGTAGTCATTTTTACTCATTATTGAGTCGCAAGAAAACATAACGCAACTATTAAATAACGCGCTAATAACAAACTGTACAAAGTACACTGATTTCCACGTGGTCTTGACAACACTTCCGTTTGGTTTATTTACAATCAACATCAGAATATCCCCCAACCAAGTCGTGAATGAATGCAAGCTTTTGATTGGCTACATTCAGGTATGATGTAGCCAATCAAAATTGTGACTTTTAGCCCAGGAGTTTCCTAGCTAAGTTTGTCAGCGTTTCTTGGACACGTGTGTACACGGAAACCATGACTTGTGGGGATGTGTTAACATGTACAATTGTTTATTCAAACAATTGCTACATGCATATATATATATGTATGTCAGATTTTTCTTAGATCTCTGTCTCAGCTATAAACAACAAAAACTACAACTGTCCATGCACCTAACTGAAACAATACTGTTTCATAATGTTATTAGATGTTCCTGTACACTATTTTTTACATTCTGATCCCTAAAGCAAGACGACTGCCACTCTAGGATTATGTTAAATATTGGAATTTATGAAAAAGTATTTAAAATATTTAAAAGGCTTCTAAAAAAAAACCTTTTGAATTAACTTAGTCAAAATGTTTATTAGACAGTCTTCTACACATTTTTTTTAATTGGAAATTAACAAGTCAACAACAACATAATTAAGTTTAAAACATGTACTTTTAAATTTTCAAATGCTACAAGTTTCAAGTTTCACCTTTTTTTAACCTTCAATATGTTGTTCATTTTCAGGGTGTTATAAAATCACCACAGTTTTTAGCCATGCACAAACAGTTGTATTGTGTGTCGGATGTTCAACAGTCCTGTGTCAGCCAACCGGTGGTAAAGCCAGGTTGACAGAAGGTAATAAACGCTCCCTTTCAATGTTTTAATTCTAATTAAGTGGCCCAAAACTTGGGGCACTTATTCTTTTGCATCTATTTCTGTTTCAACTTTTTCTAGATCGTGAACTTGTCAGACAGATTTCTCATAGACGCCTTAATAGAATCAAATGAAACTTGGCACAGTTGTAGATCGACATATGAATGGGTGCAGTCACTAGTCAGATGTTTGATAATGGCCGCCACTTGACAACAGCCACCCAAACATGGGAAAAAATTTTCCTGTGGTTCGATTTGAACGAAATTTGGTATGGAGGAAGATTTTAGTATTTCAAGTGAAATGCTACCTTTGAAATTGTGTTCCGACGTCGCGTTTCAAAATGGATGCAAAAAACATGTATCTAAATCCCATCTTAATGAAATTTAACGTGCTCCAATTGCAACAAAATTTGGTGTGGAGGTAGAATTAAGTGTCCTGTATGGAATTCTACATTCGGAAATTTTTTTGGACTGAGTTTCAAAATCGTCGCCAAAAACGCATCAAATTTTAAATGTCCGATTTTAATGAAATTTAATGTGTAGGTACATTACAATGTTCTGAGTGGAAAGGAATGCTATCAATGGGTATTTTTTGCAACTTCTGATTTTTTAATTTAAATTTATTTTTTGTGTGAAAATTAAATTAAAAAAAGAATAAGAAATCAAACTGTTAATTGGCTATTGGCTGTAAAAAGATGAGATTTGACAATTGTAAATGTCTCTTTTTGTGTTTGTGATAAGGTCCTGTCAAAAATGGTTGAGTGTGGCAAGGACCAGTAAGCTGTGCCAAATACCAACCTTAGTTGACAATCATTGCCCATTGTCCAACCAAAGTTTGGGTTTTCACCTGTTTACCACCTTCCTCACTATATAATAACTTTAATTTTGTTTTATTGGGTTTATTAGGTTGTATGCCTATGTCTTTGTTGCTTTGTGCTGACATGCTGCCATTACAAGTGAACATGATGAGTATCTTTCGGGTCAGATTGGTTTTGAAGACAACCTTCCCAACGTGTACTGATTCACTTGTAATATCATCAGCGTGTTCATATATCGGGGGAGAATTTCTCTAAAATTGGGGAGTTGAATAGGCATGCAGTGCTATCTATTTAAGGAATACTTCAAATTTCTGAACAGATTATACGATATAATATGGTTTGGGTCTGTTTACGCCTAATAAACCGCGAAGCGGTTTATGAATGGTGTAAACAGACCCAAACCATATTATATCGTATAATCTGTTCAGAAATTTGAAATATTCCTTATAATTTAATTTTAACTATAAATCTTATAAATTTTTGCGGTAAAAACGTCGACGACGTCGTGGAACTATTTGAATTTTAACGGCGTTAGAATAGGTTATAGGTCACGCAAGTTATTTCTTATAATATGGGTTGCCCGATTTGAATTGACCAATCAGATTTCAGCTTACAAAGCAAATTAAATTATATAAAAATATTGTTAAGGGGTCGTCCATAATTGTCAACCTTTTTCATAAGTGTGCAAACCGCACACTTAAGGGAGGGGGTTAAAAATTTCGACATTTTTGTGTACACTTTTTTTTATCTTGAGAAATGTTTCGTTTCCGTGGAGTTTGGTTTTTAGCTCACCTGACCCAAAGGGTCATGTGAGCTATTGTTATCACTTTGCGTCCGTCGTCGTCGTCGGCGTCTGTAAACTTTTTACATATTAATCTTCTTCTCTGAAACCACTTGGCCAATTGAAACCAAACTTGGCCATAATGTTCATTGGATGGACCTTTACAAAGTTTGTGTTTTTTATTTTGATTGGTAAACCAATATGGCCGCCACCTCAAGACTTAGTTTAACATAGGACCGTATGGGAAAAAAGTTAAAAAGGGCTTCTTCTCTGAAACCGTTTAACCAATCAAAACAAAACTTACTAGCAATATTGTTTAGATGGTCCTCTATAAAGTTTGTGTTTTAGATGGGAATTGGAAATTCAAAATGGCCGCTACTGCAGGACTTAGTTTAACATAGAACCCTATGGGAAAAAGTTTTAAAAGGCTTCTTCTCTGAAACCGGTTAATCAATGGAAACAAAAACTTACTAGCAATATTGTTTGGATGGTCCTCTATAAAGTTAGTGTTTTTTATGGCAATTGGAAATTCAAAATGGCTGCCACCGCAGGACTTAATTTAACATAGGACCCTATGGGAAAAAGTTTGAAAGGCTTCTTTTCTGAAACCGGCCAACCAATGGAAACAAAACTTACTAGCAATATTGTTTGGATGGTCCTCTATAAAGTTAATGTTTTTTATCCCAATCTGATATTCAAAATGGCCGCCACCGCAGGACTTAGTTTAACATTGGACCCTATGGGAAAAATGTTAAAAAGGGCTTCTTCTCTGAAACCGGTTAACCAATCAAAACAAAACTTACTAGCAATATTGTTTGGATGGTCCTCTATAAAGTTTGTGTTTTTTATGGCAATTGGAAATTCAAAATGGCTGCCACCGCAGGACTTAATTTAACATAGGACCCTATGGGAAAAAGTTTGAAAGGCTTCTTTTCTGAAACCGGCCAACCAATGGAAACAAAACTTACTAGCAATATTGTTTGGATGGTCCTCTATAAATGTTTTTTTATCCCAATCTGATATTCAAAATGGCCACCACCGCAGGACTTAGTTTAACATTGGACCCTATGGGAAAAATGTTAAAAAGGGCTTCTCTGAAACCGGTTAACCAATCAAAACAAAACTTACTAGCAATATTGTTTGGGTGGTCCTTTATAAAGTTTATGATTTTTATGCCAACTGGAAATTCAAAATGGCCACTACCGCAGGACTTAGTTTAACATAGGACCCTATGGGAAAAAGTTTTTAAAGGCTTCTTCTCTGAAACCGGTTAATCAATGGAAACAAAAACTTACTAGCAATATTGTTTGGATGGTCCTCTATAAAGTTTATGTTTTTTATGGCAATTGGAAATTCAAAATGGCCGCTACCGCAGGACTTTGTTTAACATACGACCCTATGGGAAAAAGTTTTTAAAGGCTTCTTCTCTGAAACCGGTTAATCAATGGAAACAAAAACTTACTAGCAATATTGTTTGGATGGTCCTTTATAAAGTTTATGTTTTTTAAGGCAATTGGAAATTCAAAATGGCCAACTCCCCCGCAGGACTTAGTTTAACATAGGATTCTATGGGCAAATAAAAAAAATCTCTATACAACTGGTTAACCAATGAAACAAAGCTTTCTAGTAATATTGTTTGGATGGTCCTATTTAAAGTTTATTGAAAATTACAGAACTTACTTTAACATCAGGGAAATGCCATCTTCATTGCCTATAAAATCAGGTGAGCGATACAGGCTCTTAAGAGCCTCTGGTTTATATTAGTTTAATGGTTGATGTACACTTTTTGATGGGGGGTGGGGGGTCTCAAAAAGTGTGCTTTTTGCACACTTGTGAAAATGGTTGACAATTATGGACGACCCCTAACTGTTTCACAACCAGACCATTCTCTAACAAAATTTATATGAATTCCTTTGTACGTTTATTGCTAAATTTTAGTGTCAAAAAAAGAAAAATAATTGTTTTGTTGAAACTGTTAAAAAGTGTCTTAGATGTGTCCTTGATGTCTTGGTAGGCTACCATCTACTGTTTTTCATGGGCATGTCAAAATAAGATAAGCAAACTTGGACAGGAATTCTGATTAGGTTTGTTTCCCTTCTTGTAAGGCATGCTTTACTATATCTGATAGAATTGCCATTTGCCAGTGAAGGTGTATTTTGTTTTTGTTGTATGCGAAGTAGAGACAGATAAAAAAATGATGTTCTGGTAAGATGTTGAAACAAAATGAAATTTCAGTGTCCCTAGGGTTTTTTTTTCACTTGGATTGGTTTTATTCCAATTTACTGACTTATTAAAAGGTTATATGTCTATGTCTTTGTTCCTTTGTGCTTACTTGTTGCATAAAATTACAAGTGAACATGATGAGTATCTTTCGGGTCAGATTGCTTTTGAAGACAACCTTCCCAACGTGTACTGATTCACTTGTAATTCGATTGTGTTTACATTTCAGTGGGCATGCAGTGCCATCTATAAAATTAAAGTATTGTTTACCACTCTGATCTTACCAACCAGGCCCTTCTTTAACTAGTTTTCTATTAAGATGTTTTGAAAATTTGGAAGCAGGGGTATCAATATATTGTGAGCATTGCTCACAGTTTTAATAGTTTAGAACAGTAATAAATAGTTTCAGCAGATCTTAGTATAACAAAAAAAGAAATGTAAAGTTTTGTTGATGTATTATAAATAGACTTCACCATCCTTATCTCAGTAGCCTACCTGCTTCTATTAATCATGGGCGTGTCAATTTGAGTTTCAGGCTTAAGTCTGAATTATGGTAAGGTGTGCTTGACATTCTTTTGGTAATTATACAGTGTGCTCGAAATTTTGGTAAGGTATGCAGACATTCTGCTGGTAAGGTAATTTATACCTTAATTGACAGGATTGCAAGTGGTGTAAAATCAGTTTGGACAAAATTGTTGGGAATATTCTGTAAAGTAACAAAATGAAATATCAATGTCCATAGGAAGTTGGAATTTATTTTTTTCTTTTACCTTGTACTGATTTTATTCTAATTTACTGACCAACATCTGCAGGTGATATGTTGATAGATTTTGTCTGTGGCAATTTGCTGTGCTCTCAGTTGAAAAATTACAAGTGAACATGATGAGTATCTTTCGGGTCAGATTGCTTTTGAAGACAACCTTCCCAACGTGTACTGATTCACTTGTAATTTGATCGTGTTCACATTTCTGGGGGAGAGTTCTTTAACATCTTGCTATGGAAATTTTACACTACCTGATTAAATATTAATTAGCCAGCATCGTTACTCAGAAAGTAAGGGTATCTCTCTGATACTTCATGTTGCTTTGGAGGCATGACGGAACAACTGTATCTAAATTAACTTGTAATTCAGTTGAACCTTTTATATTTGACATTAAAATTTTACTTTGCCCTTCGCCATTTTCACAAATGAAGATTAACCTCCTGTATGCAATTTTATATATATCTAAAAAAAAAATGATGAAAATGTCATTAAACTTCCTTCAAACAAATTACTGTTCTATTGCAGACTGCTTGTTTATTGCAAATAGGATCTTGTATTGGTACAAGTACTGGTGAAGTATTGGATTTCTACAATCTCAATAGTTAAATTATGGTATTTCAAGTCCATGCTTTGGTGTGGACTTTCCATAATTTAACTATCGAGATAGCAGAAGTCTGATTATCCAAGAGAACTAATGTAAGATTCTGTTTCTCTAATTTTTAAAAGCAGTAAATTTCCAAAATGAAATACAAATTTCAGAACCCGAATATATGGACATGATGTGAACACAATGTATATAACATTATTTCTGTTTATGACCTTTATATTTTTGACCTTTATATTTATGACCTTTATATTTATGACCTTTATTAGCTCACCTGACCCGAAGGGTCATGTGAGCTATTGCCATCACTTGGCGTCCGTCGTCGTCAGTCGTCGTCGTCGTCGTCGTTAACTTTTCTTCAAAAATCTTCTCCTCCAAAACCACTGAAGGGATTGTTTTGAAACTTTGCATACATCATCAGTAAAATGCCCTCTACCAAGTTTGCCCAAATCATGGCCTCAGACCAACCAACATGGCCGCCATGGCTAAAAATAGAACAGAGGGGTCAAAATACAGTTTTTAGCTTATAGTTCAAAAAGTATAACAGATACAGGAAAACCGAAGAGACCTTCCTTCTTCAGCATCTAAAGCTCTACAAAACACTCCATTGGGTCAAAGTTGTATGATGACTCCTTGTAGGAGTTATTGCCCTTTAATTGTCAAAATTGATGATTTTTGCCATTTTTGCCTCAAAATCTTGAAAATTATTAGAACTAGAGAAAAAGTTAGCATTGCTTAATTGTTCTGCTCTATGAGGGCTACAAAAATGACTTGAGGGTCAAGATTGTCTGATTAACCGTTTAAGAGTTATTCCCCTTGAACTGTTTTTTTTAATCGGTTTTAATTGATTTTTTAAAATCTTCTCCGAAGAAACAACTGAAAGTACTGCTTTGAAACTTTGTACACATTATCTGTCAAATGTCCTCAACCAAGTTTGTACCAACCATGGCTGCAGATTAACCAACATGGCCACCATGGCTAAAAATAGGATGGGGGGGGGCGGTAAAATACAGTTTTTGGCTTATATTTAAAAAAGTGTAACAGATACTGGAAAACCAAAGAGACATGCCTTCATCTGCATCAAAAGCTCTACGAAACACTCCATTGGGTTGAAGTTGTATGATGACTCCTTATAGGAGTTATTGCCCTTTAATTGTCGAAATTGATTATTTTTGACATTTTTGCCTCAAAATCTTGAAAATTATTAGAACTAGAGAAAAAGTTAGCATTGCTTAATTGTTCTGCTCTATGAGGGCTACAAAAATGACTTTAGGGTCAAGATTGTCTGATGAACCGTTTAGGAATTATTCCTCTTGAACATATTTTTAATCAAATTTACTTGATTTTAACAAATCTTCTCCTCTTAAACCAATGAAAGGACTGCTTTGAAACATTGCATACATCATCTTTAGGATGTCCTCTACCAAAATTGTCTAAATCATGACACCTGACTACCTACATAGCTACGTTGGATTAAAATAGAAAAAATGATAAAAAGGGGGGGGGGGGGGGGGGTCGAGAGAGTTTTTGACTGATAGTTAAAAAAGTATAACAGGTATAGAAAATTTGAAGTGAACCTCCCTTCTCCCTCTAACCATCAAAAGATCCTCCTTATAGGAGTTATTTCACTTAAAAGGTCAAAATTAATGATTTTTGCAGAAGTGTTGGGCAATTCCTTATAGCAAAGAAAAGCTGGATAAAAAAGGGTTGTTTGGTTTCAGGTTCAGGTGAGCGATACAGGCTCCTGGGAGCCTCTAGTATTTTAAACCAATCAATAGATGATGATCACATTTTTACTAGTGATGATAACTATTTATTTGGCCTTACCATTTGTTGTTCTATTTCAGGCTGCTCATTCCGAAGGAAACAACCATAAATGTGATATGACGACTGGGATGTGTGATGGCGAGGAGTTGGTGTGTGTGAAATACCTGTGAAGATTTTATACACTGACGGAACATAATTTATTGACATCTTTTTTGTTATAATTACTCATAAGATCATTAGCTGTGCTGAGTTGTTAGCCAATGAAAACTGTGATTCATCAGTTATTATAACGTGGTTCTAAATATATACAAATTGATAATGCAGGGAAAGCTAGTAGAGTAAAATTAAATCTTGGCAGATGAAATGCTGTCAACTCAGTACAGTTCTTTCATCTATTCCTTATATGAAAAAAACATTAACTGGACTCGTGTGATATCATAAATAAATCTAAGGTTTTCACAAACACCAAATTGTATTTGTGTTATTGATAGACCTGGCCTTGACCTTGGTAAGCAATGTGGTTTTTGGAGGTGTTTTCTATCTCTCGAGTTTCTGTATTTATCCCCAATTTGATTCTAGTTTGAAGAAACTACACATATTACATATTTATGTTTGTACAAACATCAAACCATACAACATTATGACCCGTATTGATTCGACAAAGCTGTATTGCAACACAATGAAATAGCACTTTGATCCTTGGAAATGGTATCTGTGTCCGAGAGACACTTGATGGTACCGCACTAAGTTTTGTTTGTTTGTTTGTTTGAATGGTGTTTTAACGCCACTTTCAGCAATTTTTGCAGCTATTTCATGGCATCCAGTTTTTTTGGTGGGGAGGAAGCTGGAGTACCCGGAGAGAACCCCCGACTGCGGTAGGAAAACTGGCAATCCTTGTCAATTAAGATTGGAGTCGAATACACCTTGCTGGAAGTGCACTACGTTTTGATAAAGCTGTATTATACTTGATAGCGAGACAAACAACCAGAAATACTTATTGTGTTTGGGAGAAACAACATCCTCATAAGTCAGTGTTTCTGTGTCCACGAAACCTTCGTGGACACAGAAACACCGACTTGTGAGGATGGAGAAACAAATGATGCCTCCACATGCGTTTGGTATAAACGGGTCATAACGTTGTATGGTTTAATGTTTGTACAAACATTAACTTGTAAAATGAACACAGAGGAGCCACGTGATGAATCTAGTGCACACTGAAGTGACCACCAAGAAATTATGCTGTATAAACATTACTATTGGTATACACAACATTGGTAACTCCAAAAATATCGTAAATTATTATGTTCATCACTGAAAATATTTATCTATTGTGGATTTTTCAAGAGGGAACTCTATTCCTTGGTAGTTTTGGGGCCTTAGTGGCCTCGTGTTAAGGTAGTTCCTCTACTTTTGATAATGTGGTCTTTCAACTTCGAGTTTGCGGGTTCGAGTCTTACTGCAGTCAGGGCTTACTCAGCTCTTAGAAGGATTGCCAGTTTTCCTGCCGAAAGTCGGGGGTTTTCTCCGGGCACTCGGGCTTCCTCGCCCAATAAAAACTGGACGCTGCTGTAGCTGAAAATTGTTGATTTAAGTGGCATTAAACATCTATCAAACAAAAGATCATCGATAGTGTTGTCTGGTCAATTATGTTGTGCGATTCGCTGGCGAGGGCTACATCTCCGGACAAGACTATGGTAAATCAGTTCCTGATGTCGAAGTCTATAATATTGATGAAAGAATTGCTGCTGAATCCACCAAAAAAGGCGGGAATGTAGAAACCCTTAGTATTGAAACACGTTATGTACTAAAATATATGATAGGATATGACATTATGGTGATTAAAATTAAAAAAACCTCCATTTGTTGCCATTGAGACAAGTGTGAAAACAACCGATTTAATTTAATGCAAACAAAGGGAATAAATGTCTTTTTTGCAACCTTTCTCAAAAGGGTAATGTGAGCTGTCATCACTGTGCTTCGTTGTTGTTTATAAACTTTTACAATAATTTTTGAAAAGCAAACGTCACAATGTGACATTGGATGCACCTTTTCTATTCCGATCGGACAACTAAAATGGCCTCCAACGCTGGACTTAGTTTAACCCATGGAAAAAAACCTTGTCTGGAATCACTGCTCTAATTAAAATAAAATGCATCAGCAATATTGTTTGGACGGTCCTCTGTAAAGTGTATGCCAATTGGAAAATCAAAATGGCCGCCAAGTACAGGAAAAAGTCTGAAACCAGTAAACCAATTAAACTTGTATCAATATCGTCTGAATGGTTCCTTATAAATTTATTCGTCGTTTATTTGGTGCTGATCGGAAATTCAAAATAACCACTATACCACAGGACTTACTTTGACATTGACACAACGAGGACTTCTCGTAAACCAGCGAATCATTAAAAATAAAATTAATCTATGAATTATCATCTTCAACTCTTATGTTTGTTTTGTATTTTGATTGAAAAATTCAAAATGACTCATTACAAGACTTAGTTTAATAATAAACCGTATGGAGAAAATTCTATTCTGAAACCAGTGAACCAGTCTTTTTAAGACACAGATGGAGTAGCTGTGACACGGGGTCCACATGAGTGCGATGGTGTTGCTGGTGGGTCTGTCTTTCAGTGTGTTGTCGATAGTTCGGTACTTCTTTCGTCTTGGTCTTTGGGTTTCGTCGGCCTGAAGTTGAATACGGTTAATCTCGCATCGACTGGAAGGATGTCTTTGAAAGTCTGAATGATGGTGAAGATCTTTAGGTGACTGCTGGACTCACCTTTTTAGTTTACAATGCCAGGCTTACATGTGGTTGGTGAAGCTGGGTCCCACTGTGTTGTAGGGATTCCATAGAGTTCGGACGCCATCAATCAATTGGGTAACAACATAGTCTGTAAACGTCTTTTATAGTGTGTGCATGTCTGTAAAAGTGGTGGGTAAATTGGGTGTGTGCTTGCATCTGGCTCCCTATAATGCGGATTTTGCAGATTTGAATGTCGGTGTCTTCACCACAACTTTTCTCGAATCGTTGTCCTACTCGTCATCTCTAAGCTTTGACATCTCTTCTTGGTAGATCTGGTAATTGTTTTACCTCTTCCAGGCATTTGGTCGATATCAGGTGCATGATGTCTTTGGCTACAATTCTGGTTTAGTATGCTTGTTGACTGTGTTGATGCTGGCCAAGTCCAGATATAGTGTCGTTCGTTGTGTTGATAGTGGCTGGGCATGCTTGTTTAGTACACTTCTAGTAAGTTCTTTCACCACGGGTAGTTTGTACACGGAAAAGGTTGAGTTGTTGCCTCTTAGTCTGTTGGGTATGTACTTGAAGTCTAACTGTGCCATATAGCCATGATTTAATTTGAATGGTGTTAAACGTATTCAGTGGGGGTATTTATACCAAGAACCCCAAGCCTGTTTCGGCTAAGGGAACGCATATTTTGAAATGACAGTTCATAAATTTAAATACTAGCTTGGTAAAACAAGTAGATTTTAGCAAGAAAGGGCAAGCAGTATTAAAATAATAGTCACATAATCTGTTATTTTACTCATTTAATTTTTTCTGTTGCAGTAACAACATTGGTGTGATTATTTCAGTTAGAATAATAATCTACGTCCCTTGCTGTACCCCCTTTTTACCACTAAAGCTACAATACGCAATTGTGTGATTTTTAAAATGTTGTCATTCAGAGAGCATTTTGGCATTTGGGGAATAAAGTATTATTCAGCTTTTTGGTACTGCGGACGGATGACGATGTTTTGTAATAGTTTGAATCATTTTATTTCACGGTAGTTAACTTCGAATCTTTTGTCATGCTTCATGGAATATCTCACATTATCTCTACTTCCCATTGGTCTTTATACGTTGCGCGATATTTTTGTTGTTCTCAGTTGAAAACCTGAACACTTAAATTTGCCTGAGATAATGACAAAACTGCTGTGACTTATTTATTACGCCAATTTATATTTCGTTAGGGAAATGAAATTTCCTCTATAAATGTTAGTTATTGATACTCGAGTGACGTAGTCCACATTTTTGGGTGACGTAGTCCAGATTTTTTGGTAGGTCGGCCCTTGCATCTTACTAGTTCCATTAATAAAACCTCTCATTTCATATTTATTTTCAACAGTTTTATCGGATATTGATATTTTATGTTTTTAGTCAAATGCGAGGTTTCATCTTTGAACGCATTTTCCTGTGCGCAAATTGCGCAAGAAAATCGTGCGGAATGTTTCAGTTATGTTTGGTATGAAGAAAGTGTGGACACACATGCAAAGAACGCTAAACTAAAAGAAAAATATTTAAAGTTTCTAAAAATGGTCTTACCTTAGTATATCATGGATGTTTTTAAGTCATATTCGAAGCTTTTTATGAGATACATCCTCACTCCCATAACATTGAATGGCCGCCTCATTTTAAACTAGGTTAAATATATCTTACGGATTTGTACGGAACGAACTTTTCACGGATATTTGTTCTTAACACCACCATTTCTCAATTTTATTGCTGTTCACATCTGCCATTCTTTTTTAAGGTGCACTTATTTAAAGATATGAAATTATTTACTATATCAATCATTTTATTTTTATTAAATTATATGCAAAAGTTCCAAAAATCTTACCTGGTTGTGTAATTTTGGTTTACCGTTAAATTCAAAATGTCAGCTCACAGTGAAATTTCGCATCGACATCTTAAACATGGATTACTTGACTGGACATGGTTTAATATATTGTAAACAGGTATAGTCTTTGTGTTTATGTTAGTTTTATTATATTTCAGATGTTAAATAATACCGAACTTATGAAAAAATTTTGCTCCGAGAAAATTCAACTGACAGATAAAACCTCACATTTCAATAATAATAAAAAATATAAAAGTCAGATGAAAATGATAAAAATGAACGTGAAATTGGAGGTTTTATGTTATAGAACTAGCATCTTACGTGAGGAAATCTGAGTGCAAAACGATATTATTCATTTTATTGCTTTGTTTAATCCGTTGTTATTTGGAAATGTAGAAATCTGGTTCATAATAACTTTAAACTGAAGTTTGTTATCAATAATCTTTGTCAATATTTTTGATGTGAAATTATTATGCATTGTATTATTTAAACTTTGTGTTGGAAAACTTTATGACTGCATTTCTTTTCCTGGGTTATAGTTTTGTTAATTATTTCTCCTGATTTCGACGAAATAAAGGAACGTAACCTTAAACGTGTGTTTAGTATTTTTTTAAATTTGGCCTGATCCATTGTCAGTGCTTGTCTGGATTATTATTCTGTTGCCATAAAAGTCGCAATCATGTGTTTTAATTTTTTAAACGGTAATATGGTCAAGTTATGCATGACAGGCAGCCCAAGTAACATGTTAAAACATGATTTTTAAGTACAATATAGTTTATTTATATCAATGTTCGTTCGCAGATTTCTAAAGCTTAACATTCCTAACGTTCTGGATTTTACTGGGCGTTGGACCCGCTTTGACGTTTGTATTTGTTTCATTGATCTCCTGATCAAACTTGTATCTCTCATTCGCATGCAGACCATTATTAAAATCTCCTAACGGAAAATTTATTCCCGTGAGTGACCTTGCACCAGAAATTATTCACATCTCAACATGACTTATATCGCCCGTAAGCTATATTGGGACTAACCGTATGGTTAGCTATTAATACCAATATGTGTGTTGGACCATTTATACTCAAATACACGAACTGAGCATATGGCGGACCATTTATCCTCAAATACACGAACTGGGCGTTTAGTGGACCATTTATACTCAAATACATAGACTGAGCGCATGGTGGACCATTTATATTCATATACAAGGACAGAGCGTATGGTAGACCTTTTACACTCAACTACACAAACTAAGCATATGGTGGACTATTTATACTCATATACAAGGACCTCGCGTGTATGGTGAACCATTTACACTCAAAGACACGAACTAAGCAAATGGTGTACCATTTATACTCATATGCAAGGGCTGAGCGTATGGTGAACCATTTACACTCAAACGCACGATCTGAGCATAGTGTGGACCATTTATACTCAAACTGGGACCGAGCGTGTGTTGGACCATTTATACTCAAATACACGAACTGAGCGTATGGTGGACCATTTATCCTAAAATACACTTACTGGGCGTATAGTCGACCATTTATACTCAAATACAAAGACTGAGCGTATGGTAGACCATTTACACTCAAATACAAGAACTGAGCGTATGGTGGACCTTTTACACTCAAATACGCGAACTGAGTGTACTGTGGACCATTTATACTCAACTACACGAACTATACTCATATACAAGAACTTAGCGTGTATGGTGAACCATATACACTCAGAGACACGCAAACTAAGCAAATGGTGTACCATTTATACTCATACAGGGACTGAGCGTATGGTGCACCGTTTATTCAAATATACAAGGACTGAGCGTGTGGTTGATCATTTAGACTCATATACAAGGATAGAGCGCATGGTGAACCATTTACACTAACGTAGCATATGTTTGTGAGCGAGTTGGTCTTGTTAATATACCGATAAATCCATTGAAAACGATGTTGAATCCTTATAATTCTTTAAAATTGCATTAAGAAATTAATTTATCTAACGTGTTTCTCAACTTCATATTTCTTGTGTATTTGGTAGCGGGATTGACTGAACGTATGAATATTTTGTTTATTTTTAAACGTACGATTATTTCCATAAACCATTTTCTGATTTTAATAAACACAATTTTTAGTTTTACATCAATCTGCAACCTTATTTTCTGTATCGAACACAAGGAAAGTTTTAAATTTAACAAATCATTAATGATAATTCATCAAACAAATAATTTGTAAGTTGGTCGCTACTTTCGATATTGAAAGCCGCCATCTTTGTTTACATTGGTTACGCTAAAAATAGTTCGGTCAACGTCGTTTATCCTAAAATAAATGGAGTCAACTTCATTTATCAAAAAATATATTTCGTTAAAAAGCTCAACCGGAAGTAATCTAGACCAATCAAATAAACGTATTTCTAAATATAACGCTGTCCAAAATAAAAAGGGAAATTCTACTGATTCCCTTTTCCTGGCGAAAGTGAAAAGTGCACCCTTTATGAGAGTCGATTTTAATAATTCGACATATAAACCATGACAGAAATCATAAAATTTGATCTTTTGTCGTATATTTGTATATAAAATGTATGACAGGATGAGAAAAACATAGAAGAAATTTCTCCAATCGGTTTGATTTTAGGTGTTTAGTATTAAAATCGTGGGAGAAATTTCTTCCATCGTTCTGATGTTAACTCTTTAGTAGCACACTCATAGGAGAAATTTCTCCCATCGGTTTGATTTTAACTCGAAGTATTAAAAGCATGGGAGAAATTTCTCCGATTGGTTTGATGGGAGAAATTTCTCGCATCGGTTTGATTTTAATTTTAATATTGCAATCATGGGAGAAATTTCCCCATCTGTTTGATTTTAGCTATATATATTCAGCATTGCATCAGAAGAGAAATTTCTGCCATCGTTTTGATTGTAATTTTTATTTTATCAATCATAGAAGAAATTTCAAACAAGTTCCTTCAAGATTTTACACTGTATACTCCATGTTGCTCATTTTCTGAAAAATAAAAGAGATAACAATGTTTTTAAAATGTTTGATATAATTTAATTATTGTATCATTTATCTTTGCCGAGTAAAATGAGACCGTGAAAATGCATTCGTTTTATGGACAGCTGAAAATTGACGATGTCAGTTAACAAGAAGAAGGAGTCTGAAAGGTCTGAAAATAAATACCATAAAATGGCATAATGATACAAGGATACTGACAAAATTTAAGTATTGCATCATTTATCATTGGTGAGAAAAATGTGATGGAAAATGAGTTCTGTATATATGGTCGGCTGAAAATTGAGCAAGTTGGTAACAGGAAATCTTAATCGTAGAGGTCTGAAAATGGACCTCACAATATGTAATGGTCATAAAAAGCTAATGACAAATTTCAGTATTCTATCATTGATCATTGCTGAGAAAAATGGGACGGAAAATAGTTACGGACGGCTGAAATTTGACTTATTCCTTTAACTGGTAGCAAAAGTAGGAAAAGTCTAAAAATAAATCCCACAATATGGCATGATCATAAAGGCCACTGACAAAATTTCATTATGGTATCACTTACCATTGTTGAGAAAATGTGACTGAAAATGCTCACCGTAACAATCACACAGACCGAAAACTATACACCTATCCCCTTCAAAGGATGTAGAATGTGCAAACAAATTTTAACTATTGGTATTAAAAATAAGTATTAGCATAAACTGTTAAACATACGTTAACAAATTCTCAATTATGTAGGAACACTAATAATTAAGATATAAATGTTGTGCCTTGACTCACCAAAATTATGATGCGCTTTCCTTGTACTACTCTAGACCAAACATTTGACAGCGAGATGATTTTGCTTCTGTCTGTTGTTGTCACCCGCGTTTTGCAATAACAATCTATGGGTAAATATAGCAATACGGATTTAGATGTTATCAACATTTTCCTGAACATTAAATTTCAAAACAAGTTTCTTCTTAGTTTGTCCCATAATCTGAATAATTGTTCAACTGAGAATGCCTCGCGTAGGGAAACACAAAATTACATTATTCACAATTATTCATCCATACCATTCTTTAAATAACTGAAAAAAATTAAAACTGTAGTAATCAAAAATCGCTTGTTGTTAAATATCAACATAAACTGTACATATTTTAACAATTTAATCTATACGTTCTAATGAATGAGCAATTAGATTGCAATTAGCACTTTCCCACGAGGTCAGTAGACTATAGTATTAATGTTTTATTACCTCTTTGACGATAATTTATAATTTAATGTTCATAGTTCAGTGCTAGAAGGTCATCGTGGCGATAACGTTTCCTGTGCGTTTAATGCCCTGAAATTTATTTAATTCATGAATCGAATGAATATTAATGTTCGACATGACCAGAACAAATAATAGACAACCATATAAATTAATTAGCAGTAAAACTCTCTTTTTCTAGTATTGAAACGTTTACAAATATTGTTGCATAAACTATTTAGAGCTGTTATGTTACTTATTTGTAAAAAAACCAGATACATATGGTATCATTTAAGAGCCTTGTACATATACATTTATTTCATTGAACTTTGTATTGAATATTTAGGTTGGACAATCGACAGTAATAGAGAATTCATCGTTTACTAGTCAATGTGTACCAAAGCTATATTTTGACAAAACCAAAAAACTTCAATTGTGTTTACATTTCGAATGAAAAGAAACGTTCCTGCGACATTGGAATTTTACTTGAACTTCACTTACGATAAAATTGGAACGATATCATTTTCAAATACATTTATGTATTATATTTTAATTATATTTTATTTCATACCAATGATGTAACAATCCATTCCATTGGATGAATTGCAGTCAGTATTTTGTAAAGCTACAGTTGATGTGCTTTAAGAGATAAATATAATAAAAGATTCAGCAAACGGACTGTATCGTATCTTTCGTTACAGCATGAAGTTTGATACAGCTCGCGCTGTAACGGTGATCCGATACAGCCTGATCAAACAGATGATTCGAGTTTCCATGTATCGCTTAACATGCATGTACATGTATTGAACAGTTCACTTTGTAAACTATTAAACGTATTTGTTTTCTAATGTGTTCAATGAAATAAAAGTAAAACTAACATGCGTGTATGACCGTATCAGAATTACGGTCCTACACACAAGTTACTATTGCACATATAAACTGAACATTTCTTTATTACTTGCATGATATATCAAATCAAACTGTACATTTATATGCGTATGAGTCAAAACAGATACCTTCGATATTCATCTGTAAAATACGTCAATTTGGTTTCAGTTCTCTGCCGAGTCATCAGAAATTGTCCGGATGAAATGTTGCTTTATCTCTCGTTTTGAAAAACAACTGTCGTTGACGGACGATATATACCCATAGGATTCCTCGATAAAATATCTACCATTTGACCAATGTGATCGTTCACTTCCTCCTGTATTGTGCATTATTTTGAAAATGAATTATGTTTCCTGGTTCCTTCTAGGTGCACATATTACGTTTAAAAATACCCAAATCTTTTCATTTAAATCGACGTTTAAAGACAGCACATAGAAACTACGAAATGCACAGAAAAGCATCAAGTGTATAACCTTTTAAATTATAGATTTTATATTTACAGCCATGATGCACGTATACATTCTTTATTAGGAAATTTGTGGTACTCTTTGCGTCACCGGGTAGCTACCGCTTTTTAATTTCATAAACACTAATGTTCCTATATACATATACATATACATATTTCCAATATAATAATTATTAATACACGTCCATTCACTTTCATTTTCACAGTGTTCATTCTATTTTCATATCGACGTACCTCAACTTTCAATGAACTTGCAAACACATAAAATGAAGGCATAACATTATTTATTTTGACTGCGAGAGATGACCAGGTGGTAGACAAAAACCAAATTTTCTAATGATGTGTATGACACGCCACGTGTCATTTAAACTTTAATTGATAGACACTTTCCGTTATTCTTATCAACCAATTACTAACCTTGGGGGGGCCCCGGTGGCCGAGTGGTCAAGGTAGTTCGTCTACTATTGATCACGTGGTCTGTCAACACTGAGATTGCGGGTTCGATTCTCACTGCAGGCAGGGTGTACTCGACTCCAATCTTAATTGACAAGGATTGCCAGTTTTCCTACCGCAGGTCGGGGGTTCTCTCCGGGTACTCCGGCTTCCTCCCCCAACAAAAACTGGACGCCATGAAATAGCTGAAAAATTGCTGAAAGTGGCGTTAAAACACCATTCAAACAAACAAACTAACCATGGGTTCATGACTTTTGTGAACAATTATGGACAATTAAAATTATGTGATTTAACGTTTGCTGTCCCATCTATTTAAAAAAAATAATATTGACTATTGTGTGTTGTGGACTTAAATAAAGTTTATCATATCATATTTACGTGATTCTAAAAGGGGGAGTGGGTGTGTGTAAAATAAAACAAAAAAAAAAAAAAACAAACAAAAAAATAGCAGAAAAATTGTACTTCTGTGCGGCAATAACATGTATTACAAACTTCTAAATAACACTCATCTTATTTTCGCATATGAATTTTAGGATTATAATGAACATTACACAGATTCAATGATTCAATATTTGGGAATACATAGACAATTTTATGTGTTTTTATATCAAGACTTTGTCTGGCTGAAAAATTTACTCTTCCGTATTATTAATATATTTCTAGAATAAATAAAATAAATATTT
The DNA here is from genome assembly GCA_944474755.1 of Limnoperna fortunei. Lineage (NCBI taxonomy): Eukaryota > Metazoa > Mollusca > Bivalvia > Mytilida > Modiolidae > Limnoperna > Limnoperna fortunei. The sequence goes on from OX104123.1 coordinate 44,194,356, forward strand.
AAATTAATATAACTCAATATTTAAAGAAAAATTTAATCATATACATTTTTTAAAATATCATTAATTTTTAATGTACCTCATTTCAAGAATATCATATCAGGGACAGTCTATACTAAGTATAGACTGTCCCTGATCATATGTGGTCTTTTGTCAATTTTGATTTCATTCTGTCAAGAGGGAATTTTAACTTGTATTTTTGGTTTTGAAAGCCAAAGATGTTCAATATTTAATGAACGAATCAATATCTCGTGCCTTCTTTATTGTAAAGGGGCCTCGGTATCCGAGTCATTAAGGTAGTTCGTCTACTATTGATCACGTGGTTTGTCAACCCTGAGATTGTGGGTTCGATTCTCACTGCAGGTAGGGTGTACTCGACTCCTATCTTAATTGACAAGGATTGCCAGTTTTCCTACCGCAGATCGGGGGTTCTCTCCGGGTACTCCGGCTTCCTCCCCAATAAAAACTGGACGCCACGATATAGCTGAAAAATTGCTGAAAGTGGCGTTAAAACACCATTCAAACAAACAAAAACAAAACTTTATTGTAAAGAAATGTACTTTTAAATGTTTATTTCTTTTTGTAAATTTTCATTTTAAATTAAACTTCATGTAGATGTGCGCTTCTTTTATATGACGATTGTGTAAATTAACAAAAACTCAAATTATAAAAAATAGCCTTGCCAATATTTTAAATATAAAACATAAAGATGTATTTAATCAGAAAAGAAATATTTTTCGATGGTTTAATACAGCAAATAAATAAAAATGTGAATGTGCATGTAATGAATGTATTCAATGTCTTCAAAGCAGTTCTCTTGTGTCCATCTGCGATTTATAACGCTTTTTGCAACCTAATGACAAATCTGTTCAATGTTGACCCCTAGTTCGTAACCGCTAAGGGATAATAAAAACAATCATACTGGTTTTAATTGGCTTGCACAAAAGCATAAAAATAACTTGTGAGACTCTAGTTACATGGTTTTCTTTACGTAATGAAATAAGTAACCTCAAGCATGTTAAGAAATATATTATATTGGATAGTATACTAAAGCAATATTTTTTCTTGATTTGTGTGTCCACAACACAACCAGTTAATCATAGCTAGTAGTGGGTTTATAGTTCTTTGCGGGATGTTATTCAACTGTTGAATAAATAACAAACAGCTAATTAAATGTTATACGAGACATGCGCATACTTTCAGATTGTCTAGCTCATCCTATAAACTTATATGTATCCTTTAAACTTTTTGGTGAAATCAAACGAAATAAACAGGTAAAGAGTTAAATCGGTGAAATCACATGTTTGATGCACGCTATGTATAATTTATCAAAAATTAATTCATTTATAACCCCATTTTAAAGGCCACAAGGTTCCGGGAGCCCTGTGCCTGAAGGGTTCCAAATGTCATTAAAACACCATCTATGCAATAACGTGATGTAAGGTTTTGGAAAATTGTAAAACTAAAACAAATCCCCTTATCATATAGCATGAAATACAAATACAGAACTTTGTGTATGAACAACATGTGTTTTCCTTCCAAATACCATAACAATACGTATTCCAGTTTGAAACTTCAATATACGGGCTAGACATCTTGTTTTAGTTATATGATTGATCTACATGTATGCTGAGGTCAACTCTTGAAAATCGAATAAAAAACTAGCAATACTGTGTTGGAATGCCAGCACAAGTCGCCCAAAATCCCAAAATCTCAATGGAATGTATTTCATTGAAATCGGTACATTTAATTATGCTGAGAAAAAAATCGTTGAAATCGGACTATGTTTGGGGTAAATGAAAGCGTTTACAAAATGGCTGCTTATGCATCAATGGTTTTACTCCAAAATGTTCAGGATAGTCAAGCGTATCAGTATACCAATTTCTACCAATTTCTATTGAAATCGCTTACAGAGATCTAAGAAATGCAATTTTAATTTTAGCGGCGACTAATTTTAAAATGGCGACCCTTTTCAAAATTATTTTAGTTGATTGAACAACTTCAGGTCAGCATCAACAAACTCACAAAGCTTCTTGTTTGTTGATCAGACATTACATCTGTAAGAGAAAGGTGTGGACAAGATTGATTGTTTGTTTGTTTGAATGGTGTTTTAACGCCACTTTCAGCAATTTTTCAGCTATTTCATGGCGTCCAGTTTTATTGGGGGAGGAAGCCGGAGTACCCGGAGAGAACCCCCGACCTGCGGTAGGCGGACAAGATTGATGTGTAAAGAAAAAATAAAGAAAAAGAACCAGTGCTGATTGTGATTGCAAGCAAGACACAAAAATTCTCCTCCCGTCTACAAACATAGTCTGTCATATGACAATCTGTTTGTGCATTAAAATCTACCTACATATAAAACATTTCGTTGACATTGACAAAGCTAAACGTTAGGGGGGTGGGGACGATTTTATTTTACAAAATAGTGGTGTTTTCGTCAACATTTTTTCCGCGAAAATGCTCAGGATAATCAACTATATCAATTTACAAATTTCTATTGAAATCACTTCAACCATTCCCGAGATCTGACAAACTGCTCTTTCCATTCGTGCAAAATCCATAGACTTTTGGATTTTTAAGGAATTTTTTTCAATATCAAAATTTTAAAATTAGCATGCATTATTCAAGTTGGTGAAGTTTCATATAGATCCATTGTACGTCTCTTAGGAAATGGTCGGACCAAAATTTGTGGAAGAAAAAAAATAAGAAGAAACAATAAAAAAAACAATATATCTCCGCAAACTTAGTTTTCATACCCAACTATATCGGTCATAATAAGGTTAGATAACTCTGTTTACACGCGATAACTGGTTCCTGAATTTACCTTTGACTGGTCCCGAATAATTACAGGGAGATAACAAATAGTAATGGGCGACAATGACATTTCTATTTCCATAGTATGTAAAAGAAAACATTTTAATTTAGGGTATTGCCAACTTTATGGCTTTTCTTTTGTTTTGTGAGCATGTAGTTATGATCACAATTATTGTTATGCAAAGAAAAGGTTGATTGCAAGGATGTCCCTGTCAAAACAATTTCAAAGTAAAGTAGAAATGAGGGGGTGGACAGGAGGTACCTTTCTCCCTTCTCCCTCTCCTATGCTTCTGTCTCCCTCCCCTCTGCTCCTTTTTTCCTCCCTCCTGCTCCTTCTCCCTCCCCTCTTTGCACTTCTCCCTCTCAAAAACCCTATAGCAACAGAAAAAGATCACTAAATTTTGACTCAAACTGAAATAAATTTGGAACATTAAGCATATTAACGCTTGAACAAACAAGGCATGCCTTATGACACATTATCAACTGAATTTAATTGGTGTATCGTGTGCATTTGTCAAAAAATATGAGGATCATGAACTGTGACCGATAGATTTTATACAGATCTCTAGTCCATACAAACCCATAGTCCGCACAGACATAAAGTCCCTACAGACTTATTCTCCACATAGATATATATTCCACTTACACTTCTAGTACACCAATACCCGTGGTCAACATAGACCTATATGTCCAGAAAATATAGTGTATATGTATTCTTAACTACAATCGTTGTGTTTATGGTCTCTTGTTAACTGTCTCTGTTTAGTTCGAATAACCAAACACGTCAGTAATTCTTTAACAATAACATAACCGTGTATTTTAAGAAAGGGGGAGGAGCTAGAGGGGGTCCATTAACAGGTTAAGAATACTTAATTACATAAGAAAAAAAAGAGAAAAAAACAGATTAAAGCAGAATGTCATCGAAGGGCAATACCATTAACAGCAAAAAGGGTTTTTATTTTCATTATAACAATGTCAATTTTTTAAGAAAACAGATAACAGCTAATGGTTGAAAAGCAGTTAACAGTTGTTTTATTAAAAAAACAGTTAAAACATCTGTAAAAATGCCCAAAACACATTAACAGAAAAGATCTTGGCCCCCTTTTAACATTTAGAGTAAAATTTTCATTAGTTCAAAAAATAATTCATGCATGTTCAGGCCTAGATTTATCAAAACAAAATTCAAATCTCATATTCTGATCGGTTAAAAGGGGAATTCCAAATGAAAACAAATGGTGCTTATAAATGGAAATGAAAAATTACTATTTGATGCTGTAACATAAATTGTCTGACTTTTTTTATTATCAGATGTACTTTTGCAGCTATAGTTTTTTAATTTAATAGGCAAAAACTGATACTTCATAAAAATTTGTCATTCAGGGGAATAACTCAAAAATGTGTATTCTGACAATCATTGACCTAACGAGTTATTTATAGGACTTGCCTTACTGATCATTTTTTCAATTTAGAGTTTCACTCTGATTTTTGGCCGGGATGCACGATGTGCAAACCCGGGTATGGTATGGTGAAGTTGGGCGGGCGGGGAAAATAGGGTACCTGTTTTGTATAATCAACTCCTCCTACAGTTTTTAACCCAGATCTCCGAAACTTCACAGAAAGATTGCACATGTTTTGAAGTTGTGCACCTGCTATTATAGTATTGTTCCAGGGTTTTTTTCCTATTTTTCCAGACCTGAGTACTTAGTAATTTTTCAAGACATTTGCAGAAGACGGTACCTATTTTTTGTAACCAACTCCTCCTACAGTTTTCAATCCAGATCTCTGAAACTTCACAGAAAGATTGCACATGTATTGAAGTTCTGCACCTGCTATTATGGAATTTTTCCAGGATTTTTTTCCTAATTTCCAGAAATTTGCAGAAGACGGTACATATTTTGTGTAATCAACTCCTCCTACATCTTTTACACAGACCTTAAACTTTCTTCCAACAAACCATTCCCTATTTATTAAGGCACTTGAATTTGTAACCCGGCCATTTAAGACTTTTGCGATTTTTAGGTTAAAGTATAGTAAAGTCGGCTAGGCTGTGTGTGGAAAATAGGTTATCTACTTTGTGTAATCAACTCCTCCTACACTTTTCAAGCCATATCTTCGAAACTTCGCAGAAAGATTGCACATGTAATTGTTTGCACACAGACCCAAAACCTTCCGACACATTGTAAACCATGCCCTATTTTATTAAGGCACTTGCTTTGCACACCGGCCATTGTTTGCTATTTTGCTCACTGTTGAATTGTTGAATTATGTATTCCTTTATAAAACACAAAATATATTGTATGAGGAAATTTCAAGACATGTTATAAGTTTTAATTTACAAAGCAAACACTGAAAATTTCATACAAAAAGTTATGAGTAAAGGTGGCCTCGGTGGCCGAGTGGTTAAGGTAGTTCGTTTACTATTTACCACGTGGTCTGTCAACACTGAGATCGCGGGTTCGATTCTCACTGCAGGCAGGGTGTACTCGACTCCAGTCTTAATTGACAAGCATTGCCACTTTTCCTACCGCAGGTCGGGGGTTCTGTCCGGGTACTCCGGCTTCCTCTCCCAATAAAAACTGGACGCCACGATAGTGCTGAAAAATTGCTAAAAGTGGCGTTAAAAACCATTCAATCAAACCAACAAACATATTATAAGGAGTTATTGGACAATTACATAGTTTGTATGCCTTGTCCTTCAATTATTTTTATTATTTACAGTTTTACTCTTGCTGTTATAGTTTTAAATTTATAAGGCAAATACATTGTTATAACAAAATTGTTATCAATGGACAAAACCTTCTGTAGGTAGTCGTCTGACGTTATTTTTTTTGGCACTTGTCTTGCTAATCATTTTTTCAATTTACAGTTCCACTTTAGTTATTATAACTTTTAATGTACAGGGCAAATATTATACAATTCATATTAAAATGCTGCTGATTGGTTTATAAGTGAGAAATTTTCGTAACTTTATCTTGGGATTTTCCATGATACAAATTTTTACACAAATTGCTCTTGCGATTATTTAATACTTAAAGTAGTGATTTTTGGCGTTTCATGTAAATATGTAAACGAGTGATACCGGAAGACCAATTACAAAAATTTGCAATGAAAGGGACAAAAAATTATATATATGCGCATTTTTCTAATCTGGAAGGCAACACTTCATTTTAAAGTCGTTACAGAAGCTACATTACTAAGTATTATTAGTCATAAATTCATAAGAAATATGTAAAAAGTTTAAAACAAAAATAGATGTTCCTACAGTACCATGCAGTTTAGATATCTTATATGCGCATAAGCGGCGAGTTCAACCTATAAAATACATTTTTATGATAAGTTTACAGAAACTAGACGATATTAGTTATTAATTCTTAGCTTACTTGACACGCGAGGAGGATTTGATTTATTCTCTTCACCGAGCGTGCGTCTCCGTTGGGCGTTAATTTGTCTCATTTCAGTCTTATTCTCCCAATACAAATATAATGCATCTCGGTCAATACTAGTATAGAAGGACAACGCGAGCCGCCTATGAAGACATCTCGGCCATTTATAAGGACTATATATAGCTAACAAAATGCTAAAAATGGCGTTAAACATCATTCAAACAAAAAATACAGCTTTTGTCATTTTATTAGTTTCAAACTTTAAAACCCAAAATGTAAACAAAAAGTACTTACTTTAGTACTTAGTGCTTTTATGTTTTTAATGGAGTTAACTTTATAATATTTTTAGTATTATTATACATTATGTATAGTTGCTTTTTTTGCATTGTTTGGTAGACGATCTGAATTGTCTACGTTGTCGGGCCAAACCTTTAGAAATATCTTACGGACTGTCTACTTTTGTCTTAAAAGTATAAATTGTTCTGTAGATGTATACGGTTGTGCAAACTGCACTTTGATTAGTATATGTGCATGTGTACATGCATTGATCAACATCCTGGATACAAAGTTGAAACTATGTAGCCTAAGGATGATTGTGACCACGTTTCGAAAAAAATGAATTGGATTGGCCAAGTGGTGTCAGAGGAGAAGATTAATGATCATTAATTAAAAAGTAAACAACGGACAGACGACAGATAACATACACCTTGTGAATTGATGACAAAATGCAGAGTTGAGAGGAATATGCTTTATATAACCAAAAAAAAAAAACTTACTGCATAGTAGCATAGTAAAAAACTGATCATTTTGGATGAAATTTATGTCTTTACAGGAGATTTATGTAAATAATATTAGTCTCTATCAATTAAATCAATGAATTGGCACTTATTAAATGATTTTCAGATACACATTTAAGGGTAAATTTGTACTACATTGTAGTTCTCACTCCCTCGTTTCTTACTTTTGCCTTTCTCCCACCCGTTGCTCCTTTCTCCCTCCCCGTTGCTCCTTTCTGCCTCCCCTTTGCTCCTTTCTCCCTCCCCTTTGCTCCTTTCTCCCTCCTCTTTCCTACTTCCTCTCTGTCTCCCAATACCATGTCCACCCCTCAGAATTTTGGCATTTCAAAATTATTTCCTAGTTAATCCTTAATTAAATTGTTTATCCGCAGGAAATCGGATAAGATTGAATAAAACCAGCCGTGGTATAGTTCTCATAGAATATATTTGATCATATTCAAGAATGCAAAAATATTGCAGGATTTTTGTTTAATGATTTAAGCATTCAAGGTAAATGCTTGCATCTTTCAATGGTTTGGTTTATTACACGTCTGCCCGAGAAGTTGTTTAATACTTGATCGTGTGATAACCTTTAAACTAATAAGCAGAAAAAATATACAGCCGTTTTCAAGTCTTTAGTCTTTGTTTACATCTTTCATTATATTTGCAGAAATTCCGAACTCAAATCTTGTTACGGTATTATCATTAATTATCAGAGCGGTATTTTTATCAGTTTGCTACGTCTATTCGAAATTTGACCCATGCTACGCTAAAATAAAACATATTTCTGCCTGAGTTCCATGAAGTGGAAACCGGGTTGTATTGTGGTTAAGTGGCTAAAGAACTGTTTCAACTTTTAAGTTAAAAATGAGGGAGGAAACCTTAAATGCACAGGAAGAATACCCAACCTTCACTCGAAAAACATAGTCCGTGGGACGCCAAAAAAGCGTTGGACGTCAGAGGATTCTCGGACTAGAAAAACAAAGATCTGTGTAAATTACAGGTTAAGTCGAACACACCTTGTTCGAATATAAACAGCAAACCTATAAGATTTTGAAATTTCAATATCGAATGAACCTTTTCATTTGCATGCGTCTTTATAGCTTTTTACTTTTTGAATTTAAGAGTGAAAAATGAGTAAAACTAGCTGAAATGTATGCCCCTGCAGCTGCGAATTAAATGTTGATAAGTTATTGGAAATGTTTTTTGGAAAGTAAAGTGTTTACTACACAAATGATGCGGGGCCTGCCTGACCAGCGAAATGACAAGAGTGTTGCAACAGGCAGAAATAATAAGAACTTTTATTGAAAATCAAATTTTTTGGTCCTATTCACTATTATTAGGTGTTCAAACATCCTACTTAATATGAATGCTGTAGCTTCAAAGATGAGAGGGCGGACAGGGTTTTAGGAGACAGCGAGATCGGGGGAGAAAGGAGCGGAGTGGAGGGAGAAAGGAGCAGTATGGAGGAAGAAAGGAGCAGAAGGGGGTGAGAAAGAAGCTGAAAGGAGGAAGAAAAGAGAAAGGTCTATAAATCTGAATCAAATGTGTGGGAGCATTAACTGGCAGAGTTTATTTAAATATAATATATATATATAATCTAGACACATTCTATGAAATAGAAGTTGCAACAAACTTTGCCCATTCGACAAAATTGTACAACGAACAGTGACAGGGATGCATGGCCATAATGCAGCGAAGAACATTTAACAAAATTGTATATACGTATAGGTCTGTAGGCGCAGTCGTCGTTGTCGTCATTTGTCTGTTCACAGCATAGTTTCAGGGTTATACCATTGGATTTACATGAGCGATTCTTTTCAGATTTTAACTATTTAGTCTATAGGAAAAAAAAGGTAAGGATTGATAACGGGTGTTCCGGACCTAACTGTTTATACAAAAAGGAGCCAAACATTGTTTATTTCAAATAAGAGTTTTACCTTACAACTGAAAAGCAGGATCGCAACATCCGTGTATTCTTTCGATTTAAGAGAACAGTTCGAGCACAGAACATCCCAGTGTCAACTCAGACAAGAGATATAGGTGTTTTATCGCCGCAAACGCGTATTTAAATATACCGTATGTATTTGTTTGCATATGTAAGTCTATCTATCTATCTATCTATCTATCTATCTATCTATCTATCTATCTATCTATCTATCTATCTATCTATCTATCTATCGATCGATAGATCGATAACCACGTTTCATCCATTATAAAACTTATTTTTAGAGTACTATTATTCCACTTTAATAATTTAATTGTAGTAATACAGCAATCTGATTTGTCTAGAAATGGTCACAAAACATGTTACAATTTATTGTGCGACCCCCCCCCCCCCCCATTCGCTACTTCGTACCTTCCAAAGAGAACTATACTTTAACTTTAACTTTGGCAAATTATTTTACCACACACTCTTTGTAGAAAAAGTAATTTGTCAATTTCGGTGTCGTCTGGCAGATGTACGGCTTGTCATATTAAAAAAGAACGAGAACTGCCTCAAAAATCGGAAGATATAACAATCGAGCAAGCACACACAATACAAAGCTTCTTGTATACAGATAACACACTATTTATGATCTATAACATAAAACATTATGTTCCCTTTCTAAAGAAAGAGGGGCCTCGGTGGCCGAGTGGTCAAGGTAGTTCGTCTACTATTGATCACGTGGTCTGTCAACACTGAGATTGCGGGTTCGATTCTCACTGCAGGCAGGGTGTATTCGACTCCAATCTTAATTGACAAGGATTGCCAGTTTTCCTACCGCAGGTCGGGGGTTCTCTCCGGGTACTCCGGCTTCCTCCCCCAATAAAAAACTGGACGCCATGAAATAGCTGAAAAATTGCTGAAAGTGGCGTTAAAACACCATTCAAACAAACAAACAATCTAAAGAAAGATATGGAAATCTGTTTACCCTTGAAAATCCTATTTCCCTCGGACATGCCCTCTGGGTAACGTAATTTTCTTGGGTGACCAAATCATCTTATCTTCCTTTTGAAAGGGAAATAAATATATAATATCCGGCTAATATTATTTCTTAGAAATGTAAAATCATCAAATGAAATATTCTTTCCAGCAAAGATTTGCTATTGAATGTTATCCTTGAGGTTCTGTCATTATTGAAAGAGTCCGGGCATTTTTGTTTATTAAGGGGACATGCAGAATGCATACTGAGTGGTTAAGAAATGATATTATTAATAGTCTTGATCTTAAGACGCTGAAATTGCATCTGGATTCATCTCCATATTGAAATAGTTAAAAAAAAAAAAAAAAACAACACAAAAAAAAAACAAAAAAAAAAAAAAAAAAAACAATAAACAAAACAAAACTGGGCGTAAGAATTTGATTGGACGATATTTTATTTGGCAAAAAAGTGTCTAAAAAATTGTACAAAGTTAACATGTGAAAATGTTTTAATAATTATTACTAAATTAATTATTTAATTATTATTAATGTTATTGTTAGGAACACCTTGACTTCATATAAGTGTTGACATGCTTTCGTGGTTTTCTTGTCTAAAAATAGGGTCCTAAAAATATAATGATTGTATTGTCTCCACCTTTTGGTAGCAAAATTACAACAACGTGATCCCAGACGCAACTATATGCTGGGTGATCGAGACTAGATTATTTACAGTGTTTCCTATTTTTATGTTCGGTAGGAATATCTTTAGAAGACGCCATAAACAAAACTTCTGAAAAAAAATTTAAGAGAAACAAAAGATCCGCAAAAGAAACTACTAAGGACACACATAGAACTTCATTCGAGCAGCACCGTTGTGTTATCATTGAGGCTTCAGGCAGGGTGTGCTCGATTTTATCCTTAACTGACAATGATTGCTAGCTTTCCTGCTGAATATGCATGGTTTTTATCGGATACAATGGCTTCCTCACATAATAAAGAACTCATCATAACTTAAATCCCATGTAAAAACACAAACCCCAAACGGGCAATACGCATTACGCTGCGAGATTTAACTATTGTGTAAACAAGTATTAGCTTTCCTAAAAAGCTAGCCGTCTCTAAGCTTTATTTTTCGTGGACAAAAATACGCACTGTTTTTTAATGTTATTATGTATTGTTATTATTAACATTACTTCATTATAAGTATACAATGTTTAGTTAAATTCCCATTATCTTGCATATTTTTTTCTTTTTTCGTGATCGCTCGGCTTTTCTCGACTGGCAACGAACGGCGGTCGGCCTATTATTATTGCTATCGCAATGTTATGCGGGGTTTTCATCACTAACTTAGCTCTGCTTATTTGTTGAGTATTTTAAGTTTGGTTTGGACTAGCAGGAATGATATATGGGCTTGAGATAATGAAATGTAGGCAATATGAAATAGAACAACTAGAAAAGATGCAGAGGAAAATCTTGAGGCCTTCCAAACAAAACCTCAAATACTGCAGTTTACCTATTCGTTGATGCAATTCCAATACAGATGAATATAGATCTTAATAATATACTGTCACTCCTTAAGAATATAATCAGATGCCCATCATCAGCAGAGTATAATATCTTAATTAGATAACATTGCTTCAAAAGAAATAGCAACGAACTTTTTACCGAAAGGGCTGAACTAGTTTTAGAGAAATATGGAATGGAGACAATACATAAACTAATGAAAAACCCTAGATCAAAAAGGCGTGGAAAAAAGAAGTAAGGAAGGCACAAAAATTATACTGCGAGGAAGATATAGCTAAGAAGTCAACCCTTTTACCTCCAATTACAGAAAAACTTGATGTCACAACCACATAATATTTGGGAAGGCGCAGAAAATGTACATAGAAAAATAAGAGCGGCAGAAGTCAAGATCTGTCGCGAACTGTATTCACGATATTACATGAACAATTGTAATTATTTTTACTTGTGATTATTTTGTAATTATGCCATATTATTATTGTTATATAATTTGTTTAGAACAAGGATGTTATGGTTTATTCTAGAAATTAGTTGATTGTACTATTGTTTATCGGTAAGCTTCTGGAATTTACATGTTACTATTATTAGATAAGAAAGATTTAGATAATTATAGAAACTACTTGAAAAAGAACTTTCTACAATATTCTTTATTAAATAGTATATAAGACATGGTTGTAACATTTATAGGAGTTCAAGTTTAAGTTTAAGTTCAAGTAATAGTTGTAAGATTAGACAGTGACAATAGCAGTTATCCAATGTGGTATTGTTGAAAGTGAAAGTAGCTGTACATATTGTAAATAGAAGTTTGCAGTTAATAAAATCCGTGTTAGTTTGGATTTCGCCACAAGATCAGCTTGTAACTCAAACATACCTGTTTAATACAACAAGAAAAAAGTATGGAGATAGTTATATCAAAACTATATGCTGCCTATCGGAGATGAGCCAGATGATCTACAACATTTTATTCTCAAGTGTCCAAAGCTGGAAAACGTTCGGAGAAGGCATCTCTGACATATCAAAAGCTACCTAGATAACCTCAGAAACGATGTTTACCAAAAGTTTGTCACCCAAAACAACCTACTTCAACTCATACTGGACTGTACAAACCAACAGATGCCGTATATCAGTAAGCTGAAAAAACAAGGTTATATAGAGCTGGATGAACTAACCAGGAACATGTGCTATAACCTAAATATGGAAAGGATGAGATAGTTAAAGGAGGGGGGGCAGGATTCTATAAATATATAAACTATGTATAATCCGATGCTTTTAGTGTTTTAATAGAAAAAATGCAATAGTGATGATACCTATTTTGACTCCACGCTTGTGCAAGTGCATCTTATCGTTTTAACTCAAGCATCGTGTTTTAGCAGCTTTTATAGTTTTAGAAACCGCTATACATGCCCTTTTTGATATCAGAAAGTAAAATTTTAGTTTAACAATATTTAAACATTTTAGTGCATTTATGACTAGTGCCTGATATTTTACGTATAATGCTGCTTCTTGCCTTTTAGTGCTTTTACGATCAAGTAGTAATTGTAGACTGAGTTTAATAACTCTACATTTAAATAACTTATATGTGGATGCCTAACTGTATTATAACCCATACACTGTACATAAATGTTCACCTGACTCCGTCAACTATTCGTATTCTTATACTGTGACTATATTCACCATACACATGCAATGATGTGCACCACATATATCTATCCAGAGGATATAGTGCACCGACTAACGGCGGTAGTTACCTGAACAAGACAAGACAGTTGGCCAATCGGCATCTGTCTCCAGATTTAGCCTATTATGATTGCTACCGCCCCGTAATTATGCCGGGTTTTCATCCCTAACTTAGCTCTGCTTATTTGTTTTCCAATCGGCAACTATCTCCCGATTTAGCAGCCAATCAAGACACAGCATTGTTTATCTGTTATCCTTGAGATACGACTGGTTTCCGCTGTTTAGCTTTTGATTATTTATCCCGTCTCGCATGCGAGACGGGAATCAGGGGAATGATCAAAGTGCCGTAAAATAGTCAATAACGAGGTTAAAGTACTTAAAGAGATTATTAGTATTCTTTTCCCATTAATACCCCAGTGTCCCAATATATATATACAAACGTCTATATATATATATATATATATATATATATACAAACGTCTATATATATATATATATATATATATATATATATATATATATATATATATATATATATATATATATATATATATATATATATATATATATATATATATACAAGTCTAGAAGATTATGCAACGATACATATGACGGTGTTTCTTGTCATAAATTTAGACACAGACTGACCAACGAATGGCCTTAGTCATTGAGTGTCAATATAAATAAATAACGTGAACAATCACAACATATTCATCTTAAACTTTATCATTTTAAATGAACCCAAAACTTTTTTAATAGTTGCTTCTCAGTCCGCTAACCGGGGACGTGCCGTGCTGTTACTTGGCTTTGCTCAAATATTCCAACAAGATGTAATCAAAATTATCAAGGTGACAAATTCATTACGCCAGACGCGCGTTTCGTTTACATAAGACTCATCAGTGGCGTTTAACTATAAATGTTTAAGATATTCTTCATTGGGAGATGGAATAATATTTTTTTCATTGGGAGATGGAATAATATAAGTCCACTGGGATCGTATAAATACACAATACAGGCAGTTCAAAATATTATATAAAGGGTCTAAAAGAATGCTGCTGAACCAGTACACTTATTTAGTATCGGATCGACAAACATGACGATACAGCATAAACAAAAAATAATAATATACAAGTCTAGAAGATTATGCAACGATACATATGACGGTGTTTCTTGTCATAAATTTAGACACAGACTGACCAACGAATGGCCTTAGTCATTGAGTGTCAATATAAATAAATAACGTGAACAATCACAACATATTCATCTTAAACTTTCTCATTTTAAATGAACCCAAAACTTTTTTAATAGTTGCTTCTCAGTCCGCTAACCGGGGACGTGCCGTGCTGTTACTTGGCTTTGCTCAAATATTCCAACAAGATGTAATCAAAATTATCAAGGTGACAAATTCATTACGCCAGACGCGCGTTTCGTCTACATAAGACTCATCAGTGGCGTTTAACTATAAATGTTTAAGATATTCTTCATTGGGAGATGGAATAATATTTTTTTCATTGGGAGATGGAATAATATAAGTCCACTGGGATCGTGTAAATACACAATACAGGCAGTTCAAAATATTATATAAAGGGTCTAAAAGAATGCTGCTGAACCAGTACACTTATTTAGTATCGGATCGACAAACATGACGATACAGCATAAACAAAAAATAATAATATACAAGTCTAGAAGATTATGCAACGATACATATGACGGTGTTTCTTGTCATAAATTTAGACACAGACTGACCAACGAATGGCCTTAGTCATTGAGTGTCAATATAAATAAATAACGTGAACAATCACAACATATTCATCTTAAACTTTCTCATTTTAAATGAACCCAAAACTTTTTTAATAGTTGCTTCTCAGTCCGCTAACCGGGGACGTGCCGTGCTGTTACTTGGCTTTGCTCAAATATTCCAACAAGATGTAATCAAAATTATCAAGGTGACAAATTCATTACGCCAGACGCGCGTTTCGTCTACATAAGACTCATCAGTGGCGTTTAACTATAAATGTTTAAGATATTCTTCATTGGGAGATGGAATAATATTTTTTTCATTGGGAGATGGAATAATATAAGTCCACTGGGATCGTGTAAATACACAATACAGGCAGTTCAAAATATTATATAAAGGGTCTAAAAGAATGCTGCTGAACCAGTACACTTATTTAGTATCGGATCGACAAACATGACGATACAGCATAAACAAAAAATAATAATATACAAGTCTAGAAGATTATGCAACGATACATATGACGGTGTTTCTTGTCATAAATTTAGACACAGACTGACCAACGAATGGCCTTAGTCATTGAGTGTCAATATAAATAAATAACGTGAACAATCACAACATATTCATCTTAAACTTTCTCATTTTAAATGAACCCAAAACTTTTTTAATAGTTGCTTCTCAGTCCGCTAACCGGGGACGTGCCGTGCTGTTACTTGGCTTTGCTCAAATATTCCAACAAGATGTAATCAAAATTATCAAGGTGACAAATTCATTACGCCAGACGCGCGTTTCGTCTACATAAGACTCATCAGTGGCGTTTAACTATAAATGTTTAAGATATTCTTCATTGGGAGATGGAATAATATTTTTTTCATTGGGAGATGGAATAATATAAGTCCACTGGGATCGTGTAAATACACAATACAGAATATATTTTTGGCATGAAGGTAGATTGGATTGTCTACATTCCAAAAGACCTAAATACTACTTGTCAATAACATAATATATAGGTTTGAGGATGTTGGATTATCCAATTTGTTTCTTCATACCTGAAAACATAGATTTTCTCATCAAGAATTGTTTTTGGCAGTTAATCATAAATATCTGTAAATATTTTTATAGCAAAATTACTTTTTATTGTTATTTCAGTAAGACTAGCATTAACAATTTGAAAATACAACTGATTGATTTATTAATGTTGTACTTCCAGCAGAAATATTTCAGCTATGTATATTAAATTATTAGTGAAAATACAAAGTACAATTGTAAAAGAAGGCTCTAAAATGTTTTAACCTGAATAAATTTGATCTTCATATGCCTTTTTTGGTGAGAAATTGGTCTTTAATATTGGGTTGATGTATACAATGATGTTTTTATGAAAAAAAACAGTACAAAAAAGCTTTGTGCCATGTATACTAATGTTTATCCTTTCGTTTCAGATGATCATGGTTAAGGTAGCCTAATAATAGATGAATGGTTTAATTATTACCTATTGTCAAAATTTGTTCAAATATATGGGAGAATTACTGACCTTGGACAAGTAAGTTACTGAGACGAGAGTCACATATATATTACACTCTTTAAATTCAATTTTTGGGATAACATCTAAATTCTTAATTTGGCATATCTCATATGTCAGTCCGGTGCACACATTTAGTAATCATTTTTGGAGTGAAAACTGCAGTAAATTCTAAATTTGGAATATTGAATGCCGATCTACTGCACTTAACGTAATTATTTTGGGATGAGAACTGAATTCTAAATTTTGGAAATCGGATGTCGAGTGCACTCATTTTGTAATAATTTTTGGTGTGAAAACTGAAGTACATTCTAAATTTAGCGTATTGGATGCCAGTGCAGTGAACTCTTTTATCATTTTTTGGAGGAAAACAATTTCTAAATTTGGCATATCATAACGCCAGTCCAGTGCACACCTCAGGAATTATTTCTGCGTTTAAATCTGAAGTCTATTCTAAATTTGGCATAATGGATGCCAGTACAGTGCACTATTTTGTAATCATTTTTGGTATGAGAACTGAATTCTAAATTTGGCATATCAGATGCCAATATGGTGCACATATTTTGTAATCATTTTTGGGGATGAGAACTGAATTCTAAATTTGGCATATCAAATGCCAGTCTGGTGCACATATTTTGTTATCATTTTTGAGACGAGAACTTAATTCTAAAATGGTCATATCAGATGCCAGTCAGGTGCACATCATTTTGGTATGAGAACTAAAGTCTAAATTTGGCATATCAGATGCCCGTCCGGTGCACATATTTGTAATCATTTTTGGTACGAGAACTGAATTCTAAACTTGGCACATCAGATGCCAGCCTCGTGAACATATTTTGTAATCATTTTTGGGATGAGATCTAAATTTGGCATATCAGATGCCAGTCTGGTGCATATTTTGTACAGACAGAGCCCAAAGATGATGATTTGGGAAATTAAGAATAACAAAAATAAAGAACAAAATGGAGGTAAATATATATTTTTTTATATTTGAACACATAGCTCAATATATATTTCTCTAACTTCTGGATTTGGGTAAATTATGTCCCCCTTCCCCCCAATTCGTGGGTAGACATATTGTATTGTTTTAGTCTTTTCCGTTCGTCTATCAGTCAGTCATTCCGTGCAACTCCTCTTAAAATACCAAACCAAGTTTTACGAAAATTGGTATGTAGCAAGTACACCAAATTTAGATGTGCTTATTACCAGGAATTTATCCTCAAATTTTTGTGGGAGTCGTCGGACTTTGATTTTTGCTTGATTTTGGGGGAATGGCGGGCGACATCATGTTTCTATGCAAAAACAAACTTCAATTTATTATTTATTTGATACACAGCAAAATGTGGAAACCATTTTTTTCTGTGCCATAATCATGTAATAAAACCCTTGTCTTTGAACTTGGTTTCTATCTATTATCATCCTCAGAAGATTATTCACCTTGACTAGCAGCTCGTGGAATATCACCATTGTTTAATGTTAATAAATAGTGGTAACAGACTACTTTAAAATTAGATGTTTATTATTCAACACAAACAATAAGCAGATAGAACTGATAAGACAGCTGAACTTTAATTTACAATGATTTTAGGGTGTTCAAATAAAGAAAATATGGAAATGTAGAAAATCCATTCAAATCAAGGTACATTGTATTAAATATTTCATGTGTTTGCATTATTCAATTGGTCTTCTGATCATTGAAGACTAACAAACAAATCTACAAAAAGTGATGTGTTTTATTTTTTATATTCCTTTTTTTTAAGACGACACCAACAGAATGTGTTACCATGTGGATTTGGCAAACAGGCAATGATTGAAGTTTTTTCAGTATGTAAATTGAACTGTATCTCGTTCAGATTGAACATGCTGATATATTTCAGCGACCTTTGAAAACAATTTTAAACAAAAATTAAGTAACGGCAAACAAGCCTTGTTTTTTGTCTTTCATTAAAAATGGTTATAAATAATTGTCAGTATGATTCAAAGTAAAAAAATATTTTGTTGTGAATGCAAAATATATTTTATATTTACAAAATCTTGCCCCTGAAATATAAAATGTTTTCATATGAACCAAAGACGAACGGACTAAACATGAAATATGAACAGATGTAAAACAAACAAGGATGACAGACAATAGTATCTTTACAAACTGTCTGCCCGGCTGAACTAGAGATTTATTGGCCAATCAACCCTATTGCGCATGCGAACTAAATGGACAAACCTATTGGATCCGAACATGACAATTTAACAACTATTCACAGAGGAACGGAACAAACAACGAATGCCAGTATGAGTACTTTTTACATTTTAATGTGCATAGCACTGTAAATTGAAATAGTAAAACAATATTTTTATTGTCCCCTTATTTGTATATATGTAATTCACTTTTTTGGTGAATAAAAATATTTAGTCAAAAAATTGTAACAAAACTAAAAAAAGATTTAGTTTCAAAATACAGACAGGTTAATTTTTTTTATTAATTGAGAAGTCTTGAGTGCAAAATTTGATAAATATCATTTGGTCATTAAGTAATCAGTTAAATGTGAACATTTTTGGACAATTTAAGATATGTAACTACAAAAAGTATTTGAATAAATTTTTTTTAACAATTTAAGATTTAGAGGGTCAAAATTGTCTGATATCCATTAAAGAATATTTTGTTTTATTATTTTGCTGGAAATCAAACCAACCATACTGTCCAAGAAGTTAAGAACAACATAAGATGTCCTTCCAAATACACCTGGAGATGCCATAGACTGGTAAATTTTATTTTCAATAGCAGTTTGTATGCACTTAAACTAGTTTATATAAACAATCTTTACTGTGATGTAATGGTCTGCCACAGATCGTAGTTTGTCAGTATGAAAGAGATCAGAGGATAAAAAAGTTTTTAGTTTTTATCAGACAGAATGCTAATCTTTTTATCTTGTCAGCAACTTTTCTATTATGCTAGCTTTTGTTTGGTGACAGTAAAGTAACTCTTCGTTTTGTGACAGACAAATCAACGAACCCAACTTTTGGTCTAATGTTCTGAAAATTAAAACAAATTTAACATTTTATCCTAATTGCATTGAATTGTCTCCCCTTTTTACACACACGAGTCTTGTTTGTGTACAATTTAATATTAAGAAAGGAGAAGTGGATGAAAATGACAGATGAAGAGAACAACCACAGAGGATACTAATTTTGATGCCTATTTTTGATAAAAGGTATTTAAATCTAAAGCATTACCAGCTTTTGCATGAGACAATTAAGATTGGTTTGATGTAAAGCTCTGGGCCAGGCGCCATAAAACTTACTTGAGTAAAAACTTTTGCTAAGCATGAGAATTTACTCAACTACCATGACAACAAGGGAAAAGGATAGATTTGATTGGATGAAATTGAGAATAAAAAAGTTCTCAGCAAAGAAAATGTTTATGGCGCTGGGCCCAGCGCCATAAAACCTACTTGAGTAAAAAATGTTTGCTCAGCTGAGAATTTACTCAACTACCATGACAACAAAGGAAAAGGATAGATTTGATTGGATGAAATTGAGAATAAAAAAGTTCTCAGCAAAGAAAATGTTTATGGCGCTGGGCCCAGATCTAGTCAGGAAAAGATTGGACTGATCAGGCATACTTTACTTCTGGAATATATGCTTCCAATTTACTCCATGAAGATTTCTGTTAATTATTAAATGGCGTGGCTTTATACTGATGCAATATGCTGCTTTTTCTTCTTTACAGACATAATATAAAAAGTATAAAACATCATATCGTCATAGAAAAGGTGGAAATTGTCATAAAAAAGGTCTTGTATTCATATTGTTTGTGACTGAATAAATTTTCTTACAAACTTATCTCTTCAAGGTGGAGAAGAGGACCAGACTGACTGATGGAGATGACACCTGCAGAAGGATACAAATATTTTGGAGCACTGTTTCATAACAGGTATTTAAACTTGCATGTATAATTATAATCCATTCTCATCCTTAATTTTCAGATTGATTTACAGATAACATTATGGATATGTTGTGTTCTATTGTTTGTGGTATGTTGTATCATCTTTCTGATTTACAGAATATTATGGGGCCTCAGTGGCAGAGTAGTTAAGGTAGATCGTCGAATATTGATCACATGGTCTGTCAACACTGAGCTCGAGGTTGCAGGTTTGAGTCTGTGGGCAGGGTTCACTCGACTCCAATCTTAATTGAAAAGGATTGACAGTTTTCTTACCAAAAATCAGGGGTTTTCTCCATCTACTCCGACTTCCTTCCCCAATAAAAACATGATATAGCTGAAAAATTGCTGAAACTCACATTAAACAATATTCAAGCAAACAGAAGATTCTTTGTATTTTTACAACCATTTTTTAAAATATGAATTCCATATTTCTATATTTACATTTATTCAAACTATTTTACTAAAAATAAACCCAGATATATGACACATTTTACTAGATCCAGATCTTTGTGCCGGTTTGATTTCATTATACAGTCGATATAAACAATATGGCAGGTATACAGATGCAAAATGTGTTATTGCAGATGTAGTTTTAAGGACTTTAGTTGGTAAATGTGTTTTATATGGACCTTGTAAAAAGTTGTTGACCTTGAAACTAATTAACTAGTTTTTGGAAAAAAAAACAAATGAAAGTTTTATTTCACAGGTATTATATTTATGACTTTGGCAGATTATATTCTGTTCTAAATTATTACCTATTGTTTATTACAGTTGACTAATGAACATCTGCCGAATGAACATTCAAACCAGAAGCTGTGTTATCATTGTGACAAAAGGAAATAGACAGGTGATATGAGACAACAAGAGAAAACGCAGAAATTAACAACTGTGTTGACAAAGGGACTTAATCAACAAGATGAAGACATTTAAGCAATGGAAGTTAAGATTCTGTGTAGTTAATCGTGTTTGGTTTGCATGTTCATGTTTATACATGTAGTTGAATATTTGATGTGTTCAGTAGTTGACAGAAAGTAAAAGCTCTGCTATTTTTAAACTATACATTTTTAACAAGATCTTTAATTATTTCAAATATTTTGAAGTTGAAAGAGATACTAAAACACATTTCTAATAGGATTCAAATTCAAATAGGAAACAAAATTGGTCTATTTTTTGCTTTTTGTTAAATAATGCAAAATTCAAATTTCTATTTAGTTTTTTTTGTGTTTTTTTCTATAATGGTTAAATTTCAAAATTTGTTTAAATTGTCCCCATCATGCTTTCTGCATGGTAACCTAACAACCCTGCATTGAAGGGACATCCACAATCTGCCACCCAGGGAACTGTATCCATTACAACTTCTTTGTTTTTTCAAATGAAAGAATAAATGTGATCTATCTTTGCACTTATCTATAACTATAAGATCATTTTTTAATTACATACATTTTGAATTCATTATTTTTCAACATACAAAATATTTTTTGGTTTAAACTAAATGTTTTAAAGTAATGTCAAGTTATTTTTTAACTTGATAAATTTTGATTGAATAGACATATAAATTATTCCAACTTAAATTTAAAACAACTTAATTAATAACATTTAATTTTAAATTTTTATTTTGTAATTTTATTGAATATCCTTTCAAAATTGTACATTTTTTTCCAGATTGCTATTGTTGAAGCAACTGAACCCTCTCTTTGTGCACATTAACACTGCAGTAACAGTACTAACAATAATAGCACAATAACATTCTTTTAAACTAAGGGGTTACTTCTGACCCTCCTCTTTTGCACATTAACACAGCAATAACAGTTCTAACAATAATAGCACAATAACAGTCATCTCTACTAATGGGAGGCTTCCTGTTACTTTGTAGATCCTATTTTGTTATCATATTTGTTTCATTTTGCACTTTAGCTTTTTGATATTGATGTTCGTTCAAACTGTTCTAACACTTTTGAATGTATCAGTCATAGTATTTTCAAATTTTCTATAAATGGCAAATGTTACACTTATTTGACATTTTTTATTTGTACAATTTGTAATTTTTTTTAATTTTTAAATAAAAGGTCCATTTTTGTTAATGGGTACTAGGACATGTCCTGCATGTCACTGGGTGGCATTTAGTGGATGTCCTCTCAATAGGTGTTTGTCAGTTGAAGGTGCAGAAAGCCTGGGTGAAGACAATACACCATTTATTTATTAGGATACCTCTTGCAATTTTTATTCTATATTATGGCATCCAGTTTTTTAGGCCACATATAAGTTTTTTTTATCTTTTGAGGCAGGCTTTTGATATTTGGTATGTGGGTAGATCATGGTTTGTGATCGTTGACCTTGAATTTGGATCTCACGGTCAGCAGGGCCCACAGAAATGGATATAATCTCGCTGATATCGGGTTCTGGGGGCTGGGGTGGGGAGGGCAGGACTGGTCAGATAAGAGTTTTGATAGGTTTAAACATTTTGAATTATTACATTTTTGTCAAAATTTTACAATTACTCTCTTCTTTATTTTATATTTACCATTTGTGTTCTATTAAATTTTTTAAACCCATTTTGCATATTGACGCTTAGTTTATCGTTTTCGTATCACAGAGCTGACTTTATAACTTGTTAACTTGTAATTTTGTATTTAAGAAAATTAATCAGTAATTTTATACACCCCGCAAACTTGTTTGGGGGGTATATAGGAATCACCTTGTCTGTCTGCCTGTCTGTCAATCCGTCAGTCCACATCCATTGTAAGCGCAACTCCTCCTAAACCGCTTGATGAAATTTAATGAAACTTAGCATAAAGGAAGTACATTATATGTAGATGTGCATGAAGGATTTTTATTGACCTCGGATATCATTAAGGGGAGAATTGAGTACTTGAAATCAAAGCGGGGGTATCCCTTTGTGAGCGTGCTCACAGTCCACACTTGTTGGTTTTGGCGATTATTTCCAGAGTGTGATCATCTAGGAGCTATTATTTGTAAACATTATGTTTTTTGCATTACAAGTTGAGCTTTTTGTAAACATATTGCTTTTTAATTACAAGTTGAGCTTGTTTGTAAACATTTTGGTTTTTGCATTCCAAGTTGAGTTTGTTTATTTAAATAGGTGTTAAGAGTAAAGATAAGAACTAATTGAGGACTAACGATTTGTTTTAATTATATTCTCAGCATAGTTTTCTTACACTAATAAGAGAACTACTTTAAAGATTTTTTTCACATACAATTTGTTTCTATAGCAATGTATTTTAACAAATACACAATGTAGTTTCCGCATCATGTAGTGGGAATTAATGGTTTTCTCGGCTATGTCCACAAGTTATATAAGTTTGTATGCGTGTTTATTTCTGTGCATATGATTTTGAGGTTTTCTTCAGGAATATAGGGGTAAGAGTCTTTATTCTAGCTGGACTATTGCTGCGGACACGTTAAATTTTTGTTTATGAGTGAGGTCCAACACTTGGTTCTGCATGGCACTGGCAAACGGACACATGTTTCCATACTGGTTTTTCCTGACCGGTCAAAGAACATTTTGCATTAGTATATACTTTGTTATTATTCTGTTGGCACTGGATCTGTTTAAAGATATGTAATTTTAATATAATACTATATTTAAAAAATATTAAAATCGACTTCTTACAGTCTACATACAGCAGCTACGAGCTAGTTAGTTGCCTAACTTAAGTTTGTGTTAAGTTGTTATTTTTGTATATGGAAATAGGTATATCGATTACGGTTGGTTGTAAATAAAAGGGAATGTTTCTTGAGACAACTAGTGTAGTGAAGACCATTACTTACAAGCAAAGAATAGGATTCATTGAAGATTTTTAAAACATTTTTTCC
Source organism: Limnoperna fortunei (assembly GCA_944474755.1). Classification (NCBI taxonomy): domain Eukaryota; kingdom Metazoa; phylum Mollusca; class Bivalvia; order Mytilida; family Modiolidae; genus Limnoperna; species Limnoperna fortunei. The sequence continues at coordinate 44,218,457 of OX104123.1, forward strand.
ATTTGCAATGTTTGTTACAAAAATTGGCTTGATTTTTGGTAGGATGAGATACATGTTTTATTATAATCAAAACGTAAGGGTGGGTAGTCTGTTGGAAAGGTAACCAGTGTAGACTATAATATTTTTTTGGTCCAGTGTGTTTTTAGGGTTTTCCTTATTTGAGTGACGTTTTTATAGCTCTTAAGAATACAGGAAAGAACAAATTTAAACTATTTACAATAAATTTTTCCATTTTTTGTTCAACGGTTGTTTTCTGATGAAGACATGGCAGTCTTCATCAATGGAGAACTCCCTGTTCTCCTATATCACTTAGCATAGAGGAGCTATGTACAATGATGTAGACGGGGCAGTCGTCATCAATGGAGAACTCCCTGTTCTCCTAAATCACTTGGGTACAAGAGCTATGTAGGATGATGTAGACATGGTAGTTCTCCTAAATCACCTTGATATGGGAGCTATGTAGGCTGTAGGATGATGTAGACCTAGCAGTATTTATCAATGGAGACCTTGCTGTTCTATTGCACATGATGATGTAGACATGGCAAAGAGGAGCTAGTATGATGATGTAGATATAGCAGTCTTCATCAATGGAGAATCCCTGTTTTCCTATGTCACTTTGTGGGGAGAAGCTATCTACAATGATGTAAAAATAGCGGTCTTCATCAAAGAACTCCACTACCCTATTTCACTTAGGGCCAAGCGGTTATTTAGGATGATTGTTATGTAGATTATCTTCATAATTGAAAATTATATGTAACTTACTTACAATGAATATTGAATTTCTAGGGGATATCTTTTTGTCTTGGAGTAGAGGTCATTGATGTATACTGATGGCATATCCCTTCTCCATATTTATCAAGTTGGGCACATAATACATGTTTTGGTCTTGGGGATGTCGGTTGTTGCTGGTTCTTTGTTTAAAATGAAATTAAATTATTACCTGCATGTCTTGCTTGCTTACTCTGACTTGCATAAAGTAAATCATAGCTTTAGGGTGTTAAGATAGGGTTTTTATATTTCAATATGCTTTATAATGTATCCATATCTCATATTTTTATCATAAAGACTATACCTCAGAATTTCTTTACCTTTTTGAGTTTGTGAAATAAGGATTTTTATCATAAATTCTTGAAGTAATTCCTTAATATTTATTTTAGACTGGATGCAACAAGGGCTGTTTTCTATTACACATTTTAAGTAATTCCTGATTATCTCCCCTGTTAAAATTCCAATTCTATATAATAAATAGATTTCGCATGTTTTCATGTTGTACTTAAGAAGTAGATTAAATGAATTATCTCCCCTGTTGTAGTCTTTACCCTACATCATAAATGGACTTCAATTTGTTTATTGTTGTCTTCATTTGTACCTGAAGTGAATTATCTCCCCTGTTATAGTTCTCACCCTACATAATAAATAGAATTAAAGTTTTTAATTGTCCTTATCTGTACTTGAAGTAAATTATCTCTCCTGTTAAAGTCCTCATTTCATGTAATGAATAATCTGCTTGTTTTCATTCTTAACTTTATCAGTACCTAAAGTAAATTATCTCCCCTGTTATAGTCCTAATCCTACATAATCAATAGACAGCTTGTTTTCATTCTCATCTTTATCAGTACCTATATTCCTTATATACTTTAAATAATTTTGCATTTTCCTTATCGATACCTCATGTGAATCATCTTTTTTGTAAAAGTCATTGTTCTACATAATGGATAGACTGCTTGTTTTCCTGTTGTCCTTTTTTTACTTCGAGTAAATTTTCTCCCCTGTTATGCTCCTTATCCTATATAATAAATCAATTTTATTTGTTTTGATGTTGTCTTATCTGTACTTTAAATTATATCCCCTTTTTATAGTACTTATTTTACATAAGAAATAGACGCCTTTTCATTTGATTTTATCAATGCCTAAATTTAATTATCTCCCTTGTTATAGTCCTTATTCTACATAACAAATAGTCTTTGCTTGTTTTTATGTTGCTTTTTCTATACATTAAGTGAATTGTCTCCCCTGTTATGGTCCATTCTAGACTGCTTGTTTTCATGTTGTCCTTATCTGTACCTTTGTTTTTATGTGGTCCTTATCTGAACATTAAGTTTGTTTGTTTAGTGCTTAACGCCACTTTCAGCAATTTTTCTGCTATATCATTGGCGTCCAGTTTTTATTGGGGGAGGAAGCCGGAGTACCCGGAGAAAACCCCCGACCTGCGGTAGGAAAACTGGCAATCCTTGTCAATTAAGATTGGAGTCGAGCACACCCTGCTTGCAGTGAGAATCTCTGATCATTAAATGAGTTATCTCCCCTGTTATAGTCGTTATATACTGTGCTTAATTTTGTGTTTTCTTTATTGATACCTACCTTGTGTGAATCATCTTTCGTGTTATAGTCCTTATCCTACATTATGGATAGACTGCTCGTTTTATTGTTTTCTTTATTTTTACATTAAGTAAATTATCCCTTGTTATAATCTACATAATAAATAAATTTTATTTGTTTTCCTAATGAATTATTTTCCCGTGTATAGTCCTTACTCTACATAAGAAATATACTGCTTGTTTTCATTTGATTGTAATCAAATGCCTAAAGTTAATATCTTCCCTGTGATGATTCTTATCATACATAATAAATAGTCTTTGCTTGTTTATATGTTTTCTTTTACTACACATTAAGTGAATTATCTCCCCCGTTATAGTCCTTATTCTACTGCTTGTTTTCATTTGATTGATATCAATGCCTAAATTTAATATCTTCCCTGTTATGATTCTTATCATACATAATAAATAGTCTTTGCTTGTTTATATGTTTTCTTTTACTACACATTAAGTGAATTATCTCCCCTGTTATAGTCCTTATTCTACTGCTTGTTTTCATTTGATTGTTATCAATGCCTAAAGTTAATATCTTCCCTGTTATGATTCTTATCATACATAATAAATAGTCCTTGCTTGTTTATATGTTTTTTACTACACATTAAGTGAATTATCTCCCCTGTTATAGTCCTTTTCCTACATAATAATTAGAATTAATGCTTTTATATCGTCTTTATCTGTACTTGAAGTAAATTATCTCCCCTGTTAAAGTCCTCATTTAATGCTTGTTTTCATTCTTGACTTTATCAGTACCTAAAGTTAATTATCTCTGCTACAAGTTATTTTGCTGTATTGATGCCTTGAGTGAATCATCTTTTGTGTTATAGTCCTTAAGCAACATTATCGATAGACTACTTGTTTTCATTCTCATCTTTATCAGTACCTAAATTTAATTATCTCCCCTGTTATAGTCCTTATATACTTAGCATAATTTTATGTTTTCTGTATTGATGCTTTGATTGAATCATCTTTTGTGTTATATTCCTTATGCAACATAATCGATAGACTGCTTAGTTTCCTGTTTGCTTTATTTTTACATAAAATTAATTATCTCCCCTGTTAAAGTCCTTATATACTTTGGTTAATTTTGTGTTTCCTTACTGATGCCTTGATTAAATCATCTTTTGTGTTATAGTCCTTATGCAACATAATCGATAGACTGCTTTTTTTCCTGTATGCTTTATTTTTACATTATAGAAATTATCTCCCATGTTATATTTCTTATCCTACATAATAAATCAATATCATTTGTTTTTTATGTTGTTCTTACCTGTAACTGAGATGAATTGTTTTCTTTCTTATAGTCCTTAGATAACATAAGTAGATTTATTTGTTTTTATGTTCTGTACATTAGGTGAATTATCTCCCCTGTTCTTTATCCTTATCCTACACAATGTATTTACTGTGCATTATCTGTGAGTTATAGTCCTTTACCTAAATAATAAAGTCTTGCTTGTTGATCATTTCAGTACATTTAGAAAATTATCTCCCCTGTTATAGTCCTTAACCTACATATTAAGAAGACTGCTTGTTTTTTGTTGTTATTGCCTGTACCTACAGTAAATGATCTGCCCTGTTATTGTTCTTATCCTACTCAATAAATATATTTTGCCTGTTTTTTTGTTGTCCTTATATGTACATTAAATGAACTATCTCACCAGTTAAAGTCCTTCTCTTACATAACAAATAATTTTTGCTTGCTTCTTTGTTGACCTTATATTTAGATAACAAGATTTATCTCCCCTGTTATAGTCCTTATCCTACATAAAAAATAGACTGCTTGTTTTTTTTGTCCTTATATACTTAGATACTTGTCATAGTCCTTGTCCTACATAATAAATAAACTGCTTTTTTGTCCTTTTATTAAGATAAAGTGAATTATATTCCCTGTTATAACCCTTATCCTACATAAAAAATAGACTGCTTGTTTTTTTTGTCCTTATATACTTAGATACTTGTCATAGTCCTTGTCCTACATAATAAATAGACTGCTTCTTTGTCGTTTTATTAAGATAAAGTGAATTATATTCCCTGTTATAACCCTTATCCTACATAATAAATAGACTGCTTGTTTATTTGTTTTTTTTTTGTTGTCCTTAATTTAAATAAGTGAATCATCTCCCCTTTTGTACTCCTTGTGTTACATAATTAATAGTTTGTTTTCATGTTGTCCCTGTCTGTGAGATATCTCCCTTGTTATAGGCCTTTTCCTAAATAATAAAGACTTGCTTGTTTTCATGTTGTCCTTATCTGTGCATTAAGTGAATTATCGCTCATGTTATAGTCATTATCCTACATAATAAATATATTTTGCCTGCTTTTTTGTTGTCCTTATTTGCAGATTTAGTGAATTATCTCCCCTGTTAATTCATATCCTATAAAATAAATAAACTTTGCTGTTTTTTATGTTTTCTTTATCTGTACCACTAGTAAATTATCTCCCCTGTTATTATCCTTATCCTACATATTAAATAGAATTTAGCATTTTCAATGTTGTCCTTATCTGAACTTAACTAAATTATCTCCCTTTTAAAGTCTTTATCCTACCTAATAAATATACTTTGCTTATTTTTATTTTATCTTTATCTGTAAATGCTTTGAAAATATAAAAGACAAACTTTTTTATTTATAAGGCCATCTGTTTACATCGTTACTTATGTCAATGATGTCAGAAGAAGTCTGGGGTACCTCTCAGGATAGCTAATATCTGTGTCTTTTAAGCTTTTTCATTTTGGTTATAGGCTGTTAAAGTCCATCTAAGCCATTTTTGTTTTAAATAATAACTATTTTTAGAATCTATATTTTCCTGGTATAAATATGATATTTGGTTTTAATATGTCTCTTCTATTAGACATTTTATTGACAAAAAGACAACATTTCCTTGAGATTATTGAACAAAATTCATTTTTACTATCAAAAGCATTACTTATGATGTAAACATTTCATTAGTTCTGCCTTCTGTCAAAATCTGAAATAATTGGTCTTGTATTGAACCAGGTAATGACTATGTAATCTATGTGACAACAGTCCTATTGTATTTATAGACTAGATTTTTTTTTCATGTTTGTGTTCCCAGCTATAAACATTGTTTAATTAAATTTAAATCAAATGTGTACATCAACAATATCTTGGACAAGTTACAAGTTACATGTTACAAGACTTTTTTCACGCAATTTGGACAGGTCACAAAAATAAGCAGAAATTGAGTTGGAGTTATGTCCTTGGAAGTATAAATTTTATGAAATAATTGTCATGTTAGCACTATCCTCACTACATATTTGGTCAGATTTTAACTGCTGATATTAAAAAATCAGCACTGAGTTATCACCCTTGGAAAATAATTGTCCATCTGCCATCGACCAAGGGCATTGGATTGTGGGTGTAGGACGTAAAAAAACTCCCCAAATCAATCAAAATTATCTGCACCCTGTCCATCTTTTTTATGGAAGTTATGTCCCTTAAAATTACAAATTATGTAGAAAGTTGTATTAAAAGATTTCCGATGCCTTTACATCATGTTAGATTTTATATAAATTTTGTATATCAACAATATCAGAGAAATTATGAGAATAAACAAACAAAACATAAGACCCTCAATCCATTCACTTTTTAAAAAGTTAAGCAAATGTCTTGATTATAATGGCTTATCAAGATACAGTTTGTGCTTTAATTGATAGCAGACATTAGAATGCTGTTGAGTTGTTGGGATCAACATTTTTATACCAGATTATTTTGTATCTTCATAATTCCACAATTACAAATAATGTATTTTACTGCTTTACATAAATGTTAGTTTGAATCGACAATGTGCTTTAAAAGTATCATAACTAATGTAATTTTTGGGACATATTTATATTTTTCTGTAAACGTGAAGTATTTTGTGTTTATCGCTATTGTGCAGTATTTTCCTATGATCTTTATGTGCGGTATTATTCCATCTCACCCTACTATCGTGAGATGGGCCCTTCCCAATAATGAGACAGCGTGGTACCTATTTTAGCCGGTTGAGATATCCTTATCTCAACCCGTGGGTGAGATAAGAATTTCACGCTCCTTTTCCCGTAAAATGTATTTTGACGTCAACTGTCGGTTTAGCGAGAAAAATCATAAAATATATACTTTAGTTGTGTTGGTTTACTAAGCCTCTTTAAATATTAACATGAAAAAAACATATCTGAGCCTCCATGAACCAATATATGCCGCAATCTGATAGCGTTAAACATCAAAACAAACACGCAACAAATGTACATGGAGATTACGTTCAGGGTAGATAACTCTATTTGTTGACATATACAGTGGGATTCTCTATCACACAGAATAGTACTGCCTCATCTGTTGTATAGCATCTGCAGAATAGAGGCATGATCGTTCCGTGATGCTTCACAGAACGGTGGCAATTCATCGTTAGTTTTTGTTTGTTTGTTTAAATAGAGTATAACGACATTGTTAGCACTTTGTCGGCTATATAGTTTTTATTGAACAGGAATCCGGAGTACACGGAGAAAACCCCCGACATTTAGTAGAAAAACTGGCAATCATTGTTAATTTTGAATCAATTAGAGTTTAGTGTACCCTGCACTTACAGTAGTGACAATCCATCGTTAGAACATTTATTTACTTCTTCTCTATTTTTTAGTAAGAAATCAACACAGTCTGTGTGTCCGTTGTATGATGCTTAATACAGTGGTAATTCTCTATTTTATTACACAGATTGACAACTCTTTCTCGACTTTATATTATTTCCAGACTATTAGTGTAACCATTCTGTGATGCTACATAGAGAGGTGAGCATCCATTGTTGGTACATTTATATACTTCTGTCCCATTTTTAAGTAAGACATTAACACAGATTTTGTCCGTTGTATGATGCTATATACAGTGGGGATGCCCCCTTTTTATTACACAGATTGACATCTCCTCTATTGCATAGCATGTCCACAATAGGAAAGTGCCAATCACATTATACTACTTACATTGTTGAGCATCCATCGTTAGTACATTTATTTAAAACTACTGCATTTTTAAGTTAACACAGTATTTGTGTCTGTTGTATGATGCTATAAGTCCATTTTTATTACACAGTTATCCTCCACTCTAGGACAGCATTTCCAATACTGTGAAATACTTTTTATTCGTGAGGTATCAATTTTCGTGGTTTTCGTGGCGGCTTCAGACCAAAAATCTAACGAAGAATAAAACAGATCGGAACTGGGAACAACGATCTGAAAATATTCTAGATTGGTCTTTTGTTTGTTAATTTAATAGCGAGCACAGCTCGCAGCGGGCAGCGAAGCGCCCGCGAAGAGCGGTGAGCTCTACGGCAATTACGTGGCACGTGATCATAATGAAATAACGTGATCAAAGTCTGCTTAATTCTGATATTGATTTTTTTTGTCCGGAAGTTGATATCGTCAAAAAACTGGAACAAAGTGAATGAAGAAGCACTAAAATTAATTTTAAAGAAAGACTTAAAAATAAAGTTGACAACGATAAAAAGTGATTGTTATATTTAAAAATAACAACAAAAATGTCATACTATTTTTTAGAACCTCTAAATCGATCTTTAAACATTGATATCGAAGACATTTCATGTGAGGTCACCATTACAAAATGAAAGACGTCACGTGACCACTGTAATATAGAGGCATTGTCATAGGGTAATCGGTAACACCAAGTATTAAATGTGGTGTTAACATTATAAATTAAAAATTTTAAATTCTATTGCAATTAAAATAATATTATATTACCAAAAATTTACTTGCAAGCTGTTTGCGTTCTTCATTTATTTTAAAAAATAAAGTAAGGTGATTATACTACCCCCTCACACACGTATAAATAATGAGGAATTTTCATACATTTTAACTCACTTTTGAAATTTGTACAAAAAATGTTTCGATCAAATTTGTCATAATTAAAGAAGATTCTTCATTCTCTACAAAATATATAGTATTTGTATCAAAATTATGTATCGACTACGGCTCATGCGCTTATGATTTTCGTCTGCTACAAACTAACTATAAAAAGTAAATTGACATTAATTTCTTCCTGCTATTTTAACAATCTTGGTAAGATTATGAATAATTTAATTTTATAAAATAGTGACTAAAACATAAAACCTTTTATCTACATACAAAATAAGGAAAAACCAAATTTTCCCAATTATTTCTTCAATATTTATCACGCAATCGCTTGTTTGTTACGTGGGGCACAAAAATGGAACAAGAATAACAAGCTGCGAATTATTAATTTTTTGCGTCAGAAAAAGGTTATTTGATGTTTTAAATTTAATATACACCTGTTGTTACTACAAACACCAAAACCTTAATTTTTTAAGAGTTCTCAGTTGACCGTAAAATTAAAGTCCTTAACCGTTCCTTAAACTATGCTACGATGAATTAATATTTATAATATGGTCTGCCAAATCAGAAAAAATACACATCTATAACAAGACTGTGAAGAGCTACAGGACCTGTAACTCAAATTTGTCTCAACATTTTCGCGATATTTTGCCAAATAAGAACATATTTTTTTAAAACTACATGTATTTACTTTGTCCAACTCTAAATGTACATAATCACTACCAGTAATTGTGGAACCGTATAGTATTTGTACCCATTTTTTTTTCAGGCGCGTAGCTCTCATACAAGCAAAAAAATCATTTGCTTGCACATCATATTGTCAAAAGAAAACCTGAAAAAAACAAATACGAAAAAAAAATTGATAAAAAAATCTTTGTTTTATATGAGATCCATATGTTAAGCATAATGCTATACATAAAAAGGTAAAAAAAGTTCGTTTTTCTCATTTAATTTATGAATAGATTAGACTCTTTAAACCCTCAAAATGCAGGAGCCCCATGGTCCCCCTACCAGGACTCAGTCCTGGACCCGCTGGGCATTTAATGCGGTCCCTAGACCCCTCGCCTAATTAAATTTGCTTGCACATGACAAAAGGGTCAGCTACGCCCCTGTTTTTTATTGATGTTGGACCAAATAAAAATTGCCAAATGACCTAACATTAACAAGCTACGGTTACGAAGCTACACTGTCACATTACACAGCGACATGATCCGTTTTCAATTTATAAACTGAAATTTAATAAAATGCAATATAGCTGACCAAACTGTTTATGCGTTATTTAATACGAACAATACAACAAACATGAACAAAAAAGTAAACTAAAACTGTAACACTTACTATATAGTATATGGCACAAAATTACGACAAAAACATAAAACCATGAAATATCCAACTGTTACTGGAACTAATCCACGTAAACAAAAGAATCCTTACAATATATTTTTGCACCACAGAACACATTCTTGTCACATGTAAAATCCAAGAAAAGACCTTTGGTCTCCACCAGAAGGATCTGCCCCAGCACTACCAGAAGAAAAAAAAATCCTTTGGTTAAACTACTAATGGATGCAAGTAAAAGCCAACACTCTTTACTTGAAGATTACCTGCTACTGACAAACAGGATTAATATTCACCGTTGTTCTGATTACTGTTTACGACAACAAAAGTCAGGTAAAATTAAAGCTTGTAGAATGGAGTTTGGCACGTCTGAGGATCACGGAAAACAATTGAAGATCGAGCCAGCCATTGTAAGAGACAAAAACAAATCTCTTCGCCTTGAAATGCCACGAGATAATCCTCTTTTGGTCCAGAGCGAACGGTGACATATCTGTCATTCTTTCTAAAAGTAATCCGAACAATCCATCAGTAGACGAGATTTTCGCAACAGAAAAATACATAACAGGATATGCCTGTAAAGGGAATCAAGAAGCAGTAATAGATTTGTTTAACGACATTATAAATTGTGCCGATGAGAGCACTGGAGCAACAGCTAAATCAATTTGTTCTAAACTTCTGATTGGAACAGTCAAGCGAGACGTATCTTCAGTTGAGGCATCGTTCGAACTATCCAGCCTTCCACTATACAGATCGTCCCATACATTTCAATCTGTAAGCTTTTCTGGATCAAGAATTGTTGACACTACGAAAGGCAAAAATAGTCTAACAAAAAACAACATCATAGATAAGTATGTTTGAGAGAAAAACGCGACAAGAACAGTTTATACACCTTTATTTGTAAGCAAGGAAAGGTACCAGTCATCAATGGATACAATTCACCATCATGGCCTTTAGAAAATCAATACCGCAGAACTACACTCCTGCTACATTGGCCAAACTGGAGGACGGTAAAAGACATAAAACCGGATGAAATGACATGGACAGCCAAAATTCAAGAATGTTTGCAGTCAGATACCTGTCCAAATTTTGTGAAAGCAGAAATAGAAAGATCAAAAGAAAAAGCTAACTTTGAAGGCCATGATGATGAAGACAATAATTCGGAAGAAGAATATGTTAACCAGCCAGATTGGATGGATGTCATCAAACCAAATGCAAATTACTCAGAGGCAATTGAGGAGTTTCCTTATGATGACGGTGGTCCTGATTTTGACTGGACATTATCCAAAAAATATTCCAAAGGATGCATAAACCTTTGTTGAAAACCTATGCAAACTCCAAAAGGAAACCGAAGACATCCTCAAAATACCGGATGTTTCCATTGAAAACTTAAACTCCGAACAAAAACTTGCTTTCAGCATAGTTGTCAAAACATGTATAGACTATGAAAAAATGAGACACAGTTCAAACCTCTGAGAATGGTTGTAGCTGGAACTGCAGGATCTGGGAAATCCTACTTGATAAAATGTATTGTAAAAGCAGTCAGAACATATTATAATACAAACAAATGCTTTCAAGTCCTTTGTCCAACAGGAAATAGCGCCAACCTAATTTCTGGAGTAACGATACATAGTTTTCTAAAATTCCAATCAACACCAAATCCACGGAAATGACTCCTCCTGACGGTAATAAAGGAGAAATTTTGCAAGAAAATTGCCAAGGAATAAAGGTGTTATTAGTTGATGAAAGATCCCTTATATGAGTAACAACATTGGGATGGATGGAATTCATGTGTCGGTGTGGAATGGCTGGATCCTCAAACTTTTCAAAATCTTGGAGAGGCATACCAGTTGTTGTCTTTTTTGGAGATGACGTTCAACTACCTCCAGTTCTAGATTCTCCTGTTTACTTATGCAAAAGCAAAACACCAGCAGCTATTCATGCAGTTCTAGTCTGGAATGAATTTAACACTGTAGTTGCGTTGAGAACTGTATTAAGACAGGGAAATTCTGAGAATAGTTTTAAGCAGGTTTTAATGGATCTGAGGAATTATAATCTTTCACCAAATCAAGTTAAATGGTTACAGAACTACCAATGGTCCAATTTGTCTGTTTCTCATGGTAACGACTTACTTCAGCGTTTAAACTTAAAAGCTCTTTTGTTTTTCCTAGCCATGACGAGGAGTGGAATCACAATAAAATCAAATTACTTGAGGCTAATAAAGAAAATCCCGTAGCAAAAATAACAGCAGCTGGAAAGGGTGTACATGCTAAATCAGCAACTAGCGATAAAGCTGTTGGGCTGTTGTCAACCTTATACTTATGCAAAGGAGCAAAGGTTATGCTCACAGCAAACTTGTGTGTGCCGTACGGACTGTTCAACGGATCTATGGGAACTGTACATGATATTATATACAACACTGGAGAATCTCCCAAGACATCATTACCCAAGGTGGTAATTGTAGAGTTCTTCAGTTACATAGGACCATCATTCATTGCAATCAACTCAAAACTTGTACCAATAGCTCCAATCGAGAGACGTCTTGATTGTAACTGTTATGGACGCAGCCGTAAAACGGTTCCTTTAAGACTAGGATGGGCTAAAACTATTCATAAATGCCAAGGAATGACAATTGGAGAAGGTGAACCAACCGATACATCGTGATACACCCCGGAACGAGGAGTTTTGAATCTAGAAATCCAGGTGCGCTTTTCGTAGCATTATCAAGAGCGAAATGTTCCGGAAATGATTGTCAAGACCCAGATTTTGCATGGCATCCTTCAATACTTGTGAATGAAGATAGGCTTTGCCATAAATAATATACAGCAACAACAAATGCTCGATCAGCTGAAATTGACCGGTTGTCCAAATTGGCAGAGGAAACAGCAAACTCCTACTCCAATATAGAGAATGATATCGAAATAACATGTTTTATTCGTAATATTTCGAATGGTCATCAATCTTTCATTGAAGAATGAATTGGATTTCCTCTTTAAGGTTACCTAATTGAAGTATGACCTAAATAATTCATTACCATGCAAAATTTCTTCCTCCTGTCTTCACTTTCTTGGTGGGTGATGTGACAATCGCTAACCAAGTACATATCGTAGTACATGCATACTAACCAAGTACATATCGTAGTTCATGCATATAAGGGATTATTACATTCTTACTGTATTGATACAGCATTTCAACACAGATATCTAATGATGATCAATGATATAAGTATTCGCTGAAAACTCATTATGGGACAATTGTAAAACTATACCAACAGGAATGTCTATCATTTTTCTGTACCCTTTCTGTCCTTTAACATGGCTTTATTTCCTGTGTAAATGTTTGGAATCTTGGTTGGTCATTTGAAAATCGCTACATTACACATGTTTGCTTTGGTGTACTTTGTATGATCGATTGACATGGAATCATGTAATTTCAAGTTGTGTTATCTGTCGGTCTAAGAGCACATCAGTAACAAAGACAGGCCTTGTTGTGTTCTTTAAAGTGTAAAAAAATGTACAAAACACTTGTAGAATGCTTTACATGTTTCATTGATATGGAATCATATTTCAAGCCAATATCCGTTCAGTTATATTGTACTGTTAATGGCTTTAGTTTCCATCTCAATGCATGTATCCATAATTATTTCATAAAACGTTGGTGGGTGATGTGATAATCGCTAACCACCTAGATTTAACCCTCTTAAATTTTTACATGCATTTTAAAATGTATCAATGAATTAATATACTGATTTCTTTTATAACTTAAACAATTACTGTTTATAATAAATTAAAGTTCGGTTTAGAGGATTTGACGCCTGACAAATATGTGTCTAGAACTTTGCTGTACTTTTGTTACTGTTGTGAATCGCGGGTTGTTCTCTGTTTTCTATCTTTATGTATTCTGGTAGATGTTATTATTCGTTTCTAAACTGTTTGTTGATTGATAAAGAATAACAATTTACGGCTTGTTTAAATGAGTAACTCCATTAAAAAACAAACATCTCCCATTTTACTTCCAAATTTCTATCTAAGCATTTGTGGCTAATGTAAAGATATGTTTCCTTACACAGTACATTCCTCTTTTCTTTCACGCATAAAAACATCCACACCAATTAAACAATCATCATAGGCATTCTGCAAAGTTAGTAAAGGTTTACAAATTAAGAAGATAAAACTTTGAAAAGTTAATACTCGCTAGCACAGCAGGTTTGTTGCTGATATATGTAAGGGAACCATAAAAGCATGTATAGTATGTAGATGTAATAATAAAAACTTCTTGAAAATAACAATTTGCATGAATATTTTGAGCCTGTGATTCTATATTAGCTATCATAAACAATATACATGAATTAATTAGTTCTACGTGGGCTAAGTGGGTGATGTGACAATCGCTAACTTAGTAAGGACTATAAATAAAATCAAGCATACTAAATATTGTTTTCTGAGAGAAATGTTAGCAGAGTGTTTTCCAGTTCTCCCTAAGATAAAACGGTTTTCACAACTTAGTATTTGAAGCAAACAATGATACTTTCCATAAACTATTTGTTGTATTAAAAATACTTATTTTAAATGTGTACTGGTATGTGCACATAACCTTTATTACTCACCTGGTATTTTAGGATGGTACATATAATAATTGCAGCCGACTCGAGAGGAGCATTACTCGATAGATTTTTATCAGACGTCCAGCCTTTCAACGATAGCTATAGCATTTTGAAGATTATTGTTGGTGGTGCAACAATTAATAAACTGTCAACCATTATAATTAATACTGTTGATTCTTAATTCCAAAAACATGTATTTCCTGATGATATTTTTGTTGTTTTAGCTGCAGGAATTTGTAATTTAACTACAATGTCTGATGATCATTCTTTTATTGAGTTTAATGACTCTAGAAATGTAAATTATATATACATTACTTGATGAAATCAATGATCTGCATTCTCAATTTAAAACCAAACATGTACGACTTAAAGTTGCATCTATTCCCCAAGTCTCGCTTGCAAAATATGAGTAGTTTAAATTAGATAAGCAAATTAATATTACAAATCCTTCTTTGATTGATAAATACAGCATCCAATTTAGAACAATGTATTGCAAAGGTTAACGAAGAAATAACTAAACTGAATGAATCAAATGGTTTACGTTCTTGCCACCTCCACAAAGATTTTATAAAAATACACACAAAAAAGACGCAAAAACAAGCTTATTCCTAAAACTAGATTTTATTACATAAATTTGTATGATGGTGTTCATGGTAATAAATATATGTGTTATACTTGGTACAGCACCATTTGTCAGTCGACTATTTCAGATATAGAGAATAGACTTACTGGTGACTATTATATTAACAGTTTAGATTCTAAAAATGAACGTTCAAATTCTGACATATCGCATGAAGAGGAAGAAAACGAAGAATGTGATGATTCGTGGGACTTTTAAAGGAAATGTTAATTTACATATACATGTATTTATATTAATTTTAAAATTCCACGTTCATTAAACATGTACGGTCAATGTTTTTAATTTAAAATCGTCAATTTAATTAACGTGTAAGTATTTTTTACTTCGTATATCTATACATTGTGTTGTTAGACGAGTAGATATGTTCCTACTGAAATTAACACCAGGTGGGTGATGTGATAGTCGCTAACTTAGTTAAAAGTTATTTTTTAGATAGCTGTAATTTTGAGAATAATTTTGACACAGCTACTTACAAGATTATGTTGAACTGAGCTGTAAATACATTAAGTTTATATACTGATAATATAAATGCAATTATTATAAGATTTTCTGTATATTCATATAATCCTTAGACCGTCCACTCAAGTATGTATATTTCAAGTTTGTAGTATATTAAAGATTAATGCTTTACAGATATTGATTGTATCTAGAGAGTAAACACATTATGATTCCTGTCAACCAAATGCATTCTGTATAAATGGAACTATGCTTATTACAGTATATGACTTAATAAATAAATTAATATATTGTTTACATCTATTTGTCTTATTTACGTCTTGTTGATGCTATAACAACAGGTGGCGAAATAGTGTACTCACAAAATTAAGGAACTAAGTAAAACAAGTGCAATGTGCACAAGTTAGAAAAAACATATTTGTCTGTGCTCGCATTTTGGCAATGCCTACTCCATATTATTTGTAAATTTAATATATGATTTGCGTGGTTCGATCCATACCTAATGTTTAGTTTAATATCTACAGCTGTATTTTTATTATTATGTAAGCAGGTTTCATGTTGAATTCTTTTTTATTAAATGTAAGTATCATTCAATTGTAAAGAGAACGAAGAAACATCGACTTCAGGTAAATGAGGGAAGATATAAGGTGTTCATTTTCGATGTTAAAAAGTAACAAACTATTATCGGAATTAGGAGTTTATTTGAACATAAATTAAAATAACAAAATTAAATATTTAAAAGATAAGCTTTATTTATATATGACACACTATATCAAACGGATGTTGTGATAATACCGATCATGGCAAAAATGACATTAAATTACACCTTTGTAACAGTTGTTTATTGCTACTCAACACCTGTAGTGGCAAATGACCCTTCGGCTAGGAATGCTTCTTTGATAAATATAAGAGAATTAAATAGACTCAAAGTAGTTTTAATTGCAATTAATCAATTAATACATTACAAAGTTTATAATTAGCTATTGATTTCCGCTTTGTTAATGCCAATATTTCGATGCAAATCACCAACTTAATGTTTTTTTTAAATATAATGTATTCTAATTACAAAATAAATACAATCATGACCCTAACGAACACTTTATTGTACAATCGTAACCACTGGCGTAAACAACAGCATGTCATGAAACTGTTTTGTCTTCTTTATATTTTGATTTTTATTATCAACAGTGCAAGGATTCTGTGGTAATCATTTATTTTTATCGCTTCTTCACTTTTTGGCATTTTCGGAAACCGTCAGTCCACGAATTTAAAAACCCACGAACATGTGACCTGTTTTACAACCTGCAAAAATTAGTGAGATTCCATCTTCATGATATCTATTTTCTTCTGCTTCATTGTTAAATAAGAAGTTAACAAGTCTCTGTGACCGTTATATGAGGCTATCTACAGAGGTGATTCTCCATTTTTATCACACAGATTGACAAATCCTCCTCTATTGCACAGCATTACTTATATAGTAGTGTGGCCATGTTCGGAAGATGCATAATTTGGTGAGAATCCATTTTTAGTGCACTTATTTACTTCTGCTCTGTTGTAAAGTAATAAAATCAACACAGTCTGTGTGTCCTTTGTATGATGTTATAAACAGTGGTAATGTTTTATTTAAATTACACAGATTGACATCTCGCCCTCTAATGTATAGCATTTCCAGAATAGTAGTTCGACAGTTCTGTGATGCTACAAGGAGTGGTGACGATTCATTGTTAGTACATTTATTTACCTCTGATCTATTTTTAAGCATGACATTAACAGTCTTTGTGTCGATTGTATGGTGCAACATACAGTAAAGATACTTCATTTTTATAACACATATTGACATCTCCTTCTATAGTGCACAGCTTTTCCACAATAGTATAGTGACCATCACAGGATGCTGCATAAATTGGCGAGAATCCATCTTTAGTAGATTTATTAACTTCTGCTCTATTGTTAAGTAAGAAATCAACACAGTCTTTGTGTCCGTTGTATGATGCTATATACAGTTGCGATTCTTCCTTTTTATTACACAGATTGACGTCTCCTAATCTATTGGACATCATTTCCAAAATAGTGATGTGACCTTTTTCGGAAGCTGCCTATATCGGCGAGAATCCATCATCATTACATGTATTTAATTCTGCTCCATATAAAGTAAGAAATCAACACATTCTTTGTGTCCGTTGTATGATGCTATATACACTGGTGATTCTCCATTTTTATTACACAGATTGACATCTCCTCCTTTATTGGACAGCATTTCCAATATAGAAATGTGACCTTTTTCGCAAGCTGCATAAATTGGCGAGAATCCATCTTCAGTACACTTATTTACTTCTGCTCCATTGTTAAGTAAGAAATCAACACATTCTTTATGTCCGTTGTATGATGCTATATACAGTGGTGATTTTCCATTTTTATTACAAAGATTGACATCTCCTCCTCTTTTGGACAGCATTTCCAATATAGAATTGTGACCTTTTTCGCAAGCTGCATAAATCGGTGAGAATCCATCTTCAGTACACTTATTTACTTCTGCTCCATTGTTAAGTAAGAAATCAACACATTCTTTATGTCCGTTGTATGATGCTATATACAGTGGTGATTTTCCATTTTTATTACAAAGATTGACATCTCCTCCTCTTTTGGACAGCATTTCCAATATAGAATTGTGACCTTTTTCGCAAGCTGCATAAATCGGTGAGAATCCATCTTCAGTACACTTATTTACTTCTGCTCCATTGTTAAGTAAGAAACCCACACATTCTTTGTGTCCGTTGTATGATGATATATACACTGGTGATTCTCCATTTTTATTACACAGATTGACATCTCCTCCTCTGTTGGACAGCATTTCCAGTATAGTAATGTGACCTTTTTCCAAAGCTAAATAAATCGGCGAGAATCCTTCGTTAGTACATTTATTTACTTCTGCTCCATTTTTAAGTAAGAAATCAACACAGTCTTTGTGTACGTTGTATGATGCTATATACACTGGTGATTCTCCATTTTTATTACACAGATTGACATCTCCTCCTTTATTGGACAGCATTTCCAATATAGAAATGTGACCTTTTTCGCAAGCTGCATAAATTGGCGAGAATCCATCTTCAGTACACTTATTTACTTCTGCTCCATTGTTAAGTAAGAAATCAACACATTCTTTATGTCCGTTGTATGATGCTATATACAGTGGTGATTTTCCATTTTTATTACAAAGATTGACATCTCCTCCTCTTTTGGACAGCATTTCCAATATAGAATTGTGACCTTTTTCGCAAGCTGCATAAATCGGTGAGAATCCATCTTCAGTACACTTATTTACTTCTGCTCCATTGTTAAGTAAGAAATCAACACATTCTTTATGTCCGTTGTATGATGCTAAATACAGTGGTGATCCTCCATTTTTATTACAAAGATTGACATCTCCTCCTCTTTTGGACAGCATTTCCAATATAGAATTGTGACCTTTTTCGCAAGCTGCAAAAATCGGTGAGAATCCATCTTCAGTACACTTATTTACTTCTGCTCCATTGTTAAGTAAGAAATCAACACATTCTTTATGTCCGTTGTATGATGCTATATACAGTGGTGATCCTCCATTTTTATTACACAGATTGACATCTCCTCCTCTACTGTATAGCATTTCCAGAATAGTAGTGTGACCGTTCTTTGATGCTACGTAGAGTGGTGACGATTCATTGTTATTACATTTATTTACCGCTGCTCCATTTTTAAGTAAGACATTAACACAGTCTTTGTTTCCATTGTACGATGCTACGTACAGTGGGGATACTTCATTTTTATAACACAGATTGGCATCTCCTCCTCTAGAGCATAGCATTTCCACAATAGTAGAGTGACCATCACATGATGCTGCATAAATTGGTGAGAATCCATCGTTAGTACAATTATTTACTTCTGCTCCAATGTTAAGTAAGAATTCAACACAGTCTTTGTGTCCATTGTATGATGCTATATACACTGGTGATTCTCCATTTTTATTACACAGATTGACATCTCCTCCTTTATTGGACAGCATTTCCAATATAGAAATGTGACCTTTTTCCGAAGCGGCATAAATCAGCGAGAATCCTTCGTTAGTACATTTATTTACTTCTGCTCCATTTTTAAGTAAGAAATCAACACAGTCTTTGTGTCCGTTGTATGATGCTATATACAGTGGTGATTCTCCATTTTTATTACACAGATTGACATCTCCTCCTTTATTGGACAGCATTTCCAATATAGAAATGTGACCTTTTTCCGAAGCGGCATAAATCAGCGAGAATCCTTCGTTAGTACATTTATTTACTTCTGCTCCATTTTTAAGTAAGAAATCAACACAGTCTTTGTGTCCGTTGTATGATGCTATATACACTGGTGATTCTCCATTTTTATTACAAAGATTGACATCTCCTCCTCTTTTGGACAGCATTTCCAATATAGAAATGTGACCTTTTTCGCAAGCTGCATAAATTGGTGAGAATCCATCTTCAGTACACTTATTTACTTCTGCTCCATTGTTAAGTAAGAAATCAACACATTCTTTATGTCCGTTGTATGATGCTATATACAGTGGTGATCCTCCATTTTTATTACTCATATTGACATCTCCTCCTCTACTGTATAACATTTCCAGAATAGTAGTGTGACCGTTCTGTGATGATACGTAGAGTGGTGACGATTCATTGTTATTACATTTATTTACCGCTGCTCCATTTTTAAGTAAGACATTAACACAGTCTTTGTTTCCGTCGTACGATGCTACGTACAGTGGGGATACTTCATTTTTATAACACAGATTGGCATCTCCTCCTCTAGAGCATAGCATTTCCACAATAGTAGAGTGACCATCACATGATGCTGCATAAATTGGTGAGAATCCATCGTTAGTACATTTATTTACTTCTGCTCCAATGTTAAGTAAGAATTCAACACAGTCTTTGTGTCCATTGTATGATGCTATATACACTGGTGATTCTCCATTTTTATTACAAAGATTGACATCTCCTCCTCTTTTGGACAGCATTTCCAATATAGAAATGTGACCTTTTTCGCAAGCTGCATAAATTGGCGAGAATCCATCTTCAGTACACTTATTTACTTCTGCTCCATTGTTAAGTAAGAAATCAACACATTCTTTATGTCCGTTGTATGATGCTATATACACTGGTGATTCTCCATTTTTATTACAAAGATTGACATCTCCTCCTCTTTTGGACAGCATTTCCAATATAGAAATGTGACCTTTTTCGCAAGCTGCATAAATTGGCGAGAATCCATCTTCAGTACACTTATTTACTTCTGCTCCATTGTTAAGTAAGAAATCAACACATTCTTTATGTCCGTTGTATGATGCTAAATACAGTGGTGATTCTCCATTTTTATTACAAAGATTGACATCTCTTCCTCTTTTGGACAGCATTTCCAATATAGAATTGTGACCTTTTTCGCAAGCTGCAAAAATCGGTGAGAATCCATCTTCAGTACACTTATTTACTTCTGCTCCATTGTTAAGTAAGAAATCAACACATTCTTTATGTCCGTTGTATGATGCTATATACAGTGGTGATCCTCCATTTTTATTACACAGATTGACATCTCCTCCTCTACTGTATAGCATTTCCAGAATAGTAGTGTGACCGTTCTTTGATGCTACGTAGAGTGGTGACGATTCATTGTTATTACATTTATTTACCGCTGCTCCATTTTTAAGTAAGACATTAACACAGTCTTTGTTTCCATTGTACGATGCTACATACAGTGGGGATACTTCATTTTTATAACACAGATTGGCATCTCCTCCTCTAGAGCATAGCATTTCCACAATAGTAGAGTGACCATCACATGATGCTGCATAAATTGGTGAGAATCCATCGTTAGTACATTTATTTACTTCTGCTCCATTGTTAAGTAAGAATTCAACACAGTCTTTGTGTCCATTGTATGATGCTATATAGAGCGGTGATTCTCCATTTTTATAACACAGATTGACATCTCCTCCTTTACACACCAAAATATCAAGGATATCATGGTAACCTTCAGAGGATGTTACATAAACAGGTGTAATACCATTTTGGTCATGGTTAATATGTTCAAGACTGTTTAAACATTCTTCAAGTTTTAAACGGTATGATTTGTATTTCATTTGAAAGCCCGAAAAAACATCCCAGACTTTACAATCAATGATATCTTGTTTTATTCTCTGTAAGAAGTTTTGTTCTAAATCTGCTGGAATCAAAATTTTACCGGGTCTATTGTTTTGTCCGATAGATTGTAATAAAGCCCGGTCACGTATCAAAGTACTGTCAGCATATTCTACAATGCACTGCAACATACTGCAACAAACATGATTACAATAGATATCAAACATATAGTCATGAATACTTTTGTATCCAGTTTCAGTTTTGGAGAAAAATGATCCTAACATAGACTCAAATTGATTCAGAACTTTTGTTTTCGGTGTTGACAGATTTACGCCACATTTTTCGAAGACAACGTCAAATATTTCTTTATCCTTGACATTGGATCTAGATGCAAATATTTTAAATGGTACAAGATCATTATATATTACACACAAAACAAGACACGTATACTTAATCGCGTCAGAACAATTTTTTAACTCGTTCATTTCGTTTTCAAAGTAGGTCTTCGGTTGTTCAAAAAACAAAATGCCTTCATGTGCATGACATTGATGCAATGAACAAAGCAAAGGAAAACATTCACTATTTCTCATTGTGTCATCACTAATGGATTGTGCTATATTTTCTGGTAAATACTGTTTACTTATCAAAACCTTTTCACGCAATGATATAGAGTGGCTACCTGAAAGATCATAAACTTTGATATTATCAAGATGTAAATTTGTAAACATTGGATCATTATATACTTGTAATCTACATGTTACAATTAATTTTGTTATGGTATCTTTAAACATTATGTCCATGGTTTCTTTGTTTCGTCGATACTCTTCAATATCATTACTAGAAATGTTATATTTTCCACAGAAGTTATCAATATAGAAGACTTGTCGCAATGTTTTAGAAAAGTACTTCACCATATCGGATGACATTGTCACAGGTATAACATCATATCCTTCGTATTTCAACAATAACAGCACGTGTTGAACAGTAAATGATTTGCCAGAACCAGGACTTCCTGTCACTATGACAAAATTGCTTGTTTTAATTATCTCTGCAATTGATTTAGAAGTATGGGTTTCCACAAAAGTGTTGTCTTTTTGTTCCCACTGATGGAGCATACTCTGAATGTTTTCTGAAATAATGTACAGTATAATAATCTTAAGTTATTCCTTGTTTATTATAACAGTCAAACAAACATATTTTGAAACATTCAAAACATATGTAGATTTGAGCTTTTTAGTTTTTGTTTCTTTTTTTCCTTTTTTCGGGGGGGGGGGGGGATTTTAACAGATTTGAGATATTTTTTGTGTGTTCTGTCTCATCCTTTTGGGGGGGGGGCAGTGCTACAAAATACATAGCACAGACTTGGGAAGTAAACTTGCACTTATTGTCAAATATGGACGGAAACAAGCCCACGTCTCCATATATTACACTTGATATCACAGTTATAGTGTTCATGCATTTGGCCTATAATCACAAAATCAATAAGAATCATGTTTATTTAAGATTAGATATAGTACCGCCATGACCTTGCTCACAAATTAACTTATTTGAAAATCAATAAATCCTTGATGTATGAGCCAGTGAACATGTTAATCTAATTATTGTGGAGACTTATCTTTTCTTCTGTCACTGTGTGCCATTTCCGCGGAATGTTTTATTAATTTTATAGAAACAATTGTTGACACCTCCCTGCATGAAATTTGGATATTATTAGCTACGTTCAACTGAATAACAACTGAACTTAACTAAAGTTAGAGCCATATCTACTCTTAACAATGTGTATTGATGTTTGTAGTTTGTTTAGGGATTAACGCCATTTTCGGCCATGTCACAGCTATATAGTGGTTACCCGTTTAATTGGGTGACGGAATCTGAGTACCAAGAGAAAAACCCAACCTTCGTTAGAAAAACGGACAGTCCTTGTCAATTTAGAATGGAGTCGAACAGTAGTAGATGACTGTTTATCCTACCCAGTCGACCATCGAGGCCTCGCTTACGTTTGAAACAATATTTTTAAAATTAGCAACTTATATATAATCACGCAATATATAGCTTAGATCTATACAAAAATATTATTATTATAAATATTTCCCCTTTTGTCTATAATTTAAATAAATTTCTTTTCGTTACATGGCGAAATGTATCGCGTAGTAATTTGCACGGGGTATACACCCGTCATATTGTTCGGGAATTTAAATCATTCGACGGTTTTCATTCACCCAGTCAACACGCATTATCGTCACATAACTTTGGGTGTGCTCGATTTTTTTATCTTGATGTCTGACGAGGAGATTCACAGTTCACCTGAACGAGAACCTGCAAGAAGCCGTTGTAATAGCAAAGTGGTCAGTCCATCTAATGATCCAACAGCAGATGCATTTTCCTTATTTTCGAGACATTTGGACAACGCGCTGGAGAAACAAAAGAAGGAGATCTTCACGGTCTTGGAATCCAAAATTCCTGCTTTAAATAATTCTGAATGTAAGTCATACTTTAAGTTTAAATTTGTTAGTAACAAACACCAGTGCGAATTTAATGACAAAGTGTCCAAAGACATTGAATTAGTGAAGGTAGCTTTGAAATCTGATAATCGTGACCTTGCTTTAAATACTGTCGACAAAGTTCAAGTAGATATTGCCGCTCGCAACAAAATTATTAAGATTGGAGATAAACATGGCTGGGATACTGTTAGTGAGTACGAGGGCAATCCTCTCGCTGATAATTCTGACGATGAGCGCCGTTTACGTCAAGTCGAGACCAGGGCTATTCGAAAAAGAAAGGCTTCAATTCCTAAAGACCCTCCCAAGAAATTCGCTGCAGACAAACTTTTTCGTGGCTTTAGCAACGCATCTGAAGACGAAAGAATCAAAGAGAATTCCGCAGTTATGCCTAGATTCTTTGGCAAGAGATCAAGCAGAGCAACATCTACAACCGGAAAAGGACCATCTACCCAGGACATCTGTTACTACTGTGGTGCGAGAGGACATTGGTCATTCAACTGTCCCGAAAAAGCCAGCAAGTCAAGCAACAATACCAGCTCCAAATGAGGTATCGTCATTAATTGACATTAAATTATGTTTAGACACATATGAATATGAACATGAATCTGTTCAAGTTTACAATGTAAAGGGTCGATTGCATAGTAATTTACATTTTTGGAAAGAAAAACTTCTGTTGGCTGACAGTTTAAAAAGCCTAGTTTTGCCTATTTTGGAATTTGGTTATTACTTGAAATTCACTCGTACACCACCTTCAGTTATTTTAAACAACAATAGATCGGCTTATAAGCATGCTGATTTTGTTAAACGCGCAATAGCAGATTTAGTTTTTACAGGTGTTGCTGAGGAGGTTGACTCCGTACCGTACGTTGTAAATCCTTTATCAGTATCGGTGAACTCGTCTGGCAAGGAAAGATTTATTCTTGACCTTAGACATGTAAATCAATACGAAGTGCGGTTTAAATTTTAGTATGAAAGTGTTAAGGAGGCAAAAATTTATGCAGCTTATAAAAAATATGCCTTTAAATTTAATTTAAGACATGGGTACCATCATATCGATATACATGCCGAATCCCGAAAATTTCTAGGGGTTTCATGGAAAACAGACGGAAAACCAAAATATTTCATTTTTACATCTTTATCTTTTGGGTTTAGTTCAGCATGTTATATTTTTACCAAAATGGTTCGACCTTTGGTTAAATTTTGGCGTAGTAAAGGTTAGTGTAGTGTATCTGGATGAAGTTCTAGGTTTTGAAGAGACAGAAGAAATGTGTTTGAAAGTTTCCAAAGAGGTTTTGTCTGACTTGCTGTCTGCAGGGTTTTTACCAAATTTTGAAAAAAAAGTGTATGGAAGCCTCAAAAAAGTTTAGACTGGCTTGGCTTTGTATGGGACTTTGATAAGGGTATTTTAAGTGTACCTGAAAACAAACTGCAGGATATATTAAATTTTATTGTGCTTGTTATGGACAATTCAGATAATATTACCGCTAGAAAAGTTGCAGCGGTCATTGGCAAAATTATTGCACTTTCACCTGCATTAGGAAACATATGTAGAATCGTGTCTAGGCATTTACATCATTCTGTAAATGAGAGAATCTCTTGGGATTCGAAAATAAGGTTAGACATTATGGCCGTTAAAGAGTTAGAATTTTGGCATTCATCTTTAAAATCTCTGCCAAATTGTTTACTTGCACCTATACAGAGACTTCCCGAGAGGTCAGCTTATACCGTTGCAAGTTCTTATGCTGGCGCGGGTTATGTTGTTCATTTTTCTGATAAGATTTCACATCAAATGTGGACAGCTGAAAAAAAGCTTAAAAGTTCAACTTGGAGAGAGCTTAAGGCGGTGGTTTTGACCCTCAGAACTTTTTCTGAGCATTTTAAAAATAAATTTGTAAAATTTTTTACTGATAATCAAAATGTAGCCCGTATAGCGGAAGTTGGTAGCATGAAACAAGATTTGCACAAGTTAGCTATGGACATTTTTTATTTCTGTGTTGAAAATTCATTGTGTTTAAAAATAGAATGGATACAACGGATTTTGAACACTATAGCAGATGACTACAGTAGAATTTTTTATTTTGATGATTGGTCTGTAGCGGACAGAATTTTTCCTTATTTTCATAAGATTTGGGGACCTTTTAGTATTGATCGTTTTGCCAACATTAATAATACTAAATTGCAGAGGTATAACTCAAAATTGTTTGACCCTTCAACTGAAGGTGTTGATGCCTTCACGTTTGATTGGTCATATGACAATAACTGGCTCGTGCCACCAGTTTCCTTAATATCTCACAATATTAAACATATTCAGTTGTGTGAAGCCAAAGGTACTTTAGATGTACCTAAATGGAAATCGGCCATTTTTTGGCCATTGCTGGTTTCGAGTGAAACCGGGAAGTTTATCAGTTTAGTTAAAGATTTTGTTGAGTATGAAAACCC
Organism: Limnoperna fortunei; assembly: GCA_944474755.1. Lineage (NCBI taxonomy): Eukaryota > Metazoa > Mollusca > Bivalvia > Mytilida > Modiolidae > Limnoperna > Limnoperna fortunei. The sequence continues at coordinate 44,244,807 of OX104123.1, forward strand.
TTCTAATTTTTTCAATAAGGGTTCTGCAGATAACTCAGTGTTCAGCGGTAATAGATTTATTTCTAATGTACTTGTACTGAAACTTAACGCTGGAAACTGTTGATTCAGATCGAGATTAGAGATTTATGCGGACCTTGCCGCGTCTTGTTATAATATGTGACTGTATATTGAACAGTGTACGTGCACTTGTATTTGGCGGACCTGGCCGCTTTTGTTTTTTCACGGACCTGGCCGTGATTTTATTATTTGGGACATGCAGCTTTTCCCTATTTTTCAGGGATCCTTGAGTAAGGATTGGAATGATATTTACAGGCTTTCACACATACCTCGTTTACAAAAAATTGCATTTGCTGTCATGGATACGGCGAAAAGAAGCAAATCGGATTCTACAAACAAGAAATATGATTTGTATTTTACAAAATTTAAAAATTGATGCAGACAGTTCAGCTTGTCATATCTGCCTGCAGATGTATCCACTGTTTGCTTGTATCTCACCGATTTTGTCTAATTGTAGGACCCTTTGCATGTTTTTGTTAGCTTATGCAGGATTTTTTCGATACAACGAATTGTCGAATATAAGAATGAGCGATGTAATTTTTTACGATACCCATGTTGAAATTAGGGTTCGCTGTAGTAAGACTGATATTTATCGACAAGGAAGTACGGTCGTGATAGTCAAAACAAACAGTCTGACATGCCCTGTTTCTTTTTTAAAGTGGTATTGCAATTTAGCAGGGTTAAAAACCCATTCTTCTGAGTATATTTTTCGTTCTTTACAATCCATAAACGGTACTATAAGTTTGAGTAAGGCAAATAAGCCCTTATCATATACTCGAGCTAGGGAAATTCTTCTTGACGCTTTGAGTACAGTAGGTTTTGATAGAAAGAAATTTGGTTTGCATAGTTTACGAAGTGGGGGAGCAACCCAGGCTGCAAACAACAGTGTTTCAGATAGACTTTTCAAAGTTCATGGTCGTTGGCGTTCTGAAAATGCCAAAGACGGATATGTGAAAGTCTGGAGAAAAGACTTTCTGTCTCTCAAAATCTTGGCATTTGATGTGCATTCTTTCTCCTTTTGACTCGACTGGATCTTGCAAACCTGCATTCCAAAAATTTCTGAGTGTGTCTTATTGAGCCCAGTATAGAAAATAAATGTTTTATGTTCGGTTGAACCAGTGAAAAAGAACATAAATAAATTTCTTTTCGTTACAAGGCGAAATGTAACGCGTAGTAATTTGCACGGGGTATACATCCGTCATATAGAGCGGGAATTTAAATCATTCGACGGTTTGCATTCACCCAGTCAACACGCATTATCGTCACATAACTTTGGGTGTGCTCGAGTTTTTTAAAATTTTATTTGTCATTTCAACGCTATCAAATAAGTTCGTTTAATTATACCAGTTTTATCTATATTTACACTGTTCAACATACAGAATTGTATTTTATATTGTGTATTGATGATACTATTTTGTATTTTGTAGATTGTGCAGGCTGTTGTTATATCGAACTGTGTGTAATAAGGACATTTTTGGGTGTCAACACCTGCCATGTAAAATTGTTATATTTTCACATGCTGTATTATTAAATGACTGGATCTTGCAAACCTGCATTCCAAAAATTTCTGAGTTTGTCTTATTGAGCCCAGTATAGAAAAGAAATGTTTTATGTTCGGTTGAACCAGTGAAAAAGAACATAAGCTATTTTCCATTAAAGTCAAACCAATATTCAGTAGTCAATATCTTGCGGTCATGGATATTTGATCAATTATATCCACACTTCGCAATATGACTTCGTTCTCATTCAATATTGACGATATACCACTTTCGCTTGTAAAATAAACAATCTTACTATTATTTTTTGTTTTGAATTTTTCATTTTTACAAAGTGTCAGGAGAACTTTTTTGAAATATTAATTTAATAAATAAGCAAAATAACAGATACAAAAACTGAGGACTTGAATTTTTAAGGTCTTAAAGTAGCATATATTTGAACGATGTTTGTAGAGTTATCTATTTTAGATTCAATAACATTTGTTTGTAAATATTGATTAATTATTAAGTCCTACATATTAACAATCTTCGCTTGTCATTGTTGATCTTGGCCTTGAAAAAGGTCTTAAGGTCAAAGGTCTCGTCCCAATTTTAGATGTTATATTTAGCGTGCAGAACTCCTTCTTAGCCTTAGGAGTTACAGAACTAAAATGTTTTTTTTTCAAATGCATTTTCAAAGAAAAAACGATTAAGAGCTCATTTAATGCAGAGAGTCTCCCTTCATTTCCAATATTTGGGAAAGCCTATTTATCGTCTCCTTAAATTGATAAGCTGAAATGCAGTAAATTGTACCAGAATCAGATAAGACAAACACAATATCTGAAATTATGACTTCGTTTTATATTTTAGGGAAGCAGCATGTGCCAATATCCATGACAAACATTGACCCATAACGTCTTAAACCCGAGATAAGCATACTTATCTTTACCTCAAGGAAATATCATTAACACATTGTATTACTTATGATAGATGTGTACAGATTTTGTCCATTTACATGTCAATTCTGTTATGTACAAAGTATATTTACCTCTCACATTTGGAGGCAATGGATCTTTTAACTGAAGCTTTAAAACTTTCAACTGTTTTCTCTGTTTTTCCAACTGCTTTGTGAGTTCAGCTTCTTTCATCAAGAAGTTTTTGTATACTTCCATGTAAGAATGATCTAGAGTACAAACTAACAAATTGGAACACTCTAACTCATACCTGTGCCCTCCAATTCTACTGATAGCCTGTAATGTTGTAAACACTAACAAATTACAACAGTTTATCTCATACATGTGTCTACAAATCTAATTACTGCCAATGTAAAATACCAATGTACTTTAATTCGACAGACAGTATGTGAAGTACAAACAAACAATTCATATATCAGTAGAATCTTATATCAGTAGAACTTAAGTCCTGATCATACATTGTTCCTTCAGTTCTATTGAAAGCTTGTAAAGTTCAAGTTAAATAGATATCAGTGAGATTGTATCCATCAAAGGTCAAAGGTCATCAACCATAGTATGCGACACATCGCCTTGATATTATCTACCCACATACGAAATATCAAAAGCCTACATCAAAAGATAAAACAGGTATTGCCCGGAAAAGATTAGTTACGGACAGATAGACTGATCACTAAAGGGCGTCCGCCACTAAATAGAGGGGCGCTAACAAATGAATACTTCAGTAAATACTTGTGTCCTCCAATATTACGCACAGCCTGTGATGTACATAAAAAAGGCAATTACAACATTCCAGCTTATACAGTTGTTCTCCAATTTGAAATGTACAAAGTAATAAATAAGAACACTCTTCCCCAGCCGATTCATATCGTCGAATTTATTTTATAAGAATAATAAAAAGCCTACATACATACCTGCGTATGTAGAGGTGCAAGCAAAATTATTTTTATTAGAGGACCTACGTTTAAATATAATTGGTTCAAAAATTAACTATTAAGAATTATAAATAGACTAAATTAAACGTGTCCAAAGAAATGTTTCTCACCTTACTAACAGTTTCCCAACAAATTGGAAATTCAAAACTGTTAAATTTCCTGTCCTTTTCTAGGCAATGTGCAATGTAGTTTCTGTAATATTTGATGCGAGCTAAATCTGCACCTAGGCTTTCATCACTCGGTGGAGGTAGTGTGTCAAAATCACAATATTGTGGTGCTATCGATGACAGATGGCGGAAAAAACAAACCATAAGTGTTACATCAAAATTTGGTGATGTGACTTTGGCACCTGAAAGGACATTCATTCCACAGTCTAATAATAAAATTAAACTTGAACATGCACTTTTAAACGACCTCAATAAATACTTTTACAAATAAATAACTCATAAGATACAAACATTACTATAATTTCATTTTGCCAAAATAGGATATTTTAAATCAGCTGGAATAAATAGTCGGTTATAGAACACTTCACATATCACTACAAAGCAAGCAACAGAGCACCTCGATGGTACTAGAGTAATCAATACCTCTGTTACGGTTCTTGAAAAGATGCACTCGGTACATCAGCTGGAGTACAGAACTTGTAACAGTGTACTATGTACCTCAGCTGTACATATACAGCTAGTAATTGAACAATCAATAACGCAGAAGTACAAATCTGTTAATAGCGCAATTAGTACCGCAGCTATGGTACGAATCTGATAACAGTGCATTCAGTATCTTAAAGGGAATACAAAGCTGGTAATAAAACACTCAGCTGGAGTAATGCGCTATAAATTGTACACTAAGTATCCAGCTGTTTTAAGTACAATGAGCAACTTCTAAAATCTGGTAATTGTGGTCTCAGTTCTTCTAGTGGACTACAGAGCTGGCTTAGGAAATCTGGAGTAAACAGCTGTAAAGACGATTATACCTCTGCTGATACACCGATCTAGTTATAGTATATTCGGTACATCCGTTCGAAAATAAAGGTTTTGTAAGTGCACTCAGCTGGTTATATTACACACATTAGTTCAGCTTTAAATACATACATGTAGTTGGTTATGCTACACACAATGGATCAGATTGAATACAGAGTTCGTTCAAGTATACTCAATACCTCAGCTAGAACATAGAGCTAGTACTTGTACTTTCAGCGTTTCATACATATAAAATACAAAGTTAGTATTCTAGTAGCTGAACTACTAAGCTTGTAATTTTACACTCAGTACCTCATAGTTTCTCTTTTCAGATGCCCGTTAGAAAAGTTACAAGTTTTATCCATGAACTGTCCTGCTCTAATTTAAGAGTTTCTTTCAAGTAAAAAATTTCAAACAAATACGCAAACAAAAGGAGTTAATGTTCATCAAAATTCATTGCCACTTATAATTAAATCAGTGCAGATAAACCAAACTTACCATACGGAAGAATTTGTTTCCACTGTGCTTTTGTCAAAACACGTCTATCTTTTAATTCCATTAGCAAGGACATATTTTTTTGTATTATAGCATTAAGTTGGTCAGGAGGAAATTGTTGATCAAATCGACATCTCACGGCCTGTGGAGCGATCTTCTGGACAAGATGACAAAACCTCAGGAAGTTAGATTCTCCTTCTGTCAGGGTATCAGGCAACCTGAAAATATGAGAGTAACCTTATTTCTAAAAACAGAAGTGTGGAATGGAACACAGATGCATGGATAAACTGGAAGAAAATGGGAAAATTCACTGATAAAACTGGCTAATAAGTGTAAGGTTCCTCCTACATTATAGTATGGGACTTGGTGCTGGTAAGCTTCATTGAATCACACAGGTAGTTACATCTGTAGTGCCTTTCTCTACATAGACCCAATTGTACTTGAAGTTTCCTACTACCACGTTGATTTTTTATCTTTTCACGAAAATTTTGATGAACACATTTGATTTTCATAAATATATACAAGAAATGTAGTTGTGAGATCCCTTTCAAACCCCTCTGACCAAGATATGACAAGACAATTTTTTGTTATATTTTTTACAGTCCCAAAAGGGATAACTTAAAAGAAAAATCATCGATCTGTGCTTATATGCCAACTTGTTCTAGATATAGTTAATATAAACATTTGAGAAAAATATGACAAATTAAGTGGCGTGGGCACTTAAAGACCTTTAATTTCACATTATATTGATGATGTTTTGCCAGTCAACAATGCTAAATTTGGTGACTGTTTGCATTCAACCTCCATAAGCGAGTTTGAAATAAAAGACACCACCAATACACTTAGGTCGGCCTCTTAATTAGACCTACTTCTAGAAATATACTCCAGGAAACAAACTTAAAACTATACTCAATGATTAACTTCCTGTTCTTTGATAGCAACATTCTAAAAAGCTCCAGCGTATGTTGTGTACATTGCACAATTTATAGGTTACTATAGATCCTGCGATGGTTATTCCGATGTTCTAGTCGCTCATTGCCGTTGACTACTATGCTACTAAAGAAAGGGTGTGTTGTACCTAGGTTGTTGCTGTCCCTTCAGATTTTCTATCGTCGTCACCATAACTTAAATTGATTTTTATGGGAAATCAATTTCTTAAATACAATTCAGACATTTTCACTGAGTCGTAAATATTATTTTTATTTCCTGGATTTTACAATCTTCTCGATATGACAATGGGTAACTCGACTGGTGTCTAAATTAGAGCGTTTCATAAGATAGGAAGAGACAAAACGGGTGGGCAGGAAATCTTTGATTGATTTTGTTTTCAATTTAATTTGCCTTATAATCTGATATCGTTGGCAAATTCAAATGCGAAATAACTCTATTAATAGATTATACTTTCTGCTTGTTTACACCATTCATAAACCGCTCCGCGTAAACAGACCAAAAATTATGTTATATCCTATAATCTGTAAAGACATTTGAAATATATTTAAAAATATAAATAAAGAAAAAAATCTTATGACAAAATCTCTCATATAGCTATACTGCTTCCTGCAGTTCTTAGGCAACAATAGTGTTTACAAATATTGTTTACATGTCAGATACAAAGATAGCGTGATAATGTGTTTTAAAGTTCGGTCAAATAACGTTTATAACGTTGTATAAACTAACATTGCGCTCATATTAATAAATTCTAAATTCAGCAAGTGTGGCTTTAAAATAAAATGTGTCTTCCGAAAACTTTATATATTGTGAAATTGTTCGATTGACCATTCGTATTAATGTGTGTTCTCTTTAATAAAACGTAGTTCTTCGTTGACGTCTTTTCACAATGTAAAGCCATTTTTCCGTAATTTATTTTTAGTTTGTCCAATATGGAATTTCTTTCATTTTGCACAAATAATTACACATATATCATTTGCATGTTTCACAAGACATATTATGTTTTACGGTAAACGTTTAACTGTTAATAAAAGTTATGGAAGGTCCTTCTAATAAACTGTCACATGTTTATAAGTTTGTACTGTGCATTTTGAAACCAGACAATTGCTTTCAATATCAAAGCATGGTTTCGTTAAATTTCTTTTCAAGTTTTTAGATTGTCTTCTGCTATATATAATCTTTTTTCAAGTATAGATTTTATGGTATTGCTTTGATTAAAATAGCTTCACATCCTTCTATTTATGACAAATATTCAAATTTCTTGTAGTATGTGTACAAAAACGGAATAATTATAACTTACGTCATTTAACTTTTCGGTTTTCGTAACTGCTCGGACCTTTCAATCTGGCTTGTGAAATACCGTTTCGTACAAGATTAGGCGGGTAGTGTTAATTCGTCAAAGAACAATAGACTTCATGTGTTCTAGTTGTAAAGGGTCTTTTACATGTAATAATGAAACTATCTGGGATGCGAAGTTTTACGGAATACTAATTTTACTAAAATATATTGTGGCAATATGCCAAATCTGAATCTAAAATTACCTATATATTTAAAAGGTTCAATTGCCATTTTAAATTATAATTGATAATTATTAAAAATTTATTTTTATCAATTAAAATGTATCCATGTTTTTTTACTTTTTGATGAATATTATATATTTCATATTTGAACCCATAAGAAACTGTGTCACTTAGTTAATACATGTAACCGCCTCCGTATAGCTTTAATACATCGAAATAGGATAACCTACAATATACCTGGTTACAGGCAATTTATGTTTTAAAATTTACAAACACAGTTTTTTCAATCCCTCGAATAGAGTTTAAAGGATACTTACTGGATGCTAAATCGACCGAATTGAACGAAATGTCGTATATACCAAAATAATACCTAGAAACCAGACAGACCTTAAATATACAGAATAGAGGACCTAACATAAACCGATGTGACATTTCGTCATTTGTTGTAGCACATGCATTTGTTTCAATAAATAACAATTATACCTGATAATATCTTGGTAATTTGGTGTCTGAACCTTAGATAAAGTATTGGAAACTATGTCACTTTGTGTTGTCGGAAATATAACTGAAGGGACTACAACTGTGTCGCCTGGTGGTGATTGAAATTGAGCTGCAGTGATGGTGACTGTGTGACTTGGTGTTGTCGGTAATGGCGCTGTGTAACCAGGTGGAGACTGAAACTGTTGTGAAGGGTTAGTAATTGTGTCACTTGGTGTTGGCGGAAATGGAGCGGAAGGATCTATAAATGTATCTCCTGGTGGCGACTGAAACTGGGCTGAAGGGTCTAAAACTATGTTACGTTCTGTTGAAATAGAGGCATAACTATTTGGTGAAACCTGTGACTGACAAGTCTGCCGAATATTACTGCTCTGCTGAGACTGTTCCCTTAAATTAACTTCTGCCTGTTGCTGTGTTTGGCTAACAGGAACTATAGTTGGTTGTTCTGTCTGTTGTACTGAACCAATCTGAACAGTGGCCACTACACTATTTCGTGGCTGTTGCATAGGGTCCATCAGAATAGTTTTTAGGGTTTGTTGTGGATGTTGTAATACAACCTATAATATAAAAGATACATTAATTCAATTTCAAATCGATTGACAGGACATGACAATAATTCATCCTAATTTCATGAAAGTAAAATAACAAAAAGGACAAAGAAAAATAGCACTTACAGATATATACAGTATAAATGAAGAGTACACTTTTTTATCATAATTGATGTTTTACTATGTCTGGTATTGTGTAAAGATTAATATTTCAGATCTTGACAACTCGGATTGCCAAGTTAAGATATGCCAAATTTTTGACATATGTTGCTTTCTATCAAATAAAGTAAAATATCTGGTAGAAATCAAATTCATAGAATTATCCAAATTGGATCAAATCAATCACGTGTTGTATACGTATGTTTAAATCCTGATTTGTAAACGTTTCTTGACATTAAGGTCTTGTTCGGTCGGTTTCAATGATTGTTTTAAACTTGTGTTACACGGATGTATTATTTGATAATCTACATTACCCCAAATTCACAACTGACGAACGCTTTGAACCTATGTGTATAAAGATTTAAATAATTTAACAGGTTTTCTTGTCGTGTGAGGATTTCCATAAATGCATATAAATCTTTATTCTCATCAAGACATTTATAACACTAAATGAAAATCAATAAAGGACATGCACTATTTTCAGACAAACATTTGAAACTAATGTAAAGCTTAATAATATATGTCACTTCTGGTCTAGCATTCGATTGGTATGCATTGCAGTTTTTAGAGAATACTGACTAGAACCCCATTTCACAAAAAGTAGTACGACTTACGATCAATTTGATCAAGTTGAATTGTTGATTTACAACTGCTCATAAGTTGTACGACTTTGTCAAATAGACCTAATGTGACATTTTATTTGAAAAGCAGGTAAAATGTCTAAAAAAGTAAAAAAATTATATCATTTAATATACCCCAAAAAGGTAACACGCAATAGTAGAAACTGACAAATTAATCAAATACTATAACTTTTGATTACAATGGTACAGAACAAAGGCAACTAACCAAACAAATCGTTATTGCTAGACTTATATATGTTGGTGTCAAACTTGCAATGAAAATTATATTCTGTAATATTTTAAAATTATGAGAAATTTATTAGTATGATTTAGTATGACTTGGCAAATTATACTATATTTAAAATAACCCTTGTTTAAAGATTTAGCTGATGAGATTAATATGTACAAAACTGAAACTGTAACTTAGTCTGGTCTGCATAAAAATAGTGCAATCATGAATTAGTAGACCTGAATTCGTCAATTGCTTTATTTTTTAGCATAGATTAATGACTGCTTGTGATAATTTCTAAATAAATTTTTACAAGTATACATTTGATGTACTTCTTAAGACATTGGGCTTCTAAAAATGTGCAGTAATGGTAATTTTATACCAAACCAAGATATGATTTTGTTTCTTGTTCAGGCAATTTTATATTTGGTGGTTTGTTATAGCAAAAAATGGTAAAAGCGCACATTAAATGAAAAAAACACAGATAATTTTATACAAATAATCAACTTAAACTGTTTATTGTTCTTTCTCTGGTAACCACTTATTTCCTGATTTCATCTTTTACATATATGATTAACGCTATTAAAAACGAATTTGTAGCGCTTTTCTGCAACATTCTCTTTTCATTTTGTTTAAAGTTTTCTTTAACATTTTTTAAAATTAAGCACAATTTCGGAAAAAACACCCTGTTCCACTTCCTCACATCACAGGCTTTTTTCCACAATTTAATTCATATTACTTGGAGGAGTAAATGTGTTCACCAATAATACAATTCATTTTTGGGAAGTGATATTTTTATCGCTGTCATAAATAGATTTCAAGTTTCATAAGACAAGTGATAAATAATTGTATACTCATATTGATTTTTCCGTACTTTTTGTGTCAGACTATTATTCCATTATATGGTTGTTTGCATACATACAACACGTTTTAAAGTTAGTAAATCAATGGGGGCCCTCCCCCTCATCAATTGCATATTTTTGGGAAAACATTTTCTTTGGAATTTGGCTTTACTAATAATATGAAGCTTGAGTTTTTAATCTTTGGCCGTAAAATATTATTACAACTCATTCTGTCTCAGAACAAAAAAACTAAATTTGTGTATTATTTCAAATTTTCACAAATGATTTTAAATTCATATTTCAAACTCAGTTATAGAACTATAGTCCACTAATTTTCTGCAACTTCTGTAAAAAAAATATCAACGAATCTTTTAAAGCACTTTGCATTGATTTTTGTTATAACTCGTCTGCTTATATTTTTATCACAATTACGTACCGATTGCTAATACTTTCTTGTTTACATTAGCTCCATGGATAAATCATCACTCAGCCAATCTCATTTCAACCATGCACTTCGCTTGAAAAAATCACGAAAATATAACAACTTCATATTTTTGATGCCGTAACTGTTTTCATAATTTTGAGTGCGGGTAAATTATGATTATAAATTTGTTAAACATCAATGTTTCGGTATAGGAGTAAATTAGAGTAGGAAATTTTACAGAAGAAGCATATTGATTGCTACGTTACGTACACATAATTTTTTGTCGGACGTAGATTAATGGAAAGCAAAGTAGTACGAACTAACCAAACTGAACATTACGATAATTTAAATAATTTTTTAACTAACAAGCACTCTATATGCGTACTGAAAAGCACATGAAACTGATCAGTCGGCAACAATGACGATTTAAATTTGTTAATAGAAACACCTGCATGCATTAAACACAAGTAATTACAAATGTTCATGTTTTGTGGTAACATACAACATGGACACATTGTTAATTATAGAAGTGTTTCTATTGCAATAAAATCAATTAAACGAAAACACAATATGAGATATGACTTGAAAAATCCATTGACAAAGAAACCATATCACATGTAACGTAGGAATTATGTCAAAACCATTTAATTCATTAATATTCCAAATTTCTTTATGTATTTTCAACTAATAACCTTTATCTTACTATGTTTTAGCCATTTCGGTTATATTGCACGGACACCGTCGCACGGGCCTATTCCGTGCCTTGCATCAAAGAACTGACAGAAGATACAGAAGAATAAATTTTTGGAGCACAAAAACTTCACTTTCAATGAAATGTTCATTTAAATTGTGTCACATGAACGTAGGAATTGCGATAACTATGTTAGCAAAAAACCGTCGTCTAATGTTTTCTTCACTAAACAACGGTAAACAAAAACTTGATAATTATACGCCATTATTATTGACGGTGTCACTGACTGGTGATATATATCGAGAATCGTGGTAAAAACAATCCGGTTATGCAGAAATCATAACATTAGAAGACCTTTTTGAAAATAAAATGTGCCCTAAAATCGATATTTCAATTCTTGACACATGAAAATTTGATGTTGTCTGTGATTGGAACTCTCATAAAGAGAACACTTTTAAAGCCAATGAAAAGTGCAAAACAAGTATGTATATATGCACTTTTAAAAATTATAACCTCTTAAATTATGAACTTGTAACAACTTGTTTTCTAAACTGATGCACTTTTAATAACAGTGAATGCATGAAATAAATGGGATTGACTGTCTTACTGAATTCAATTAGGGCATACGAAGTAATAATTTTAATATTTTCCTTTTAAATAGCGCAAACACTTACCATGGTGATAAATTAATGCATTAGGAAAACGTACATTTCACAATTCATTTTATATAGTGCCATGCATAAAAAAACAAATAAAGATAACTATACGATTGAATCACAATCAGGGTGGTATTTACTAGAAGCTTCATAAAGGGCCATTTACCTAGCTTGCATTAATAGATATTGCTCTAATGATAATATCTGTGAATAAATAATACGTTACGCATATTAAAATGGTATAACATTAGACATCCAGCATTTAATTGTTAAATACACAGTTAATAATAAAATGCCATCAAAGATACTAAGGTAAATAGAATGTACTACGCCAGAAGAGCGTTCTGGTTTAATCAAGACTCATTATACTCAAACCCAAACAATATTTACATCCAAAATGATTAAGATTTCGTAGAGATTGTATCATCAACATTCCAATAAGTTATACCAAATCCTGCTAAGGCTATCTAAACTAATCCTTGAAAATAGAAAACTTTTCGAAATTTCAGGTCAGTAATTTAGACAATGACTACACCACTTAAAGAATCTATGATATTCCTTTCAGCGCCAAGGTGTGACTACTGGGCTGGGGATAACATCGGGGACTAATGGTCCACCACCAAAGACATAAACCCCCAGTGGTTGTTAATAAAATTTCATAAAAAAAACCAAGGTTAATACAATGCAAATCATACACTATTTTACGGTTGTGATGCAGTAATGTGTCAAGTATTAAAGCAAATATTGTTTCAGTTAATTTCAATGACAATATGTCTACTGTTAGGTTTTTTTCCTTTTAAGTACCAGTAACTCTGGAAAATATAAATGAGTCAGATGGTACCAGTTTCATTCAATGCGCCATTGAAGACGAGTTTATGTAATACATAATATTTATAGTACTTATATGTTTCAGATGCTTACGATTTATTATACTGGTAACAGGAAAAAAGTTTTAAAAAATTACAACAAACAATCGCTTTCATTGTAATATGTCGTTGGGGTTTTAATAATGTTTTATCCATAGAACGTGGTAAAAACCATGGAAAATATAGTTATATGTCTAATATGTGTAATTACATACCTTTTTAACGGCTATCCACCGTCCTCGCAATCATTGGTAACAATTGGATCCTCCTCGTCTTTGTTGATGGTCGAGCAAAATTTATTTCCCTATCTATCATCACGTTTCCGCACTTACCACAACATCCGCCGTATGTCGACACTATTACAAAGATATATAAATAATATTTTGCAGTTAAAATTAGCTGAAGAGAAAACAACATATTGGTGTGTGTGAACCTAATTGTTTCCTGACAAAACTAAGTATATGGATGTAGTTTAATTATAAAATATTCAAAAAGAGCAAAGTTCGACTATGGTACACAGAATTTTATCGTTCTCCTGTACTATTGTGTGTGCATAAAATAAAAACCTGTACGGATCCTTGTTGAGTTGATTTCGCATATTATGTTAATTAAAGATTGTATGTTTGCTGCATGATACAATTAGAAGATTTTTAGTTTAAAATTTGGTATTTTTACTAACAACAATTTAAGAAGACATCCATAGTCAATGGCAAAACCTATTAAACATTTTGAAGCATAATATAATCGCTAGATCACAGGTAGTCTTTTCTCTGCCAGGATTTGACTTGTTTCTGGACCTTCCAATGAGTAACTCGAATGATGTCTAATTAGACACGGACACTATTAACGCGTTCTAAGCACCTGATTTTATCCGTGGGTTTTATTATGTTCGGGGTACTTACTTTCTGTTTTTGTGTTTGGGGATTTTATTTGGTGTTGTGAATTTTTTTTATTACGCCCTTGCCTTTCGGTTTTGTTGTTCTGTCGGTTTTCTTGTCAGTCTTGATCCTGAGACACATTTAAACGTAGATGGCAATGTTCAAGTTAACAATACAGATTTTGACAGTATGAATCATAATTTTGTAGACTGTTTTGTAAAGAAGATTTATTCATGTTTTATGTCAAATCTGGCGAAGCAACCCTAGGAACTACTATTACAAGGAATAAATAATTAAAAGTTTTAAGCGAAAAAGGTAAACTACGGTCTGATCAGGGTGGTATTTTACATAATAAATACAGAAGCTATAGTCAGACAAATACCCATTACTTTCTTTATACGCTCATAGAAAATCCTAATGAATTCTTTAAAATCTTAAAAAATAATAACAGGAGGCGGCATCGGCGATCAAGAAAGTCTATCCTTGACCGCAGACGAGACACGCTGGATAGGTCTGTGGGTCGAGCACTGGGAAGCTTCCAGTATAGCAAATCTGAATCAACATTGTCAAAAAACGACACATTCAAGAGTAATGTTATTTTACCTATTACGAATAAGTATGTCCCAAAAGGAAAACAAAAATGATGAAGAATAAAATTCTGGTCACTAGATACAGATTAAACCTCAAATCCCCGTCCCAATGAACAAAGAACAATATTTTCATCTCGGCCTACAGCCTCGTTTGTATCAAATTTCTAAATCCTAAATTGAAACTTTCTATTGATCAGCCTTTCTCCATCAAAAAATGTATATCATTTGGTTCTCTATCAATAAACAGAGTAGGAAAGGAAAGTCAAAGAATTCAAACCGTTGTATCTGGTATTGCAGGTTTTGAAAAGGAATTCATGAAGGCATATTTAGCCAACTGAATAATTGTTTTCTTGATGTTTTTTTAATAAAATTTTTTGGGGGGATATCCCAGTTAATCAATTGTACACAAAAGTGTCATGGTTAAGAATTAAAACAATTCATTTTAGCACTGCTAATTACCAACTGCGTTCTTTGGTTATAAATGATCCGCGGCTAGACTTCCCGCCTTATGACCTGAAAACCCCCTAAAGAGAGGTCTTCCACTATCCTACACCTGGGGGACGCTCTGGGCAGCTATGTTTCTCTAATGTGCAATTCCTCCTACTACTGAATCGAATTTGATAAAACCTACACCGATTCATTCTTATATAGAGCCATTGTGCACCTGATATTTAACATTTTGATTGGAATGATATTTGGGGTTCCCCATATAAAAACATGCACTTTGTTATTGCTTACAGTTTTGTAGTTTTAGATTATATTGCTGATCAAAAATGCAGAATGAATGCAAGAGCTGCTAATTCACTCTGAAATTTAAAAAAAAATGGTTCTAAATAACTGCTTGGCAGACGAAATTTAGATATTCTAGAAATGTTATTGAGTTGGCCCTTTACAAAGTTTGATTTGTTGGTGCCAATTTTAAATCCAAGATAGCCACCTCCTTGGAACATAGGTAGTTCGTAGGACCCTATGTAAAGTGTAAACTCACACATTTAAGCCTAATCGGGCAATAGAGGCCAGGGTATTGCTTTTTTTATTTTTCCCAATATTTTGGTGTTGCTGATTAGAAATTCATCATTCAAAATCTGACATAGTACTGAGTTTTGAATGCAGATTCTTAATCCAAGATGGCGACCACCTGAGAACATAGCTTAACAGGTTCCTTTGATAAATACGTACACGCAGCTTCTTAGAAAAGGGTCTTGGTGGCTGAGTTGAAGTGATCTATTGATCACGTGGTCTGTTGCTGATGTTGCTGGTCGAGTCTTACTGAAGGCAGGGTGTTAATCTGCAATCTTAATTGACAAGAATGACTACGGAAGGTCAGGGGTTTCCTCCAAGAAACCTGGCTTCTTCCCCCAATATAAACTGGAAGCCACGATATACTGAAGAATTACTGCAAATGGCATTAAAACACCAAACAAACAAGCTTCTCAGAAACCTCACTTACTCTTAATCATGTTGACATGATGCTAAGGTGGTTCTCTTATATTTTTGAGTTTTTCGTGGTGATTGGAAACTTAGGACATTATGTATAAATGTTTTTAACATTTGTATCTTAAAATTTCAAACAAAAAAGCTGCAAATTTTGTCTCCTAGAGTCCATGTTCTGCTGTTGATCTGTTGATAAGTCTGTTGAGCATTGCAGACTCGGGAAAGGCACTGGTCTTTTAAATTCTTTGTTAATTAAATGCATGGTTTTATAGATGACATGTTTATTTTAATGTATATTTTAAGATTTCAACCTGAACTGTCTGACAGCACACACATAAAGATGAAACAACGGAACACATTGTTGGACACTTTGTAAGTAATATGGACGGTATACAAATGCAATGAATCATTATATTTTTAAACAATACGCTAATATAGTTCTCTCTGACTGGAAAAACCTGTTTAGTCAGAAACTTCTTGTTCAGAGACCGACCAAAACAACTACTTCCTCATCGTGATTACAGTAAAACTGCAGGATACTGCGGATACTGAAGATTACATACTGGTTCGCATGCGTGACAAAAAATACCAGAATATCACTAATGAGCTTACCTTAAAAAAAAACAAACAATACTATCTCTTTTCATTCAAATCCAAGTTATTTATTTCCCAGATAAAACATGCACAACACATTGTTTTGGATTAGAAAGAAAGTATTCAATAAGAAACTAACAAGCTTAACTTTTAAAGGTAAAGAAGAAAGAGAGTGAAATTTAAATAGGACACCCACAAAATTAGATACATACAAATGTTGATCCATGTCTAATAGCAGGTATTCATACATAAAAAAAACATGTGTCAGTCAATCCTGCTTCAGGGATTATTGAAAGAAGATATAAAAAGTAAATCTCAAAATACCAATGGTCTTTTATGTAAGAGGCTGGGGACTCGCTGTCCGAGTGGTTAGGTTAGTTAGCCAACTTCTATTAAACATTTGCCTGTCAACAATAAGGTCGGAGTTCTCTCGGGTACTTCGGCTTCTTTCCCCATGATATAGCTGAAAAATTGCTGAAAGTGGCTGAAATGGGGCGTTAAAACAACATTTAAACAAAGAAACAATTCAAATTTAATCTTAATTGATAAGGATTGCCAGTTTCCCTACCCAAGGTCAGTGGTTTTCAACTTGTAATATGGCTGCCTGCCTCACAGTAAAAAGTGGATACCAAGATATAGCTGAACAATGGCTGAAAATGGTGTTAAACCCTATTGAAATAAACAATTAATAACAGGTTAGTGTACTATGAAAATGAATATAGAGGTAATTTGGAATAATGGTATACCTAGACAGAATGTTGTTTAATACAGTTGGCCTCTTGAGCAAGGTTTTACATGTAGTGATTTATTTGTTTGTTTCAATGGAATTTAAAGCCACTTTCAGAAATTCCAGTATTGCATAAACAAAAATGCTATCAATTATTAGTAGATTCTATTAACCTTGGTATCTTTGATGACATTTTATTTACTTTCATATAGGAGAAAACTCTTACTTTTATAAATAGAGTAAGTAACTCTACAGCTATTTGTTAGTAAATAAGGACACATGAGTTAATCTCCGGTGAATTGCAATCCATCAAACTAAATTTATATGATGCCCAGTTGAAAGAAACAAAAACTTAATAATTTGCATTTTAAGGCTTTATTTGACAGGCATGGCATTTATATATCTATGTATCTTTCAGTGTATGGAATGTTATCAATAATGACTTATTGTTTATTCCAGTTAATTCAATGAAGATCTGCACAAGAGATATTCAAGAAAAAGAACTGAAGCTTTATTGATTTGGTGGCAAGGAACTTGAACATTGGAAATTAGATATATAATATGAAAAAAATAATGATGTTTGTTGGATGCCTGGATGTTTGTATGTGTTGTCATCATTGACACTAAGACACTTACACTTGATGGAAGCCTTTACAAAAATATTGTTCAGATATGCAGCGTTTGATAAAAGTTAAAATCTGGTATATGCTTTAAAAATGACACTAACTTCATTTCCCCCCTCAAAAAAAATATTGACATTTATAGGGCTAATATATTATTTTGTTCATGTTCAAGACCACTTTTAAAAATGAGTAAGTAGCTTCATTGTAGCTCATTGCGTGCTTCATTCTCTATGCATATATTTTCAGCGGCAGTCAAAAGTATGTTCACATTGCTCAATTCAATTATCCTGAATATAGTTGAAATAGTGACGGCTGGACTTAGGGAAACCTTAATTTAATCTCAATACACAAAAAAACAAAAATGGTCTTCTTAGAAATTATTAAAAGATGTAGTTGTTTCATACAGATTTTTTTTAAAGTCTCATTTTTTTTTAAATCAAATGCTTTTTGGTTTCATACAGGTTAATAGACTTAATGTTTTCATGCTGATTTTAAAATTAAATTGTTAACAATAATTGCTTGGTTGTTTAACTGCCAGCAAATAGTATTCGTTTTGTATTCAGAACCAATTTACACACAAATAAAGGTGGTATCCATCAAATAATCGTGATGGATCATCAGAAGAATAAGAGTTTTTTTCCCTTTGATTATTATTAAGTATTTCTCCCTGTAGACAGGGATTTCAAAATTGAATGTTAACAATATTGAATGATAAAAGTGTTTTAACATGTATTTGACATTGTTGACCAAGCCTTTGTCCTCACAGTACAGAATTGTTTCCTTTATTTTTTAGTACTAATAGCGAGCACAGCTCGCAGCGGTGAGCTCTACGGCAATTATGTGTCACGTGATTAAAATCTGCTTAATGCGGATATTGATTTTCTTTCGTCCGGAAGTTGATATCGTCAAAAAACTGTCACAAAGTAAATAATGAAGAAGCGCACTAAAATTCATTTTAAAGATAGACTTAAAAATAAATTTGACATCAATAAAAAAATTGTAAAAAAAAGGTTCTATTTAAAATAACAACAAAAATTGCATACAATATTTGCAATCTCTCAATCTCGCTACTGAAAAACTGACAATCATATGACATTCATGTGACGTCATGTGACAGAAAAACTTCAAGTGACCACTGGGATTTAGAGGCACTATTATAGGGTGTCCGGAAGTTACGCCAAGTATTAAATGTGGTGTGAACATTATACATAAATAAC
Source organism: Limnoperna fortunei (assembly GCA_944474755.1). Classification (NCBI taxonomy): domain Eukaryota; kingdom Metazoa; phylum Mollusca; class Bivalvia; order Mytilida; family Modiolidae; genus Limnoperna; species Limnoperna fortunei. The sequence goes on from OX104123.1 coordinate 44,263,766, forward strand.
TTTTTCAATAACTTAAAAAAAATTTTCCGCGTTTTAAAATCGAAATTTGATTTATATGACAAAGATGAAAGATTTGGTATATTTGCCACAGGTGCGCGTTTATAGAAACTGGGAGGTAGTTTTCGAGGTGGGATTTAAAATCATTTTGCTATTTTTTAAAATCTTTTCCGTCATTATTAGTTTAGACTATTATTACTCATTTTTTAATTTTGTCTGGACTTAACATCTCTCATCATTTATTATTTATATCGTTTACAGTATTCGAGAATTTTTAATGTCATTATTCTTTTTGATTACGCCTTAACAACTTGTTTTAACATTTTTTTTCCGGACAAAAGACGATTGTCTTCGTCATAAAAAACATCATTATATGTCTCTTATTAAAACTTCTTGTGTCAGTAAATAAGTTTCCTTCCTTTTTCGGAAACTATTAAACCAGAACACATCGTTTTGTTGGCAATAATGACGATACTAGTTGCTTCCCTTTTTGGTATTTATCAGCCAGAAAAAATGTAATATTCACCGGCTCGCTAGGCGAGGTGAATATACATTTTTTGAGGGCGGAACTATTCAATAATTAGAACACAACGTTTTGTTGGCAATAATGATGATTATGTTTTCTTTCCGTTTTCGGGAACTATTCAATAATTAGAACACAACGTTTTGTTGGTAATAATGATGATTATGTTTTCTTTCCGTTTTCGGGAACTATTCAATAATTAGAACACAACGTTTTGTTGGTAATAATGATGATTATGTTTTCTTTCCGTTTTCGGGAACTATTTAATAATTTGAACACAACGTTTTGTTGGCAATAATGATGATTATGTTTTTTCTTTCCGTTTTCAGGAACTATTCAATAATTAGAACACAACGTTTTGGAGATTATAAAGATAATTATATTTCCTTTTTTCCAGTTTTAATGCCACTTTCAGAAATTTTTTACAGCTATATCATAGCAAACCGCGCCCGCAGAAAGGATTAAACAAGCAACATGTGTTAACGATTATATACGCTGTCTTTAACATTGTATACAGCGAATTTGTGGTCGGTTGTTAAAGTGCCATACCAGTCTAAAAAATTTTTTTTTGTTTTAAAGAAAAAACATAGAATATACTGTTTAAAAAAGAATGCAAAAAGTCCGATACAAATATATTCTATCATAAGAGAGTAGTAACCTGTCAAACATACGATTTGCTAGTCTCGATCACCAAGACGCATATATAATAGCGTCTGGGATCACCTTGTGGTAATTTCGCTACCAATAGGTGGAGACAAAACAATGATTCTATTTTTAGGGTCCTATTGTTAGATCAGGAAAACCATGCAAACATGTCTATACTTATAAAATGACGTCACAGTAAGATTCTCTCTTGATTATGCATAACAATAATATTTGTTTAATTAATTAATAAAGTAATATTTTATAAAAATATTCAAATGTAAACTTTGGTACCATTTTTTATACACTTGTTGATATGAACGGAAGTAATTTGTTAGACAATAAAAAATATCATCCAATCAAAAATTACGCCCAGTTTTAGGCGTAATGGTAACGAGTTCAATATAGAGATGAATCCAGACGCACAAATGCAATTAAGCGTCTGGATGATAGAGACTAACGATTTGCACCTGTTGACTGATATTCCCGAACACGTGCTGGTCACATCCGGTATTTTATCTAAACCATGTGTGACGTCACAGTTTTGAAGACTGTTAAATGCCATAGCACCATTTACACTGTGCAAACGATAAAACTTTACAGAAAAAAAAATTAAAAAACAGAACTCCTTACCAGTATCAACTATACCATTCCAACTCCGATGATTTTGATGAAGATAAAAATATCGAAACACCAGACAGACTATTGTATAACTTTTGTTTTTTAATTTTTTTTTTCGAATATAAACAGTACGCGGGGTATTGGACAATGGCGATCGAAAGAATTTTAATGACAAAATGTTTCTTAGAAAACAAAACGGGACATTGCCATTTTATTTGTTTAAATTTCTTACTAAACATTAACCTATTTTAATATTTAAACAAATGCTAAAATAAGGGATTAAGTCGTTCTTTTTCAGTTTAAACATATTTATTCAAGAAAATTGAAATGGATTGGATAGCAGGCATAGCCTATATAAATCCTCTCCATACAAGGCAACATACAGATGTTCAACATGTTGGATATAGAATACATATACTGAGAACACATTCAAAGAAAGATAACTCTAATTTGTAAATATAAGGTGTCAAAAATCATTACTGTGATAACATTAGTAGTTTAATTTAATGTTAGTTTACATGTAATAAGGAAAAGAGAAAATATATTTGAAATTTAAATTTGTAAACTGGTTTTTAGAAGCAAAAATATTTTCATGGTATTAAATAGTATTCTCAATATATCTCTTTTGGTAAAATAAAGATTAGTTAACATTACTAGTATTTGTTCATATATTTTTTTTAATTAATCACAATATGGTTTACTTAGAAAAAGCAATAAATTTTACTTCCAGTACATATTTTGCCAAAAGTGTGTGATTTAAATTTTTTTTTAATTTTTCCATATAATATTATAATTAAATAAATAATAATATGTATATAGTATAAATGGCATTTCAATATAAACAAAACAACAGTCTGTCAACGATAACTAGTAGTCAGATCATTAGTGTATGAACATGCTATATTTATGTATACTTCAAAAACGCTTTGTATTTTAATATATGTTTGCACTGCCAACATGAGCTTGACATTGTCATTATAAGAAAGAAGCTCATTTCCATGCAGTAGGTTTATTGGGTTAAAATCAATATGCAATTCCATGCAGATACTTTGCAGTGACCACCTCTGAAGTTGATTGGTCGGGCACGATATTAAATAATGAAAGTTATCTTCAACAGTGTCTCTACAGTGTGGGCAATATGGATTATCAACCAAGAAGTGAAGATGCAAGTGAGAGTTCAGGTTGCTTGCTTCACATCTTAACTGACAATGCCATATATTCTCTTTTCTATTACCAATGTTGAAGTATTCAGGGGCTCTTGGGTTTTCTAAATTTAAGTTTTTCTTGAATGTATCAACAGAAGGACTATTTTTAGTTGATGATGAAAGCTGGTTCCAAAGTCTAATTGTAGAGGGTACATAGCTCTTAGCATATGCCATAGTATTACATACAGGCAATCTCAAGTTATCATTATTTATTTGTCGCCTGAGATTATAATCATGAATACTATTGATATGGGGTTGCACAAGGTTTGACAGGTAGCTAGGAGCCAGTCCATTGATTATCTTGCACATCAATATAAGCCTATGCTTCTCCCGTCTCTTGAAAAGTGGTTCCCACCCTAGTTCCTCATACATCTTTGATTTTGAGGAATTTATTCGTAATCCAGTAATAGTTCTACCAGCTTCTACTTGGACACTCTCTAAAAGATTAGATTCATACAAAGAACAGTTATCCCATACAATATCCCCATATTCTAATACTGGTCGAACAAATGAAAAATAAATATTGATCAGGGCCTTTCGAGATACCTGGTACTTCAGCATTCTGAGTAGTTTAAGTCTTTCACATGCCTTTTTGTAAATTCTATTAATATGGTTATTCCATTTTGCATTATTCTGGAAGTCAAGACCCAAGTGTGTATGCACTTTTACATCATTCACTTGGTTATGTGGACTGCCAAAATGAACAGGATGGGTTTCCGCATTTCTACGAGAGAATAACAGAGATTCTGTCTTAGATGGATTAAAATTTATAGCCCATTTTTGGGACCAGTTATGAATGTGATTTAGATCTGTAGATAACATATCTGCAGCATCTCTATAGTTCTGATTATCAACTATAACAAAAAGTGATGTGTCATCTGCAAACAGTTTAATATGACATTCTATGCCCTCAATGATATCATTGATATAAATAAGAAATAGAAAAGGTCCGAGGACAGAACCTTGAGGGACCCCTGCATCAATATCTCCCCAACCAGAGTTGTAACCCTCTAAGACAACTCTCTGCTTTATCTCGCTTAAATAGTTTTTGATCCAATTTAGCAAGTTACCACTAAACCCATATTTTTGTAATTTATATAATAGCCCTGCATGCCAAACTCTGTCAAAAGCCTTCGATATATCACAAAATACAAATCTTACATCCCTTCCCACATCTAAATTACTGAGTATAGTATTGTAAATGTTTAGCAGTTGATACACAGTGGAGTCCTTTGGCATAAATCCAGACTGATGTTCTGTAATAAGTTGATGTTCAAAAACAAAGTTATGCATATGTTTAACTAAGATTTTTTCCATCATTTTACACAGAACACATGTGAGAGAAATTGGACGAAAATTGGTAACATCTGATACTGACCCTTTATTTTTGTAAATAGGGATAACATGAGATCTTTTCCAAATGTATGGTAGTTGGCCCTCCTGTAGAGACTTATTGAATAGTAGGGTCAATGGATTTACCAATACAGCTGAAATATTTTTTAGTATAGTAGGTCCTATACCATCAGGACCACTGGGCTTTGTTATATTTGAAATATTTAATTGATCTTTGACTTCTTGTTCGGTAATATTGAAATCCGGTAATGTATGTTCAGGTTTAATATGATTAATATGATTCTCAGACGGTAAGTCTGGTTCATGTTCTATGTGCGATATATTTCGAAAAAAGTCATTAAATTAACACATTTGTCGGATGGGTGCACAATAACTCTTCCTCCATTTACCAATGGAGGACTGTTGTTGTTGCATTTGTTAAGTTTACATACAGATTTGGCAATACGCCACCACTTGCCAGGTGGGATATCTTTATTAAGGAGCTGCGGTGTTAGCTTTTCCTTATATGATGCCTTGGCTTCTCTTACAAGTTTAATGACGTCATTTCGTTGTTGTCTATATATAGCCCAGTGATCTGGATTTCCTGAATGCTTTGCTTTATAATGGGCACGGTCGCGCTTGCGGATGGCCTGCCTTATATTATTATTCATGAACGGTTTATCATTAGGACGGATTACTACGGTTTTGGTAGGAATGTGATTGTCGCATGCCTCAGTGAGTTTTGACTGGAAAATTGAAAAGCTTTCAGTTACAGTCTTATTCTCAAAGAGGGTGTTCCAGTCATTCCTTGCTATATCCTCTGACACAGCTACATAATTTGCCTGTTCATATCTACGGATAGAACGTTTATAACATCTTCGCTTTAAATGTTTTATGTTGATATCAATACTTACATAGCAGTGGTCACTACAAAAATCTGCATGGACATTAACTGATAAAACCAGGTTTGAACGATTCGTAATAAATAGATCTAGACATGTAGCGGATGAATCAGTGATCCTTGTAGGCTCAAGAACTAAGTTTCAAGGTTGAGTCTACTCAATAAGTGATCAAAATGCCCGTCAGAATTTGTGAGCATATCTACATTAAAATCTCCCCCTAGAAAAATGGGAACATTCAAGTCAATAATTGGATGCAAGTGATTTTCTAAGGTTTGCCAATATGTAACCGGTGAACTAGGTGGTCTATAAATAGCTCCAACCAGAACTTTAGTTGACATAGTACTAATTTCTACCCAAATAATTTCAAGGTCAGTCTTATTTAATTCTGGCTTCTCACAGATATGTAGACTGTTCTTTACATATATAGCTACACCCCCTCCATGTCTATTTCTATCTTTACGAATCGGTTTCTGGAAACCATTTATTACAATATCATCTGTCATTATATCATCACTCAGATGAGTTTCAGATATCAAAATAATATCATACTCAGACAGTTCTGCTTCAATCAAATCTAGCTTGGATAGGAGGCTACATACATTTACATGTACTATATTCAAGGGACCATGGCAAATGCCATGGTTGCTATTCTTACCAGGACCTGGGTTTGGGTGAACATTGCCGATCAGTAAAAGAAAATAGACAACAGATGATGCAAAGTGACTGTTTTTCTCACCTATGACATTCGTTTTGACTTGTATATTTGTCACATAACATTTAATCGTTTTTCTTGTATAATTTGTACGATAGTTTTAATGCAACCTCCGTTCTTTTTCGATAATGCGGACGCGGGGGCAGGGGGGGGTGGAGGTTGCATTAAAACTATCGTACAAATTATACAATTTATATACATATTGGTTTTTTTTCGAACCTGTGCCTGAAAATGAAGCGTTCAAGTGTGAAATTAAACAAAGAACCGTTTTTGTCGTGTGGAAGCTCACATTCAGATCATTCGGGGTGGCAAATACTGTCGACGGTGCTGCTGAATCTATGGCAATCACTCGTATGTCTCCTTGCCCGTTTGAACCATACCACTCCAACTCCGACGATTTTGATGAAGATGAAAATATCGAAACAGCAGACAGACTACTGAATAACTTTTGTTATTTATTTCTATATCGAATATAAACAGTCCACGGGGTATAGATTGGCGATCTTTTAAGAGAAATTATAGAATATGTTTGAACAGTATTTTATTTAATGACAAATGTTTCGGCAGTAACAAACGTGGCCATTGCCATTTTATTATTTTAACTGTCTTACTTTACACTTTACCTATTTTAATATGGAAAAAAACGTGGATTGAGTCTTTTGGGGGAAAAGAGGGGCTGGGTCATTAAAACTATCATACTTATTATACAAATTTTACATATTGTTTTTTTTTCTCTAAACTGTCTCTGAAGTGGAAGCTTTCAAGTGTGAAATGAAACGAACATAGAGCCGAAAATTACTGTTGGACCGTTACAATCTTCTATTTTTACTCTTTGAAATCTGTCCTTATTCACGGAGTTTTGTGTCCTTTGGAAAGGAATGCATGGAAACTCCATCTGAATTTGTGTTACTATAGTTTGCTGCAACACATCTCACCTTCATCTGCTAGTACCACCGCGATCTCATCGTGGCATCTTAGAGTTAAAAAATGAATTAAATATTTAACCACGTGCGTTTGTTGTTTGTTTACCGGAAATCGGAAGTTCATCTTGTGATGTAGACTTTCGATCTTTGGCGGAAATTACCGTTATCTGTTTGAAGTACACCTGTCAGTATATCTCTGTTAATACGAAAAATGTTTAAAAACGGTTTTTAGAAATGTGTTTCTAAATTTGATTTTCTATATGAATAAAAAAAATTTTTGGTATGGCACTTTAAGGTGCCGTAGTAACTGACAGCGACACTTAACCTGAGACACGAGAGCCAGAATAACCAGTTCTTGATCCGTTCTTTCAACCGCTCCGTGAGCTATGGTCGTTGTATACAAATATAAAGTCAAAGAAGTCCAGTTTAATTCCTTTCAATAATCAATTCCTTCCAATAATAGTATTACCCGATGGATAATGGTATTGAGGCACATAGAGCCGCAATAAGTATGTTTAATGCAATAGGAATCCAGTGCTTTAAATATATCAACTGCACAGTAAACAATCAATCATACCTGGAAATTTTGCTAATTAATTTTAGGTGTTCTCTACTTGTCATCTCATTGGATGTTCTCCAGAGTTTAGTTCCGAATATTAATATTATATTCCTTTTGTTTGTATTACACTTTATTCTCCTTCAAGGATGTGTCGAGCAAAACCCGGGCCCAAATTCCTCGGACGAATTTAGTATCAGCGACAAGACGATTTCCATATGTAATCTTAATATTCGTAGTATTCGTAACAAACTTCACTTTCTACAAAACTTTGCAGATGAGTTTGATATGTTGGTCATTACTGAATCAAAGTGTGACACAAACGTCAAAGATGAAAATCTTGAAATGGAATCCTTTTTCTAAAACAATAATCCGTAAAGACCGCAACAGATTTGGCGGGAGTTTGTTAATTTATTTTAAAGATGATTTAAGTGTATCCAAATTGGAATATTTAGAAAACGACACAGACGAGACTATTTGGGTAGAAATCAAATCACGTGGTTTATATTTTCTTCTATGTGCTACTTATCGACCAGAGTGGACAGACCAAGGCTACTTATTGGGCACGATTAAATCATGCTATTGAATCGGGGTACGCACGAAATATAAACATCGTAATTACGGGTGACATAAACTCCGACCTGTTTAACGTGAGCAACAATAAGTTATTAGAGACAATTAACTTTTTTAATTTAAAAAATGTAATTGATAAACCTACTAGAGTTACAGAGAATAGTGCTACACTATTAGACCCTATTCTCATAACTGATTCTTTAAATTCCACGTTTGCTGATGTCTATGATATTCCGAAAGATATAAGCGATCACAAAGCTGCCGTAGCGTTTATAGAATGTCCCAAATTATATACTAAGACTTTCCAAAGAAAAGTGTGGTTGTATGATCGCATAGATTCAGCAAAATTCGCTGAACAAATTGAAAGTACTGACTGGGGCGGCATATTTAATGACAAAACAACCGAAGAAATGTGCAAAATGTTTACTGACAAATTTTTGAATATAGCCGAGGATTGTATTCCTACAAAAATGGTTACGATACGTGCAAACGATAAGCCATGGTTTACAAGTGAAATACGAAGGGAAATACGGTTACGTGATCGGTTACGCAAAAATCTAATAGCGAAATAGATAAGGCAAAATATAAAAAAACAACGGAATAAAGTAAATAATATTCAGAAAATAACGAAAGAGAAATTTGAAAATAATTTAGATAGTATTATTTTAGAAAATTCCTCAAATCCTAAATCATATTGGAAAATAATGAAAATGTTAGTTAAGGCCAATAAAGGTACAAATGATATTCCACCCCTCAAAAATGAAACAAATAAACCTGGCTATGAAGATACAGTCTATGATGACGGCGAGAAATGCGATGTGTTAAACCAGTATTTTTCTGAAATATCTAAAATCGAGGATGAGAACATAGATCTTCCTCCCTTCCCGTCCAGGTCTGACACTAAACTTAATTCAATTTCTGCTAATAGGCAAGACATTATTGATATTATTCAAATTCTGCAACCAAATAAAGCATCTGGTCCTGACCAAATTAGTCACAGGATGCTTAAGGTATGTCCTGAAAAAATCTCTATTCCCTTAGAGATTCTATTAAATAAATCATTAGAAGAGTGCATTTTTCCATCTGATTGGAAATTGCAAACATTATTCCAGTATTTAAGAAGGGTGATTCCTCCTTACCATCAAACTATAGGCCGATTTCTTTGATAAGTTGTCTGGGAAAAGTCTTGGAAAGAATCGTTTACAAACACGTATATAATCACCTAAATATGAACCATCTCCTTTATGAATATCAGACTGGTTTTTTACCAAAGAGATCGACCGTTCATCAGCTTCTAGAAATATATAATGATATACTGAACTCACTTGAAAATAAGGAAATTAATTGTTTTGTATTTTGCGACTTTTCTAAAGCATTTGATAAAGTTTGGCATAGAGGGTTATTGCATAAGATGAAGTAGTATGGAATCTCTGGTAATATTCTAAAATGGTTTGAAAGCTATTTAAGAGGGAGGAAACAGAGGGTAGTTATCAAGGCAGCATCGTCTACGTCGTTGTGTAGTATATCGGCTGGGGTCCCTCAAGGGTCTGTATTGGGACCCTTATTATTTATTATTTATATCAACGACATAGCTGATCGTTTAACATCTCTTTGTCGTCTTTTTGCTGATGATACATCTTTCGGATATTCTAATAGAGAAACAATAGAAGTGAAACGTGTAATTAGTCAAGATTTAGAAACACTGAACCAATGGTCTAATACTTGGATGATGTGTTTCAATGCAAATAAAACGGAAATTTTATTGTTTGCTAATATCGATACGCCTGATATCATGTTTCAGCTAGGTGGGGAGAATGTTTTCACAACTCACACGCACAAACATCTTGGTGTAACCTTTAGTGATGATGCTAAGTGGAATGTGCATATAGAAAACATAGTAACTAGTGTCACTAAACATCTCAGCATCCTACGTAAGCTTAAATATAAGCTAAGTAGAGGAAATCTTGAAAAATTATTTTTGGTATATATTCGCCCCATATTTGAATATGCGTGTGAACTGTGGGACAACTGTGGTGTTGTCAATGCCAACAAGCTTGAATCTCTTCAGCTTGAGGCGGCTAGAATAATAACAGGATTACCGGTATTTGCGAAATCTGAACTTATTTATAGGGAAATTGGGTGGGAAAAGTTAGAAGTCAGGCGGAAACGAAGAAAATTACAGATGTTTCATTCTATGTACTATAAAAATGCCCCAGAGTACCTGTGGTCGTTGGTCCCCCGCCCATTCAGTCTCTAACGACATATTGCTTAAGAAATGGTGACGATTTAATTGTCCCTTATTGTAGATTGTCCCTAACCAAGGAATCGTGTTTACCATCGTCTATCGACCAGTGGAACTGTCTGGACGTGGCAGTCCGGAACATAAATAGCGCTTCTGGCTTTAAAAGTAAATTACAAGGAGATAAAAGTAAAGTCCCTAGACATTTTTCTATTGGTTCTAGAAAACTTAATATAGTATTGACGCAATTAAGATGCTGTGCATCTTTTCTAAATAATGACCTTTTTAAAGTTAATATAATTCAAAATGCATCTTGTCGGTGTAGATTTCCTCAAGAAACCAGCTACCATTTTTTCTTTGAATGTCCTTTGTACACGAATGCTAGAAGTGCTCTATTAGACAACCTGAACTGGGTAACAGGGTATAATAATATAGATCTACATCTATTGCTAGGGCTGAACTCAAATATTACAATATGAGATTGTTATACAAAATGTATACACTTTTATAAAAGAAACAAATAGATTCCTCCTGATATAATAAGATATTCAATAAAAGACACACACATGCACGTGCATACATACATACATACATTCACAGTGAAAACTTTTGTAATATATGTATCAATTTTTCTTATTTGGTATTACTTTATTATGTTAGATGCCATGCACATGTCTTACTATTATTGTTACAAATTGTAAATTGGAGAAGACTTCATAAGTATCTTTTACTTGTGTCTTATCCTTTTTGTTGTTTATCACAAATAAAATATGTTTAAACTAATTCCTTCCAAATCAGAGTACCAAGTCCACGTTCGATCTATAACTTAGGAGTATGAAAGTTTTACTTTTAAATCTTCTCCTTTGAGGCAAGTTAATAATATAAACAAAACTCTTGATGAATAATTTTTACAGTTTGTCCTTTTTATATATTACGACAGACCTGTCCAGGATGTCCACCTCTGAGGTATATATATACCGTCGATACAAATGCAAGCTTTCTTGAGTTTAAAAACCGTTTTTCCGCGCAAGCCGACGTTTTAATATTCATTTTAGTACTTTCAAAATTATATTTTGTATTGCATGCATACAAATTAGAAAGTACATATTCCAGAGGGCCTCAGTCTATTATACATATATATTTTATTCCGAATGTTTTAAAAACTCTCCACGAATGTTTTAAATGGGGGGTCGGGTCAATCAGGCGCTATAATATTCTCCCCCCCCCCCCCCCAACGCACACATCACCAACCAGACACATGTTTTCTTCATGAAAACTAGCTAGGTTAGAATCAAGCACTCCTTGCCTGAAGTATGGCTCGAACTCACAGCCCCAGTGTTGACACACCTCTGATTATTAATAGATGATTTATTACCAAGGCCCCTGGTAAGGTCAGTTTATGTCCCAGGTATTTTATTCTATATCCGAACTTTATTAGTAACCTCGTGTAATAAACATGACAAAACAGCTAAAAATGCTGTCTTTCCGGAAGCGCAAGCGCAATGCAGCATTAACTTACTACAGAATTTTGGTAACTGCCTGATCAACACAACTTGAATGTCAATGTATAAATTTATGTTTTCCCGACTACAATTTCATGTCATTAACTTATTATTATTTTAGTCAAAATATATTTTATTTCAATGCACAGGTCTTCAAAAATCATTGTTAAACTTTGTTGGTTTCCATGTTTATATCGTTATTTCTGGGACCAATGAGGTTATGTATATAAACTTTTTTCATACTGACCTTTCAAAACTTTTAGCATAATTAACATCGGAAAGTCATTTTAAAAGTCATTAGCACTGAAGAAAGTGGGCGTGACATCGCCAATAACAGTTTAGTCATTTTATATGTTACTTTGATGGATGCATTGTTCTATTGTTAATATATACCCTTAGCTGAGACCGGTATAACTAATTCATGGCCTGGGGGAGAAATGGTCAATAAAATGGTTGTAAAAACCATTATAAATATACGACAGATAAATGGAGGGTTATATGTTCTTACGTGACTATTTTGTACTATGGTTCAAAGACATAAGCACTATAGCAAGAAACATTATATACTATAATTATAGTGCATGATATTGCTGTTATACAGTGTAGTATACCAAAACCATGGAAACAAATCGTAGCCTTGTGCTTAAAAGAGTTCATCAAATTTATTAGTAATTAGAGGCTAAAAATGAAAAGGCGATTATTGAGAAGCTCCGTTTCCGTCAAACCTATTGTCGGACGGTTCAAAGTCTCCAGATAAGCTATACGAAACTTGGAAATTATTCATAAGTTCATAAATTATCTTGTTATAATTCAAAAAGTTGCGTTTTAATCATCGCAGACAATGTTTCTGTTTATCAACTATTCTCATCAATAAGGCGCATGTCCGTTTAATTTATACTAAAATATAAAGATTCTAGTTGATGATCCGAAATAAAATAGACTCATGTTGTCTTATCTTCTCCCTAGTACGAAAATTGAAATACATATTTTTGCAAAAAGTTTAAAGTTATTGTCAAGCGACTGTTTTATTAAGATACTTAAGTCTCATTGGAGAATCATTTTATGTTCTTTTCGAGGCAGCTAGGTGAATTCTAGATCTTTGCTGTTATACAGACGAATATCAGTGGCGATTCATGTCAAAATTGAGATGGTTTCATCTAGATGGTGGTTTTTCCATCTAGATGAATTTCAAAAGCATCTAAATGGTATTGTAAAGCATCTAGATGCGTGTTAAATGCATCTAGATGTAATACCTTATCATCTATATACATGATTTTTTTCCATCTGGATGGTTTTGAAACGCGTCTAGATACTTTTGAAAAGATCTAGATGGTTTTGAAACGCATCTAGATACTTTTGAAAAGCATCTACATGTAGATGGTTTTCTGTAGAGTTTCATCTAGATGCAGATGAATACATCTACATGGACATTAGGTTCATCTAGATACTTTTAACACACATCTAGATGCTTTTAATATGCATTTGGATGCTTTCTAAACCCATCTAGATGATTTTGAAATTCATCTACCGGTAGATGGAAAAACCATCTAGATGAAACCATCTCAATTTTGACATGAATCTCCACTGATAGACTAATAGGTTCTTACATACGTTTTGGGGAAAGACTTAGAGGTGATCTTCCACGAGTGATAGAAATTGTGTGTCTTTTCGCGAGTGGAGCGAACCTGAACGAGCTAAAAGACCCACATGTCGGAGATTATAGGGCTTTCCCAAAAGCGCATGATAGTACCTATCTCTTCCGTAAACCAACAACTTTCACATAGCTATATCCTATAGACTCTGCATTGTTTAAGACTCCATCGTATCCAATCAGAACGCCAGAAACAAGAATTAACGTTAAACAACCTCATCTGTACTGGGTCATACTGTCCCAGAGATCGATCGGCCATTTACGGAAGAAAAATAGGTTCTTACATTAACACTAGTGTTGTGGATTTATTCGAGTCTCACTGCGGGCAGGGTGCACTCGAATTCAATCTTAAACTATTTTATCTCCGGTCAGTTATTAATATCTACGTAACTTAAAGTATATATGTATCAAATATTTGCTGTGACTTTTGTGTTTAAATCATGCACTCACCACTTTATTATATATTCTCAGCACGTGATTCTCAGGTTTTACTATCCCAAAATTTATGAAAAATTTAAAGATCGTCCAATTTTCATTTTAAATATTATAGAATATAATACGGCTTAGATATTTAAAAGACCACAAAATCAACAGACGAACTACCTTACACCAATTCCACCGAGGCCCCATTAATGCTGAGAATGAATGATTGGTAGAACACATTTTCTATATCATTCGATTATTCTATATTCCCGCCGAAATTTTGTTCATTGTATAATACCTGATAAATCGAAATGTATCCGAATGAACCCGGAAGTGCCATTCCGAATACGTCACTCCATTTATGTCAATGAGGGTGTTTCCTGTCAATTTTTAATATAACAAGATGGCGAAAACCTACGACTATTTATTTAAACTTTTATTGATAGGGGATAGTGGTGTTGGAAAGACTTGTGTTTTATTCAGATTCTCAGAAGATGCCTTTAATTCAACGTTCATATCAACAATAGGTAAAGACGACTTAAAAAAGTTAGAGAACTCGGAGTACCTCTAGACTCGACCGTTCCATATTTACAAATAGAGTACTATTCGTAAAATATTTAGAAAAAGAGTGTTTAACCCTCGATTAAGCCCATTTGTTTTTAGTTATAAATCCGTTTTGACACTAACTCGTAAATTGTGTTACGGTTTAGCTATAAAATCGAAAGCATGCATTACATGTATATGAGTCATTCGAGTTCAACTGTCCAGTTTTCGATATTGAAACCGGTAATTGTTTTTTATTGAAGGCAAGATCATATGATAAGATTTGTGATAGGTTTACCACATGATATTTAACGCTAGCATAAAAAGGCTAAATATATTACCTACAATATGATGGAACCTTAAAATGAAACTAAGTTAGTATGTTCAAAACAGAAAAAGTAATTGACATACATCTATGCTACAAGTCACTGTGTTTTGATGTTTAATGAGGCTTTTTTTGCATAACAAATGAAATCTGCTTACTGCTTAACCTAAATTAAAAGAAAAGTTTAAGCTGGGAGCATGCGCTTGTTGTGTTATCTGTTGACGCTGGAACGTTTTCTGTGATTGTCAAGATATGTCACGAAAGCAGGGGAACATTTAAGCACCATTAGATCCCATACTTTAAAAAAAAAAACATGGCTGACTTAAGAATGTAAAATTACCAATAATATACTAATAATATACAATTATAGCCTTTAACGAAGGTAATATCTATAATTATTAAATCAAGAAAGGGTTATTTTCCAGAGGACAGAGGAAAAATAACTCTTTTGACTTTGAGATTTAATCATTTGGATAGTACCTGAAGTCGAATAAAGGCCAAAACTTACAAGAACACATGATTATTTTGATAATGACTGTGTAGTGCTTTAAATTTGGAGCACTTTTCCATGTCTAATAAATAACTATTTATTTCCCCTTTCAAATTTGACGCGCTTTTGCACGTCAAACAAATAACCAGTTATTTTGTCTAAATGCAAATTTCCAGACAGTTATTTACTAGCATGCAGGTTAGAGCGAGAAAATAACAGTTATTGCTATAACATCTAAATTATTTTAGTACTGGTTTGCATAGTAAAGTATAATAATATTAAATAAGGACATGTTATCATGACTAAATATTTTCTACACGATTTTCATAATATTTTGGGTGCAATATCTGTGATCTCGAAATATTTTACATGAAAACTATCAAGATGGATGACATGAATTTTTCCACCATTTTTCTCATAAATAGAATAAACAAATATCTGCCATATTTATGTTCTGTTAGGCATAACAGTGTCTGAAGTTTCGAAATCAAGCTAAATGCTACATTGTTCTAAATTTGTCCATTTTTCCCTGCTGCATTGACCATTAAATTTTCTTAAAATAATTAAATTCTGTCGTATTTATTTGTGAATGCAGTACAAGGTATAGACTAATTTCCATTTGGAATGGCTCTGAGATCCATTCCATGCATTTTATTTGAGAAAAACAGGACAGTCATTCTTGTTTGGCAGATATTTGGAAATGGCACCAGACATTTGGCCCGGAAATATGTTGAATTTAACCAGACCGAGAGTAAAATTGCCAGCCATGTCTGTCGGTCCACGTAATTTGATTTTCACTGCAATATGGAATAATAAAAAAAATACAAGCAAAAAATGCATTCCACATAGGTTGACTTTTAGTATAGTTTATTTGTTAATACCCAGGAATGACTTAATATGATTAGGTTTACTTTTAGTATAGATTATTTGCTAGGGGTCATCCATAATTGTCAACCATTTTCATAAGTGTGCAAACCACACACTTCACTGTTCAGGGAGGGGGTTAAAAATTTTGACATTTTTGTGTACATTTTTTTTATATTCAGAAATTTTTCGTTTCCGTGGAGTTTTTTTTATATTAGTTTAAGGGTTTATGTACCCTTTTTGATCCGGGTGGGGGGTCTCAAAAAGTGTGCTTTTTGCACACTTGTGAAAATATTATTAAAGAATTGACAACAACACTTCGTAGGATGCAACAGTCGATGTTTTTTTTGTTCAACTAGTTTCAGCAGTTGCCTGCCGTCTTCAGGACAATAATTACACAAAATTAACAAGCTTAAGTACTTTTTCAGGTTTGCAAATATGACGTAACAATGAACAATCGTAGTTATGATGACATATAAATATAAATATAGATTATGAAGTTAAAAATAGAGCATAAATATTAAAATGAAAGTACAAATATTGTTATATAAAATATATTGTTTTTATATTGTATTTTTCTTCTTTTCTTCTTGATTATATGTTGAAACTGTAATTATGTTCTCTCTCTGGTGGGGGACACTACCTAAGCTCCCTTGTGAAAATAGTTGACAGTTATGTACGACCCCTTAATACCAAGGGATGGCTAAATATGAGAGATGTGGCAAAAACAAAAACAAAAACAGATTAGATGGTTCAGTCTTGGAAAAATATATGTACAGTTGCAAAAATTAGACAAAAAAAGGAAGGGATGTTAGTATGTAGAATAAATACTAGTATCTTTATGTACTAGTACATGTATACCACTTACTTATATTTGCTGGTAAAAGTAACTCAGGTAAACATAAAAAGAAGAAAAGGGATAGGACAATACATTTGCTTTCACAGTTTGTTCACAACAGAAGTTTTTTTCTGTTTTTTGGCCATGTTTAACTTAAAAGTAACTTCCGAACTGTGGTGTCAAATTTCCTACTACAGACATATGATATGAGGATTTAAAAAATAATGTTGCCATCTTCAAGAATCGTCTGAAGTTGGCATCACAATAATTACTCAACAACATTAATGCCAAACTGCTGAAACATATAAACATTATATTAGTACTAGTGGTAAGTACATACGAAGCACTGCCTACTCCTATATAATGTATTACATTAACATGTATGTATCAAACAAAAAATGTTATAAGTGTCTCACTTTATTTGAAAGAATTGTGTAGTACACTGTACATTAAAAGATATATATACATGTTATTTGTACATATTTTATGGTTTTTTTGTGACGGCCTGCATAAGTTTTGTTAGTATTTATTCATTATATCAGCGTGACAGCGTCTATCATAATTAAATTATGACCTACTATTTTATTGTGATATAATAAAAGATGTTATTAAAATCAGTTAACATAGTGTTATTAAATTTCAGGAATAGATTTTAAAATAAGAACAATAGAATTAGATGGAAAGAAAATTAAACTTCAGATATGGTAAGTAATGTAAAAAGATTATCTCCCTTATCTTCAATTTATTAAGAGTTATCTTTCTTGTTATGATGTCCTCCTTTTGTTTAGAGTTATAATACATGTAAAAGCTTTTTTAATTTAAACAAGGAAGTACATTGTGATATGTCTTTATCTACTTTACAATAAGGAAGCATAAATGTTTACTGATATTGAATGTCAAAATTATCAAGAAAGATTCATTTTCGGGTGATCAAGTTATTTCAATAGGAAATTTAAGTCCCACTCTTAATCATATAGATATAATGATATATGCTATGGATTTAAACTTTGTAAAAATACTGAAAAGCCTATATACTACTAGTAGGTGTTTACACTTATAAGTATTTTTTTTAATTGGCAATGTTTTATTGGAGCAGTCCTTAGGGGAAAAAATGAACATTCCTGATTTGTTTTATTAATACAAAATACATGTAATTCCTGAAGTGTACATGTATTGTAATCAATTCTTAATTGTTGGTCCTTTTTAGTGAAAATATTAGCTTTTTTGCTCTCATTTATACAGTAGAGGCTTCGTTGGCTGAGTGGTTAATGTAGTTTGTCTACCATTGATCATGTGGTCTGTACTGACTGCAGTATGGGCAGTCACTACATGTTTATACTGGTACACATGACATGTACACATTTATACATGTATAACATATATTTTAGGGATACAGCAGGACAAGAGAGATTCAGGACCATCACTACAGCATATTACAGAGGAGCTATGGTAAGACTGAGTATATGTACAGGGGTCACCACACTAAAAAAGTAGGGAGAAGTGACTTCTCCCTGGCAGCCAAACAGGGAGAAGTGATGCCCTGATAGGGAGACACTGGGGAGAAGTCATGTGGACCGTACAAATAATTAATTTTGCAGTATAGTTACAGACATTATTGATTATTTACATCAATTTTCCAGCATTATTTCTCTTGTGTTTTTAAACCATAACTTAGATTCAGTTTCTTTCTGTTTGTTTCAACAGCACATAACCTTAGCATTAATCAATGAAAAAAAGCACCAAATATAGCGACATTTTTTTTATCTACTTCAGTACTTGTAGCCATACATAGTATTCACAAATAAAATATAGATAAATTAAAAATATTTTTATAGGTGTATACATAAACATCATTCATGAAGTTCTTGTATACATCATAATATTCCTAACAGTTTGTTATGAACATGCCATATTTATTAGCAAAATTTCCAAAGAAGATAGATAGAATAACATTACATTAAACCCAGAAATAATTCTTCTGTTCAGAACGCTTCCACTTGGACAAAGTTGTACTGATCCAAATTGCTTCATGTTACACCCATCTAAAGGACTTGTCATGATGTCAATAATTTCTATTCATCTTTATTCTTTCAAGTGCAGCTCATATATTTATCAAAGAAAATTGTTAAAATAAAATACTCTTTGAAAAAACTGAAGTTTGAAACTAATTAAAAGTGTTTGTGTATCAAAAAAAATTATGATTTTTATTATGGGCCGTTGTACTTTACTTTTCTTTGTTGTTCACTTCCGGTAATTAGTCACATTCAGTAAATAAACAAATGGAGCATAATAAATTTGAAAGACTTAAATCGTTTGAAAAATTTTAAATACGCATATTTTGGCCACTTTTTTTATTGGAATTACAGTAACACATTTACTGATAAATTGGTAGTCTGGGTGAATTATGGACCAGATAAACAAGTATCTTCTGTGAACCATCAGGCAACTTGATGGAAATAACAGGGCGACTTTGACTTCGCTTTTGAGGTACCTTTGGGGGACTTCAGGTCCCAGTAGGGTGACTTTATCGCCCATTGTGGCGAGTCTTGATGTATATGATGCATGCAAAGAGCTGGGTTAAGGTCCGGGGTATATGGTGGTTCTGGAGAAAAGAAGGGAGTTAATTCAGGATAAGTTCTGATAAATTGTTAATTTTTTATTTTATTTTAACAGATCTTTGAAGGTTAAAAACAAAGTTACAAGAATTTTTTTTAATAATTTGTTTAACTATAAACAGAAATTGCTGTTTTTATTAATAGACATAGGACTGTTCAAATTAGTTTTCTGGTAGGAATTTTCTCATTAAATTATGCCCTACATTTATTACACTTTATCTGAATGCATTAATGTTGCAAAAATGTAATGCTGTATTAGTTTTTTTTCCTGTAACCAAAGTTTGGTGGACATATATATTTTGTTTTGGTTAGTCCATACTTCCCATCTCAGGTTTTACTGTTATGTTGCAGCTTTTTTGTATGAAGATGACGTCATATCTTCATGAAACCTGGTACACAGTTACAATATTAGCAAGCATCGCAGATGCGAGCTATACGGTTACATGTGTAAAAAAAATCATGTGATCCATATGAACAAATCCATTTCAGATGGTAGATGAGCTATCCGAAGAAAATATTGTAGACGAACGAAAAAATATATAAATTAAAACTAGACAAAAATAATTTTGACATCGATAAAATCAAAGTGTTTATTTTTTAAATTACTACAAAAATGCCAGACAATTTTTTTTTCAATCTGAAACGCTGTATTTGAAATTGAGTTTTATGACGTCACCAACACATTAGATAAGACGTCACGTCATCAATGGAATGTAGAGGCACTGTTAGGGGGCTATGAAGTGACATGAACAATGTGCGATGCTCGCATTTAGGCTGCGCCTACATTCATATTGATATATCCTCACTGGCAAAATTCTGTAAGGCTGCAACCAATGGAAGGGTTGACTAAGGTTTACTTTTGTGTTCAAGATGACTTCACTTTTTTATGAGTCTTGGTACAAAGTTAAACCATGATGAGTGAACTTCACTGGCAAATTTCTGCTGTGTCTTATATTTCATGATTGAGTGAACTTAAAAGAAAAGGGGGTGTTTACCATTATGTGCTAATGAGCAAAACATCCCTGTTGCCATGACACATTTTCTTGTTTTTGTTTTTTTTGCTGTTTAATGCCCCTTGCACAGCAATATTTTTAGCTACATATGTAAGCCAAAGGACCAGCAATGAACCCTAAGCTAGTCTTATATACACTTATCAGATATTAGGATTCAATGGTTTTCTTAATCTAACAAGTACTTAAGGTTTGTTGGGCTTGATCTTGTACGGCACTAAAGTATACATATCAAAATTGTGGTCCATCTGTAAAAAAGAAAAAAGATTCAAAGATAACAAGCAGTAATCAAAAACAGCAAGTCAAGGACTGACAGAACCATGGTTAAACAAAAGAGTGGACACAATGACTAAAAAACAGATACAAAACATGAAAAACACAAAACGCAAAAACCAAAAAACTATCAAAACTTAAATAAATGGTGTTCTGTAAAGGTAATAAGGAACTCGCGCTCAATGTGTAGCACAGGCTATAGTCCAGAAATCCTGGGATAGAATTAAGTAAGGAGGAAAATAAAGTTTTTTGTGGAGTTAAATCTTGTACAATTTCTTAATATTACTTGTACATGTAAATTTTTGGGATATTTATATGAACATTTGTTAAATATTTATGGTCATCTTTTTTTACAGGGCATAATGTTAGTATATGACATCACAAACGAGAAATCTTTTGAAAACATCAGGAACTGGATACGTAATATAGAAGAGGTAAGACATCTTGTATAATGAACATATAAGTATCCATGACATGAGTAAGAGTTTCCAGTAATTTACTGGTAGCAGTAATCTTGGATTTTAAGAAATATATCATACTTTTATTCAAGCACCTATCAGTGTTTCTAATGCTACTCCCACGTTCCTCCATGAAAGAGTTTTTTAGGTAGTCATCTTTTATTGATCACGTGCATGTCAGCACTGAGGTTTCAAGTTCAAGTTTTACTGCACACTGAGGTCAGAGTTGAAGCCATATGCTGACAGTCTGTTCGACTCTTATTTCAATTGACAATGATTGCCAGTTCTCCTGCTGAAGGTCATGAGCTTTGTGTTTTGATCACTATCGATTGATAATTTAGCTATCGACCGTGATTGTAGAAATCTGATAATCCTAGAGCACTAATGTAATTTTTTGTTCCTCAAATTTAAAAAAAAAGTAAATTTTCGAAATGAAATACAAATTCTCCCAACCCAAATTTTACTGTCATGACTTGAATATGGGGTAAAGTTGTTTTGTTTATTATTTATATCATTATTTTTGTTTATAATGTTATTATTTTAGACCAATCACCACATATTCACCTGTAAGGAGGTTTGAATATTATGTAAAAATTAGAGAAATAATAGTTATATTTCACATCTAATACAGATAATATGTAAGAACAGAAACCTATGTAAATAAAGTAATTGACCTATTCTTTAATTAATTTCTTTCAGCATGCATCACAAGATGTTGAGAAAATGGTCCTTGGTAACAAATGTGATATGAATGACAGAAGAATGGTTTCCAAGGAAAGAGGAGAAAAAGTATTATTTATATCTTGGTTTCAAACAAGATGATTGTTTTCCAGTAGTGACTTGATGGATACGATAGGAAAAATGTTATTTGGTTGTCTGAAGTATTTTTTTTTTAATGTCCTGATAATAGAATTTTTGCCTTGCACTCCACGTAAATGCAACACTTTCCCATAGACACACACACAGCCCTTAATGCTCTTCACTTTATTAATAGATGCCAGTTTTCCTGCCTAAGGTCTGGTGTTCTCAGATTTCTGTGGCTTACTACCATTTGAAGTCGAATAATACTATTGTTGTATGTTCAGTCTTTATTTCATTTCATAAATCCAAGAGATTGTCTTGACCTTAAAGGTTGTGAAGATGAAGGATAATTAAGATACCTTTTTGAACCAGTATGATACCCTTATTTTCATGTATTTATAATTTCTGTCACCATATCTTAAAATAATTTTTCCATTCTAATAAGACAATTGCGGTACATTTAGGATATTTAAGTACCTATAGCCATCACCATTTTTGCTAAAACTCACTGTCCTGTCAATGTAACGCATAATAAATTGCAAAAGATAATTAAAGCATGTGTCGCTTTATATTAATACATCAAACACTGTAGCTTACCGTTGGTAGTTAGTTTTGTTAAAGCACGTCATATTAGAATATTTAATATATTATTCACATCTTGAAATATTGCTTGGTGTTCATTAGATCTTTAAACAATCAGATTGTTTAAGCAATACACAAATATTTTCTATTTTAGTTAGCCATAGAACATGGTATAAAGTTTATGGAAACGAGTGCCAAAGCCAGCATTAATGTAGAGGAAGCTTTTTTTACCCTGGCTAGAGATATCAAAGCGAAAATGGATAAAAAATTGGTAAGATTTTAAAGTTTTTGACATTTTTGACATCATTTGTGTTTTGCTTTTGGTGTTGTCTTCCCTTTCATTGCTTGCTTTTTTGGTGCAGTCTTTCCTTTCATATTGTTTTTTTTTTTGTTCATCTGTTTATCCATAAGAAGTTTGTTAAAAAATTTTGGTTTATTGTTCTTAAAACCATTTTGAAATTGGATACATTGGAAAGTGGTGGGATTATTTTAACAATCACATTTTTTTCTCATAAAGAAATTCCAGGAAGTGGGGTCATTGGTGGGGTGGGCAGAATTGAGTATTATAACAGTCACATAAAGTATTTGCTACTTGCTACTATTTCATGTAATTAAATAAACAAGCATTGGTTGATTTCCCAACTGTTAGCATTCTTAATGTTTTGTAGAAGCATGGAGTAAGTGATATTTATCTTCTATCAGATATACACCATACTAACACCAATTATTACTTATATCTTATAGGAAACTCTGTAGTATAACTATTATTGTTCTTCCTTTTACAAACAAACAACAACTGTTATATTGCTCAACAATCAATATTTACAAGTCAGATTTATTATTGATAAGATTATCTTAATTGTTCACCACACCATTTATATGTTGTTTTGTAGAAGCATGGAGTAAGTGATATTTATCTTCTATCAGATATACACCATACTAACACCAATTATTACTTATATCTTATAGGAAACTCTGTAGTATAACTATTATTGTTCTTCCTTTTACAAGCACTAGTCAGATATATTCTGTTAAACACTAAGAGCAAATACTGTGTGATCTATTTAATTTAGAAATAACACATGGCTGCCCATATTTTATTGATTATTTTAATATGGGTAGGTATTATATTTCGTCAATGTTTTGCCACTAGCCTTACTGTAGTTTTGACATATTTTTATGAAAAGTAGGTCAAAATAAATTGTCGTTATTGTTAAACACATGCGGCACAATTATTTTATGAATTCAATAGGGATTTGTTTCCAAAACTTTTGAAGGACATCCTATTTGAGTTTATTCTTAATGAAGTTGGGGAGTTAATTAGTTTTTTTTTCTAAATGCCATCAGTTACTTCCCTTTACTTTATATTTAGAATCTGTTTACCTTTAGAAAGGAATCTGTTTACCTTTAGAAAGCATCAAGACTCTTTCACATAGATCAAAAATACATGTAAACATATATATGTCTTTGATGACCTGTATGTTTCAGGTTGTTATGATAGTGTTTGACCAATGGTCATTCATAATAGAAACTTTTGTAGTTAATTCACTACAATTCTAATAGTTAATAATAAAGTTTGATAATCAGTTAAGGTATCTGACCTGTAATTGAAGTTACTGTTTGATTTTATTTTTCGACCAAGAAATACAGCTTTATTTAATCTATGTATTGATAATTAATGATACAAATTATAGTTTTACTTTGAGTCAATGTTAACAGTTTTAAACCAAAAAGTTTAGTTACTCAAATAATATTTCCGATGTTTGCCGAACATTAGCAATGTCTGCTCCATAAGAAATAAACAGACATCAGGAACACCAGCTATGATCACGTGGTCAGTTGTGTCTGTATACCTTAATACAAACCAACAGTGTATATTTACAGATATTTGATCGCTTTTGCATATGGTGACACAATATATATTATTACAGTCCTGAATAGAGATTAAATATTGTTTACTAAACCAGTCAATCATATCATTATATCCAGTTATTAGTTGTTAATTGATTGTAATTTTTTTACAAACATTGTAACAAAGTGTATTTTACGAACAAAGTGTAGTAATAATTAAGAGATATAAATTTCTTAATGAATTACTGTAGGACATAAAATAATCATTGATAATTTTATTTTGATTAAAGGCACTAGACAGTAGAACTGAGGTATCAGTTTTGTTGTAAATTTAGCTCTGATTTAACTCTGCTTTTCTGAACTAGCTAGCATAAATATCAAACAAGCTTGCTTGATTCCTTTCAACAAACACAATTCTTTGTTTCTACCAATCCAGTCATTTCTGTAGCTGTCAAAAAGTAGTGGGTAAAATTTCACCATAGATTTTCATACATGTTTCAGCCTCCTACTCTAAAAAATAAAAATATTATTAAACTTGAATCTTTATGTACTGACACAAACTTATGTTTCCTGGGTTAATACAGTCACTTGGTAATAAAAATTATATTAATGAATACTTTTTCTATTTCATTTATTCTATTTATATTTAGAATCTAACAGACATTCTTGGTTAACAAACTGACAATCTGTTTGTTTAAGAGCTAGGTTATTTCACTGTTTTGTTAGAGAGCTAGGTTATTCCAGTGTTTTGTTTTAGAGCTAGGTTATTCCAGTGTTTTGTTTTAGAGCTAGGTTATTCCAGTGTTTTGTTTTAGAAGTAGGTTATTCCAGTGTTTTGTTTAAGAGCTAGGTTATTCCAGTGTTTTGTTAGAGAGCTAGGTTATTCCAGTGTTTTGTTTTAGAAGTAGGTTATTCCAGTGTTTTGTTTAAGAGCTAGGTTATTCCAGTGTTTTGTTTTAGAGCTAGGTTATTCCAGTGTTTTGTTAAAGAGCTAGGTTATTCCTTTGTTTTAGAGCTAGGTTATTCCAGTGTTTTGTTTTAGAGCTAGGTTATTCCAGTGTTTTGTTTTAGAGCTAGGTTATTCCACTGTTTTGTTTTAGAGCTAGGTTATTCCACTGTTTTGTTAGAGAGCAAGGTTATTCCAGTGTTTTGTTAGAGAGCTAGGTTATTCCAGTGTTTTGTTTTAGAGCTAGGTTATTCCAGTTTTTTGTTAAAGAGCTAGGTTATTCCAGTGTTTTGTTTTAGAGCTAGGTTATTCCACTGTTTTGTTTTAGAGCTAGGTTATTCCACTGTTTTGTTAGAGAGCTAGGTTATTCCAGTGTTTTGTTAGAGAGCTAGGTTATTCCAGTGTTTTGTTAGAGAGCTAGGTTATTCCAGTGTTTTGTTTTAGAGCTAGGTTATTCAAGTGTTTTGTTTTAGAGCTAGGTTATTCCAGTGTTTTGTTTTAGAGCTAGGTTATTCCACTGTTTTGTTAGAGAGCTAGGTCATTCCAGTGTTTTGTTAGAGAGCTAGCTATAGGTTATTCCAGTGCTTTGTTAAAGAGCTAGGTTATTCCAGTGTTTTGTTTTAGAGCTAGGTTATTCCACTGTTTTGTTTTAGAGCTAGGTTATTCCACTGTTTTGTTAGAGAGCTAGGGTATTCCAGTGTTTTGTTAGAGAGCTAGGTTATTCCAGTGTTTTGATTAAGAGCTAGGTTATTCCAGTGTTTTGTTTTAGAGCTAGGTTATTCAAGTGTTTTGTTTTAGAGCTAGGTTATTCCAGTGTTTTGTTTTAGAGCTAGGTTATTCCACTGTTTTGTTAGAGAGCTAGGTTATTCCAGTGTTTTGTTAGAGAGCTAGCTATAGGTTATTCCAGTGCTTTGTTAAAGAGCTAGGTTATTCCAGTGTTTTGTTTTAGAGCTAGGTTATTCAAGTTTTTTGTTTTAGAGCTAGGTTATTCCAGTGTTTTGTTTTAGAGCTAGGTTATTCCACTGTTTTGTTTTAGAGCTAGGTTATTCCACTGTTTTGTTAGAGAGCTAGGTTATTCCAGTGTTTTGTTAGAGAGCTAGGTTATTCCAGTGTTTTGTTTTAGAGCTAGGTTATTCCAGTGTTTTGTTTAAGAGCTAGGTTATTCCAGTGTTTTGTTTTAGAGCTAGGTTATTCCAGTGTTTTGTTTTAGAGCTAGGTTATTCCAGTGTTTTGTTTAGAGCTAGGTTATTCCAGTGTTTTGTTTTAGAGCTAGGTTATTCCAGTGTTTTGTTAGAGAGCTAGGTTATTCCACTGTTTTGTTTTAGAGCTAGGTTATTCCACTGTTTGTTAGAGAGCTAGGTTATTCCAGTGTTTTGTTAGAGAGCTAGGTTATTCCAGTGTTTTGTTTAAGAGCTAGGTTATTCCAGTGTTTTGTTTAAGAGCTAGGTTATTCCAGCGTTTTGTTTAAGAGCTAGGTTATTCCAGCGTTTTGTTTTAGAGCGAAGTTATTCCAGTGTTTTTAGAGACTAACGTATTCTACTGTTTAGTTAAAGAGCTAGGTTATTCCAGTGTTTTGTTAGAGAGCTAGGTTAAGCAAGTGTTTTGTTTGAATGATAGGTTATTCCAGTGTTTTGTTTCATAGTTTGTCATATCAGTGTTTTTAAAGCTAATAAGATTTTGTATGATGTGTATAGCTTGCTAAAGTGAACATTTCTTTAAAAATAAATGCCAGACAGTTTTAGTTTCAGTTTCATTTGAATTTAAACAATTCATACAATGAAGTAGATTTTTTAAAATTATTAAATAAATAGGAAATACAGGAAATATAACTGAGAAATTTTGTGTAGTATTACATAATGAGGAATTGAAAGGACAATGTCATTTGTATTTGTTTTCTCATGGTTATCTAAATTACCTGCTTAATATCAAGGATAACAGAAAAGTGGTGTTTTTTTAATATGCTGAATACCATATTTTAAGAAATAAAGAATGACCCCCTACTTTGTGTTTTCAGTATGTCTAGCAATAGGTTTTTATTGGAATATAAAGTCCATTCATCTTACTTTTCATGCTTTTTGAATACCAAAAGTTTTAATGACTCTGAAAGCCCCAAAGCAACTCAAATAGTGAGTTTACCTGGTTTTTACGATCTTCTCTTATCTAGCAGGATTTTTACCAGGATAAACAATAAATAAAGGTGCAAAATAAACTTTGTTGTTTTCCTCTTCCACCATCTTGCCTTTAAAAGCCCCTAGTTTCTGTTTTTAACAAATATTCTGCTAGACAAGAATTGGTCTATAGCTTTTAACTTGTTTGATTTGTATACACATACACTGTATATATTGTATATTGCTTTTAAGGTCAAGGTTAAAAGGCTTCCATTAATAGCTTAAAATATTTCTAAAAACTATATATACTAGTTGTATTCATATTTATGAAGTATAAACATGGCTGTATGCCAAAACTGTTATATTTTGTATTCTTGTATTCTTTTTCTATGCATTGACATTTAAATGGAAAACAGAAACTTTTTGTGTTTGTTAATACACATCCAGTGATTTTTTCTTATCCCCAGGTGTATTCGGTCTTACCAAATTTGATCAAACATGTTGTAATCTTGATAATACAGTGCTTTTAAACATCCCTAATTTGGATTTTGTAAACAATTTTGCTTATTATAGCAACTATAAAATACATGTAGTTAGTTCTCTGCTACTACCTTATTCATCATACTTTTTCTAGTGTCAGTTAAAAAGTTGTTTCCAGTGTTACCTCCCCTTTTTTCTGCTTTATGGTATTGTTTTTGTTGGTTAATTTGTTTTTGTCCTGAATATAAGAAATATTGATCATTGGACGTTAAGCAAACATTCAGTCAATCTATTATATTGCACTTAAACATTATTTCTCTTGAAATCTTAACCTTGTTAATCATTGCTGTTCAAGAAACCTTAAACATAAACGTGTTCCATAGTTGAAGAATGTAATAAATAAATAAAGTTACCTTGAAAAAATGTACATAAAATTAGAATATTTTGGTTAACATTTTTTAACAAAATGGTCCTTGTTTAGGATAAAACTTAACAGTGTAATAGAAAGTGTTCAGCATCTTCTTTGGTTAGTTAAGAACTTCAGATTCTACTCCTCTGACTGTCTGTTGTGGATCAGTTTTTCAGTTATATAATGCTGTTCAGTTTTAGTCAGAGATTCTAAGAAAACTGGCTAGCTAAGGTTAAGTTGTGCTTGCACCCTGCCCAAAAGTCTACCAAGTCTGCACTGTATTTGTGTCATCAAGTCTTGTGTGCATAATCCATCAGATAAGCATTTATGTTCACCATTTTTTTTACACAGTAGAGTGGACCACCATGGGCTGACCTCTGGTGACCAGTGAATAATCCTCCTATACTGTTAGTCCTGATTTAATGTTATATATTTTTATTTACAGGAGTCCTCAAGTGCACAAAATAAAGGTCATCAGTTAAAGGACAAAACTCCACAAAAAACTTCTCGGTGGAGATGTACAATTCTTTGAAGACTTTTCATTGGTTCAAAACAGTCATGTGATTCTAATTACACCATGTCATTGGCTTAGATTTAGCCCACCTAAATCATCCAGCCAATAAAAGAACCAGCTTTGATCATCTGATATACATCAGGCCTATGATTGGTCAACTAGAGAAAATTCATTATAACATCATTATGTAAATAATGTCATGAATATTCATGAGTTATGTTGTTGGATGATTTGTTTTTAATAACCAAACACTGAGCTACCAGTCCCTTCAATGAAGGGCCACTTATGTCATCCACAAACAGCAGTTTGCGGTTTCCCACATGACCCAACAAATTTGGCCCTTCACAAAAATATTAAAGAGGATTTTAAAATTTAAACTATATCTAGAATATTCTTTTCTATACAAAAATATCTTTTTTTTGTATTTTGGGGAAACAAAATTATAATTTACCTACATACATATATTCTGAGTTGGGAAATGGCAGAAAAATTATGTTTACAGAAGAAGATTACAGGGTTATATTGACCATATTTAAGAAAAAATATCAATCTGATCACTGTACTAAATAACTATAGAAAATAGGTTTGGTTGAATACATCATCACAACAGTGCCACCTACTTAGTAAGGGCTATTCCAGAAAAAAATATACCCCGGGGGCAGGACGCCGTCAATAAAATAGTGTGTAGGTGGAGGTAAAATTGCATATTGAAATTTGTTGGGCGAGGTGTCAAAAAAATAAAATAATAATAATTTGATATAGTAAAATTGTAGGTGGGGGGTTAAATTTTAATTTAAATCTATTGGTGGTACCCCTTAATTTCAAGTGCGTTCTGCCCCCAGGAGACATTTTTTTCTGGAATAGCCCTAAATTAAGTCCACTACTTAAAAATGTTTTTGAGAACCCTAATAACACAGTGAAAAATAAAATATAATATATTTTGAATTTTAAATGTTCAAAAATGATATTTTACTCTTAATAAGAAAATTAAATGCTTTAAAAACATTCATCATCACCTGCTCAAAGAATTTTAATATTTAGTGTCCATTGTAAAATGTTCATTACAGTTGTATGTGTTGATGTGTAATTTATTTCTTGCTCAAATTGCATTTTTATTGTAGCATAATTAAAAATTTGACCAGAATTTTTAAGTAATCAGTGTAAAATTTATACTGTATTATGTATATAAGCTGTGTTGTCAGGATCGTGTGTGTGTTTGCATTTGTATGTGTGTGTAGATCTGAAAATAAGAATATTTGTGAGTGTGAATGTACACATTTTTAATAGGTTGTACTTCATGAATTTTTACACTGCAGCTCAGGGTCAGTGGGTTGTCTACCCTGCTTATCATACAGACACAAGGTTTCAGTCAACACTTGTGCAGAGGTGTGTCTTCTCCAGGGATTTCTGTATTTATCCAGAATTTTTTGTATTACAAATTCACCAATTGAAATTACACTGGTTGTGTGCCAAAAATTATTTTTTTCTCTAGGTCATTCAAATGCTTTGCATTTTGGTATTTCGAAAAATGTCAATATGACTTGAATGATTATGCTGTATGATACTTTAAGACTACATTAAGACTTAATGATGTGACACCAGGTTCTGTTTACTGCTAAATTCTAATTTGAGACACATTTCTGGATGTTTCAATTGGAAAATTTTAGATTACGGAAAAATGGCCCAAATTACTGACCAAATTCATCAGAAATACTGAACGTTTCAAAAAAGAGGTAAACAGTTCTGTGTCTATCCTACCTACTGTTTGCTTTATCATATTTCTTGCAAGTTAATTAATTTTAAAAAGTAGATAAGTGTCATGCTCAACATTTTTACAAAGTAAAAGGTCACAATATACTAGACATTGGTGGTCTCTCCACTTAATTGGCTAAAATTTCCAAATTCAACAGAGCTGCAGTGCATCTGTAACACATTAAAGGATTGTTTTAATCGTCAGTTTGTGTCATTCATCAACAGATTTTTGTTACACATATTCAATCTTGAAAAAATTCCTTTACCCTGACGTAGACATTACCCTGACGTAGACATCAACGTTGTGGTATTTATAAACAAAACTTCATTTCCTATATAATTTCAAAAATTCAATTTTTGTGTTGTATTTCAAAATATATTTTTGGAAAGTAGAAAAAATAGTCACTTAATATTCTCATGCAATTTGACATGTAACTCCACTTTTGATTGGGTGACATCTAGCAACAAATCAGTTGTTAATAACTGGAGTCGCTGACAATGAAATCACACTATTTCATGTTTAGGAATTAGTATTTATTTTTTTGACATACACAAAAAACTTAGTAGAGTTTTTGAAAATAAAACTGTTTTTAGATTTATTTGGTAAATATACTGAACATAAATGCTGTACATTTTACACGTGTTACTTCGGATGATGGTAACATGTCAGTGTTGTCAGCCTCATTTCTAACCCGTATCACTTTACAGTCATCTGATAATTTGTATGTGTTATAAAATCAATATCTAAAAATAACTTCAACAGGGACTGGCAGCTCATTCTTGGTATTGTATTAAATGACATTGTAATTTTTCATTGATTTTTCGAAGATTTTTCATGTTTGTTTTTAACTATGTTCCCTTGATACCAGTTCTATGTCCAGTTTTGAAGCAGAAAGGAATTTTTATTATTTATGTAGTATATCAATATAGGTGTGCCTTAAATCTATAGAGTTATTTAATATGTAACTGAATAATCAGATATGATTGTTAAGCAGTGGACAGGAAGCTGTTAAATAATTATGAACATTTCTGTATTTCACACTGGGTATTTAGACCCAACATCTGCAGAGGAATCCAAATTCAGCAGTCAGCAAAGCCAAACAACGGCAACAAGGTATGTGATTGGGGGGTTTCAAAATAATTAGATACAATCATTTGAAACTTTAAATGCCTACATTGCTGCTGTTGTTTGGCTCTGCGGAATATAGATCCCTCAGTGGATGTTGAATTTTGATACCCAGTGTGTGTTTACAATAACTGAATATCGTGCATAATGCTGTATGTTTTTATTGTATGTTGATATGGAAGATTTGTAACTGATAAATAACTTAAAAAGTGCTAAAAGTAGCATAAACTTTACACCTATAGTAACAGAATTTGATGTTCATTCTGTAGTTAGATTTTTGGATTTAGTCAGTTCATTTTCCCCAAAATAATTGTTGCCCTCAGACATTATTTTTTTTACTGTCTCTTATAAATGAATAGTGCTTTGTGCTAGCATAATAATAACTTATATATAAAATAAGTGATGTCAGTTGTGATTGGTTAAAACCTGGGGCGATGGTAACATATTTAGGTCTAGCAGTGTCGGTTGCATAAAATAATGTTGTGTGTTATTTTATTACAAGTATGTTGACCTTTGACATCAGATAAAACTTGCATTTCAACTGACCAATAAATTGACTTTTCACAAAAAATGTAATATGAGTTTTCAAAAAAGTTTTTTATTCAAATGATTCAATGTTTTTACAAAAAGAATGTGTCAATTAAAATTTTGTTCAAAAAATGATTGCTTCCTTACCAACACAAATCCTGGGTCTGGAAAGGACAGACTAACTACCAATATGTTACAAACAATGGTACACTGTAAAGTGGTAGGAACCAGTCTAAAATGGACTACAACTCGGTATCCATACTGGGCTCAACAAGAGTAGATACAAGTGGTAAGAGCCAGTCTACACTGGCCTATAATTTATTACAATTTCATTCAATATGGGTGAACTTAATGTGCAAGGAACCAGTCCACATTGTCCTACAATTTATTGAACTTTCCTTAGCGTGATGTGGATAGACTTAAGCAGTGTATAGGAACCAGTACACATTAGCCTGAATTTCACTTTATGAACTTGACCTCAATATAATGAAGTGGTACTTTTTACTTGATTATGACATGAACATTTCAAGTTTTTGGTGATGTATTCCAGGTAATGTCAGCATTCTTGAACTGATGAAAATTTCAAACCATCTTTTATTGCCTTTTCATACAAAAATAATTTTCTTCCAATTGTATTATTGTCGCTGTCTACACAAACTATTAATGCTTTAAATAAGCTTGGCTGCAGATCCTCTGTACTTTTTTATACTCTATCCTCAATGTAAACATCAATACAAATTTGAATATATTAAAAGCTGGTATTAGGTAGATACAGGTGTTGATAATTGAGATTCTGATTGCTAAATTTAATGGACTATAAATCTGTGTGAACTACAAAAGCAAGGGTACAGTGTAAATGTATAGACAATCTTCCAGTTTTGTCAAATCCTGATATCTTCCAGAGATAAATATTCCTCAGGAAGACACTAGGTCCAGAATTTAATATAAAAAGAGAAAAATATTTTTATTCAACTTATTTCTGTATGTAAAATAATTGCATGAAAATTTTATACTTTACAGGTTAGCAAGATTGTTGTTATTTATTTTATGATTTAATAGAAATATTACTGGCCAGGACATATTTCTTCCTAAGAATTCCCTATTACATGTACCACAATGAAGTATTCTAATTGACAAGTTTTTACCATTCGTACAACATTGGAAGATTGTTTATTTGATCTACAATCAGAAAAATACTTGTATGGTCTCTCTAACATTCTGTATCTCTAACAAATTTCTTCCTTGCAAGGAAGGGGGTATATTTTTCTTTGGAGCACATCTTATTACCAGTACTTCTAAAAGGAGAATAAAGTATAGAGAAATACAGATCGAACTGTAGCAAGTCTGCAAACCATTTTTTTACGTTATGTAGAAGTTATTAAAAACTATACTGTATTATAAAATAAAAAATCTATCTATTGCCAATGTTACGACAACTATTGTCTTAATTCAAGGAGTATTCACAAATGACCGTGCATC
Organism: Limnoperna fortunei; assembly: GCA_944474755.1. NCBI lineage: Eukaryota > Metazoa > Mollusca > Bivalvia > Mytilida > Modiolidae > Limnoperna > Limnoperna fortunei. The sequence continues at coordinate 44,297,559 of OX104123.1, forward strand.
TGTGAAAATGCCTCTAATAAAGAAGGCAGCAATTGTCGAAACATCCCCAAGGTATAGTTTTATATTATAAAGAAGAATAATTGTAACATGTATGTATGAGGCAGTTGTTTATTATGTTTGTATGGGCATCAGTATGTTATATTCTTTATGAACAGATTTAGTAATGAAATGTAAAACTAAAGCATCCGATCCTTTATTGAAGTTACCCGTTCAATTTTATTTGTTGACCAAGAAATACAGCTTTATTAAATTAATGTATTGTAATTTAATGATACAAATTAAATATATTGTTTTATTTTGAGTCACTGTTAACAGTTTTGAGTAAAAGAGGTTAGTTACTCAAATAGTATTTCTGACGTTTGCCAAACATTACCGAGGTGTGCTCCATTAATATTATTTCTTCACTAGCGGTAATGTTTTGTGCTCTTTTTGTCTAATAAAGATAGGTTTAAAATGAAAATTACATGACTTCCAAAATAAGAATAAAACATTTTTTGTAAAATCCCAATTATTATGTTACAGATGCATCTTGGGAACAATACATAATGATGGCTATTTTAGAAATTCTGCATTGTTAGAACATGATTAAATGTCTTTAAAGTCATATGATCATGTGATGTTTTCCATGGTAACACCAGGAACTTTAGAGAAGCCCATTTAATGTGTGTACAATAAAAAAGGAATTGTACATATATTTTGAAATATTTTGACTTAAATATGAATACGAATGCTTTATTTTCATTCATCATAATATACAACATGTAACACAAGCTCTATAGAGCTTTGTACCGAATGAAAACAAAAACACAAAAATAATCCTAAGACACAGCATAAACAATACTAAGACGTGTCAAGAAAGATCAACTATGTCATTATAGTTCCTTGTCAACACTTTGCACAGTAAATAAATTACTACCTACCCACAAGGGAAGTAAATCTTTGATTTGATCAAGGGAAGGAACTCTTTGATTTGATCAAGGAAAGTACCTCGGATATTGTAACAACAAAATGTTAATACAGAATAATTATTCAAGTAATGTGTGAATTATTTTCAAACAACCCGTCACATTTCATAGTCTTGTACAAAATATTCTTTAATCATTTTATCAACAATTTAGGAAAATTTCATTAGTAACGCTGATTTTGACAGACAACTGCTGTAAATAGCCTCTGCTTGTTATTAAGAATTGTACTGTAAACATGAAATATTTGCACTGTGCAAAAGAATTATCTCCCTTTGTTAACAGGAAGTGTATTGTCTCCCCTTTTGTTAATGATCAGTCAATTTTCAACATTGTGTAATGGCTCTTATGTGATATTTGTTTCAAATGTTGTTGTTTTTATTGGTTATTTGGCAGATTATCTATTTTTATTTCCTCATTATAATTATTGTACATATCAAATAATATCGGATTAGTGCTTTAACACTATCAATATTTCAAAATTGACTTTGGAATCAGACTCTAATTAGTGCTTTAACACTATCAATATTTCAACATTGACTGTAGAATCAGACTCTGATAAGTGCTATAACACTATCAATATTTCAACATTGACTGTAGAATCAGACTCTGATAAGTGCTTTAACACTATCAATATTTCAACATTGACTTTGGAATCAGACTCTAATTAGTGCTTTAACACTATCAACAGTTCAACATTGACTGTAGAATCAGACTCTGATTAGTGCTTTATCAACATCTATATTTCAACACTGACTGTAGAACATCAAATACAAATAGAATCGTGTTAAGGTTAAACGTGTACATTCAATGTTGATTAATATTGTTTTAAAATTGTATTTACACAAATTTCTTACTGTATCATGTAAAAAGTACCGGTAATTCATTATGTGGTGTTATATGGTCAAACAAAGTTAAACAAATAGGACCCATAACTTATTGTAAATTATATATTTGTTTTAAGTTCAATAACAATAATTTTGTTGCCCAAGAATGATGTTTGTGTATTTATGTCTAAATTCTGCATTCACTTCAAATGAGTTGACATATATGAATGTCCTCAAAATCTTTTGACAATTGATGACCCTGTTTGACTACATTTGATTATATATATTTGTCATAGTACATTATCTTCACTCCCTTAAATTGTCAAATTATTTTCTCCTTGGAAATTCAACTGCAATCTACAAGATATCTACACCATTTAGGGCCTTGTCATTTTCTTCTTTGGTAGGGGATAGGGGTTGTGTGGGTTTGGGGAAGGGGCATGAGATTTCTTGTTTGAATTAAAAATTTTTCATAGAAGATTGGTACCATAATTTCAAAATAGAACGAAGAGCTTTTATAGTAATAAGGGAACTTTTAACAAGATTTTGATGACCAGATCCCCCTCCACCCAATAAGATAATGGACTGTCCCTTATAGATTTCATTTGTTAAATGTATAAAAGAGGTGTTTGTGTAAGAGATATGATGCTTCCGAAAAAAATTGTAATTTATTGCAAAATAAATTTGTAATATTTTAACACAAATGTTGTTTTTTTATTATGGTTTTAGGTTTATTTACGAGGTTTTCTCTATTTATAATCTGTTAGTATGGCTTAAAAATCCTGAACGTTCTGGGATACAGGATGGCTGCTAATTAATAATAGCATGTTCTTGGAATGTCTTTTTCACATGCTTATGTCTGAGAGTTAGGATGAAAGGAATTCAGCCAGTATAAAAGCATTGAACCCAGGGGCAGATCCTTGATGTGGGTGTGGAGGAATGAGCTCAGTAAATCTAAATCGAAGTTATTTTAGTTGGTTCTTACACTTACATCGTTTCTTTATTTTCAAAAATCCCCAAACTTTATTGTTTCACCATCTGATTAAAATCAGCTGTTATGTTTCCTATGTTTACAGAGAACTACACATTTTTTTCATGATTTTCACTATTATTGACTGTTCTGTCTGGGTGATTCAATTCAGCTGTAAGCTGTCCTCAGTAGCCTGTGGTTTTTATAAGTTAGGGTCCTCAGTGTCAGAGTGGTAAAACTGTTACAGACTTTGTTGGTATAGTGGTTAAGGTAGTTCCTGGATAAAACCTGACCAATCAGCAGGAAGATTGGTAATCCTTGTCACCAATCAGCAGGAAGATTGGTAATCCTTGTCACCAATCAGCAGGAAGATTGGTAATCCTTGTCACCAATCAGCAGGAAGATTGGTAATCCTTGTCACCAATCAGCAGGAAGATTGGTAATCCTTGTCACCAATCAGCAGGAAGATTGGTAGTCCTTGTCACCAATCAGCAGGAAGATTGGTAGTCCTTGTCACCAATCAGCAGGAAGATTGGTAGTCCTTGTCACCAATCAGCAGGAAGATTGGTAGTCCTTGTCAATTAAAGTTGGAATTTTGCAAACCCTGCCCACAATAAGGCTCAAAACATCAAGAGCAGTGTTGATTATGATTAACAAAAAATAACCAACTTAACCACACGTCCTGCATGTAGCAGAAATATTGCTTGACTTGCAGTTCTGGCAGCCATGTTGAATTTCCTACTGGCTAGAAAAACTTAAAATAAAAAGATTACTGTCCAAGATTCACTTCTGCATTATTTGGTTTAATTGTGTTGGACAGTTCGAAGAAGAAGCTTTTTGTATGGGTTTCCCATAAGGTCCTATGTTGAGCTGTGTTCCAAGGTGGCAGCCATCTTGGATTTTGGATTGTCACAAAAAAACTCAAACTTTGTAGAGGACCATCTAGGGTACATTTATGCAATATTTCAAATCAATCTGCCATGCAGTATGTAAAAAGAAGATTTTTGAAATTTCAGCCAATCAGAACCCTTTAGTGGCCTAGAAGCATTGTTAATTTGCAATTGGCTAGAAAAACACAAAATAATAAGATAAATATTGAACCATCATTTCTTCATAATTTGGCTTCATTGTGTCGAACAGTTTTTTGAGAAAAAAGTTGTATGTTTTTCCCATTGGGCCCTACGTTAAACTATGTCCTGTGATGGTGGCCATCTTAGATTTTGGATTGGCACAAAAAATTCAAACTCTGTAGAGGACCATCTAAGGTTTATTCTTGCAATATTTCAAATCAATCTATCAAGCGTTTTTTGAGAAGATTTTTGAAATTCAGCCAGTCAGAAAGCATTAATGGTCCAGGCAGCCATGTTTCTTATTTGATAAGCACCAAAAACTCAAACTTTGTTAAGAACCACCCAATAAACATTCATGCCAAGTTTATTTCCATTGGCCCATTGGTTTTGGAAAAGAAGATTGAAATGTGAAAAGTTAAAGGCCGACGACGACAGATGCCAAATGATGAGAATGGCTCACACTGACCCTTTGGGTCAGGTGAGCTAAAAATATCTCATCATAATTTTCTGTCAATATGCATAAAAACATATGGAGCCCTTCATTCCTACCGAGTTTATTAAATTCTGATCTGTAGTTCGAGAGAAGAGGTGCTGACTAGTTGTTTTATACATATATTTTGAGAAATTTCTAAGTTCAAAGGGGCATTACTCTTACAAACTACCTGATCTTAAATTCCTGCCGATATGCACTGCATATGGGTTTCTTTATTCCTAACCATGTATTATAAAAATCTTATCAGTATGTTCAAAGGAGTTGCGCTTGCAAAGAAAAGGGCTGATGGACAGACAGACAGACCAAGGGGACCGACAGATCAAAAACATACCCTCCGTAGCTACGTTGCATGGGGTATAATAATGCATACAAGATACAAGTCTACATCATGAAGATTACCCCACATGAAAAGTTTTGACTAGCATATTGCCAAAATGAACCATCACAAAAATAACCATGTATACAGTATAGTGAAAATGCTAATGTTGATTGGGCATTAAATATTATGTAATCTTTATTTATATAACTTCACTTCTGTTTTATTTAGGAACAAAAAACTATCAATTAAATAATACTGTACAACAAATTCTATACTGTACAACAAATTCTATACTGTACAATACCACATTCTCTACTGTACAATACCACATTCTATACTGTACAACAAATTCTATACTGTACAATACCACATTCTCTACTGTACAATACCACATTCTCTACTGTACAATACCACATTCTCTACTGTACATTACCACATTCTCTACTGTACAATACCACATTCTTTACTGTACAATACCACATTCTTTACTGTACAATACCACATTCTCTACTGTACAATACCACATTCTTTACTGTACAATACCACATTCTATACTATAGTGTTATTAAATGGGTGTTTTCATATTTGACCTGTATTATGTCCAAGGGAAGCGAGAAGAGCTGTATTACAGCTAATACAGTTATTCGAGGCCCAATACCGCTTCCTTTTATAATGACACTTTTATTAACCAGTTGAGTAAATTAAAGTATCATTTTATCATTGACCAATGTAGCTTTGTTGATCCAATTCGGTTTCTCATGGACATAATAAAAGATTAATATGAACAACCGTCAATATGAAAATGTAATTTTTTCCTTGAAAATTCTGCTGTAATTTACGTAATGCAAACAAATGTGTTTTTTAATGATATTTATATATAAATATTAACAGAAGTGACATTCTTGTTTTGGTCCTGTTTTTTCTGTATTGAGCCTGTTGTTTTCTGTATTGGCCCTGTTTTTCTGTATCGAGTCTGTTTTTTCTGTATTGGGCCTGTTTTTCTGTATTGGCCCCGTTTTTCCTGTATTGGCCCTGTTTTTCCCAATATTGGGCCTGTTTACTGTACCCATATTATATGGACAATTTCACATGTATTTTACTGAACTAGTTAATAATGTACAATACCACGTTCTATACTGTACAATACCACGTTCTATACTGTACAATACCACATTCTATACTGTACAATACCACGTTCTATACTGTACAATACCACGTTCTATACTGTACAATACCACGTTCTATACTGTACAATACCACGTTCTATACTGTACAATACCACGTTCTATACTGTACAATACCACGTTCTATACTGTACAATACAACATTCTATACTGTACAATACCACGTTCTATACTGTAAAATATCACGTTCTATACTGTACAATACCACGTTATATAAATATTACATGTCTGACAGGGTGACACTAAAATTGTCAACTTGAGGAAATACTGTCAACCGAGGCGATTTATTTTATTATACCGAAAAACTATTCAAACCATGAACAACTTTATTCAATAATGGTATTTATTGATGTAATAATGGTAATGAAACAGCAATTTAACAATAAAAGTAAACTAACAGTATCCAGAATCTTTAAATCTGCATTGTTTGTGGTAGAAAAACGTTTGTTGCTTGACATTATTGTCGTCTGTTTAAAACGGAGATGTAAAAATAGATATTGCAAAGGAGCGAATGGTACAGTATAATTTTCTAACGTTCCGTACCTATGGTAGCGGGTGGCAGTATTTTTAGCAGGTGACAGTATTTTTCAGACAATAAATTAGTTTTTGACAGTACTTATATGTCACAGTGGCCTATGGAAGATTAACATTGTAAATGAAATTGAGGTATAATAATCTATACTGTACAATACCACATTTCAGGTTTAAAACAAGACTTAAGAAGAAACATCTATTTCTGGAAAAAATTTGTTAAAAAGTTTCATGTAAATTTCTAATATGACAGATTTTACAAACTTATTTTGTTTGAAATAATCAAAAAAAAATTCTTCCACTAAACATTCACTGGTATATATTTGGCTCTGAAAGTGAAAAATTTACAAAAAAACCCTTTAAATGCTCACAGGAACCCCCAACCCTAGATCCATTGATTTATAAGAGTACAAACAGCATTTTAAACACACTGCCTCTGTCTAGAACTGGATTAAGTGACTATAAAACAACATCCACCATTTTATTTCTGAAAATCTTTGAAAAAGATATAACAATAATGATAAAATTAATAATAATTTTTCTCAATATAAATTTCATGAACTTGAAAAATATTTATGGTACTATTATACATATACTGTCATTTGATTTTACTAATCTTGTAAATACTTAGTTTCAGCTAAACTGTGTTGAGAATAGGTAAAAATAGTGAGATTTAGTTATTTTCCAACGGACAAAAATTTTACGGAGATCCCCATATTTTTTCTTTCCAGAACTAAATTTTATACCGATACCTAGCCATAACCAAAGCTCAGAAAATTTCATTGGACAGAATTTTGTTAATCAATGACTTTGGTGTTTCTGATTCCCTTCTCTGTACTATACATTAGAAAATTTGTTCTCAAACCCTCAGAAATAAGCCAGGATATCACCTTTATTTTGAATTAAAAAGCTTACAATATTGCAAGTTGGAAGAAAATTCATTGACAAATTATTTTAAATGTAAGTATCTTGCACCCCTTTGTACAATACCTTATCCCCTGGATACACTCTATCTAGAACTGGGTTAATATAAACCTGGACTGGTTTATGCCATGGATACAGCTGTATATAGAACCCGGGTTAATAAAAACTTGGACTGATTTATCCCCTGGATACACTATATATAGAATTGGGTTAATATAAACCTGGACTGGTTTATGCCATGGATACAGCTGTATATAGAGCCAGGTTAATAAAAACGTGGACTGATTTATCACAAGGATACAGCTGTATATAGAGCCAGGTTAATAAAAACGTGGACTGGTTTATCACAAGGAAACAGCTGAATATAGAGCCAGGTTAATAAAAACCTGGACTGGTTCATCACAAGGATACAGCTGAATATAAAGCCAGGTTTATAAAGCAACAGTTCTATTATATTATTAATGTATTATACCCATTGAAGTACATTGTCCCGATTGTGATCTTGGTGCTACATTCAAACAAGGGAGGTATTTCAGACAACAATTTTAGGTTTCATGGAATATCCCTACTCTAAGTGACTATTGGTCCAACATGACTTTCTCCGTTAAGTAAAAATAGCAAATACATCCATTAAATGTAAAAACAACTCAACAGTTAGAATAAAAGAATATAACATACAGTCATTAATTTATGGTAACATAATATATCGCTAACAATTTAGTCAAACCTGCATAGAATGATACCAGTTAGAAAACCTGCCATTTATGTTGCTTGCCAATATTTTCTACAGCCATAGTCATAGGATGATACCAGTTAGAAAACCTGCCATTTTATATTGCTTGCCAATATTTTCTACAGCCATAGTCATAGGATGATACCAGTTAGAAAACCTGCCATTTTATATTGCTTGCCAATATTTTCTACAGCCATAGTCATAGGATGATACCAGTTAGAAAACCTGCCATTTTATATTGCTTGCCAATATTTTCTACAGCCATAGTCGTAGGATGATACCAGTTAGAAAACCTGCCATTTTATATTGCTTGCCAATATTTTCTACAGCCATAGTCGTAGGATGATACCAGTTAGAAAACCTGCCATTTTATATTGCTTGCCAATATTTTCTACAGCCATAGTCGTAGGATGATACCAGTTAGAAAACCTGCCATTTTATATTGCTTGCCAATATTTTCTACAGCCATAGTCATAGGATGATACCAGTTAGAAAACCTGCCATTTTATATTGCTTGCCAATATTTTCTACAGCCATAGTCATAGGATGATACCAGTTAGAAAACCTGCCATTTTATATTGCTTGCCAATATTTTCTACAGCCATAGTCATAGGATGATACCAGTTAGAAAACCTGCCATTTTATGTTGCTTGCCAATATTTTCTACAGCCATAGTCATAGGATGATACCAGTTAGAAAACCTGCCATTTTATATTGCTTGCCAATATTTCTTATACTTTGTGGTCCGTTTATCAATACACCGTTTATCAATACACCGTTTATCAATACACCGTTTATCAATACACCGTTTATCAATACTAAACTATCTTAATCAATTGTTTAGATACAAAAAAAAATCCTCTACTGTATTTAATCAGTGTTTACAGTTGTTCCTCGAAATTGTCAGTATGACAGAACTTTTTTAAAGATAATATTGAAAATGTTAATTTTCAACATTGATATAGCAAGCTTCAGCATGAATAGCAATTAACTATGTACATGTTCCACAAAGGTATTTTATGAATAACAACATTACCTATATACACTACAGGAATTGTATAAACGTTGCATAAAGTTCATAAAACATGTATATAGTTATCAATCTAACTAAACACTTTATTCCTACAAAAATCACATGACAATTGTTTGACATTGGACTCCGTCCCCCACCTCCTCAATAAATCGACAGGGAGAAAACCAACTAGTAAGAGACTAATTAAACAGTATAGGAAATATAACATGAATAATTTGTAACACATGTTAGTATTAAAGTCTATCAAAGTAATGTAAGTACAAGGGAGATAAATGCATAATGACATCTGACCAATAAAAAAAACAATAATATTACATAGCATTCAAAATTATAACATCCAGGAAAAGCAATTCTTATATAAGGTTATCATAAGCAAAAAAACATCTCAAACATTTTACCAAAACCCATTTTTAGACCCCATAATACATGTAGCAATTTCACAAGGTATACCAGACACAATTAAATTTAGTGCATGTACACAAACTATATAAACTGTACAATAGATGTGATTGGTTCAACATACATGTACATGTATGTAATATTTGGAGTACATGTAGTAACTTTCATAGTCTGTGACCAGTATAATACTCCCTATGAAATTTATGGATGCTTGATACATGCTTTTGTTCACATAACAAAACACTCAAGTGATTCACATAACCAAACGCTCCAGTGACTATGATATTAGTCATACTAAGATGTTACTGAATAATGCCATTCTATAATATGTACTTTTATACACATGTTTCTACTAACAAGACATTAATTACAATGATGATACGTATCAAATAAATAAAACATTGCATATTGGTCAGAATTTATACATGTTAAAACAATTTGTTACAAAATTAAACAGAGAAAATATATGGTAATTTAATTGTTTTCTAATTCAATTATAACATTGTCTAGTAAAACATACATGCAATATTTGCTCTGGATTAATCTATATAGACGTTGGTAATGAAAATTGTTCCCATAAACTGGATCTGGTTTATTCCTCAATCTGGTTAGATACTGAAGCACCACTTTTTATAAATAGCGAAAAAAGGCCTCTGAATATCCTGTCCTCCCTAACCTTTTACCAACTATTCTTTTAATACTAAACGCTTAAAAATGTTATCCCATAATATCTTAATATTGAATAGTAAATTTTTTTGCAAAGTTCATATATATTGATGATCTATTTTAAATGACAAAATTTATTGCAATTTGTATGTCTAAAGAGATGAATTCATAAATTTTAGTTTTGAATGTTTAATATAATTTTAAAAAACTAAACCCTTTTATTTTTTTCAATATTTTCAGGTGTGTTATTAATATAACAATGAGTTGTTATCTTAGTTGACAGAATGATGTTTCAAGATAATAAATTGTACAAGAATACAGACATCTGATTGGATAGAAAAAAAATCATGTGACATAATATATTACTTCCAGAACACTTACAGTTTGTGTATTGACCTTTTTTGCTTCGAAAATGTTAAACAAATGAAATTGTTAGGTTAAGTCTAATGGTTGACAAAATTCCAGCAAATTTAACAGTACACTACTCCAAGTGAAATTTTGTTATCACTCGATTTGAGAAAGATTTTTTGTAGAAAATCCTTCAATAAATATTTTCTGCATAAATACAATGTTTATCACATCAATATCCACAATTCCATTTGAATTCTCATTTTGTGTATTTTTTCTTTTGGAAGAGTCCACTTGATACCAGGGGAGGACCTGCACTAGCATCCACAGCCTCCATCTGTGTTCTCATTCTGTGTATTTTGTTTTTTGGAAGAGTCTACTTTGACACCAGGGGACGAACTGGTAGGTCTATTATTGTCCTGTAAATCTATTGTATGTAGTCCACTATTTGGAGAAGTTTCATAAAGTTTTAAAAGTTGTTGAGCAACTTGTAAGAAGGCATCGTCAATTCCTGAAAAAAAAACAGCATAAACATGTTGTTTTGTTTGTTTTAATGTTGTTTAAAGCCATTTTCAGCAATTTTTCAGCTATATCATGTTGTCCAGTTTTTATTGGGAAGTAAGCCAGAGAACTCCGAGAAAACCCCCAACCTGCGGTAGAAAAACTGGCATGGAGTCTAGTACACCCTCCCTGCAGTGAGACTGGAACCTGCAATCTCAATGCTGACAGACCATGTGATCAATAGCAGATGAACTACATTAACCACTTGGTAACGGAGCCCGTAACATAAACAATATTGGTGTAATTGATCAGTTGGTGTTAAACTTTCAGCAAGCCCTATTCCAGCTATAATCAGGATATGTACAAGAATGTGGAAGCTTGACTGACTGGGTCCCTGCTGTTGACTAATGTTGGTTTTATTTCCAAGATCAAAATTATCCATCAGGACACTGGTAGTAAGATGGATAGTGGTTGTCCGCACCCATTTCTTAGACCAGAAAATTGCAGAATAATGCCTATATGTATGTAAAATCCACATGTACAAGTTTTCACAAAAAGTTATAAGATGAAGACACCAGAGTCCGACTTTGACATGCTTTTTAAAAAACTGGAATATGTAATTTATCCTCTCTTGAAATACTAATTATGTTTATAGTTTAAATTTTTTGTGCTGGTAATTATTAAAATAATAATTAGTGCACTGTAGTATTGTTTATTCTAGTCGTTGTAGAAATGAAGTCAACAAATAAAACATATTCCGAAACCAAACCCATTTTTCAACATTCATTAATCAACAAAAGCATAGAAACAAACAGATTCACAGTAATCCCAGTTATTTTTTTCAGTAATTTTGAACATTTATCCGTAATCTTAAACTTTGCAATAAAATATCCGAACTTAGAGCAATATTAAAAGAGTTTCTGGCCAGTCTTTACTATAAAACATCTTTCTGATGCACATTTTATTGATCAAACATTAATAAAAAGCATGTTTATTCAATATTGTAATACCTTTACAATGTCACAAAATCACAACCAAAAGCATTTGAAAGTTAATTGTGATACCGACAGAAATGGGTAATTCCGGGTGCATTTCCGTGATGCGTATTTTTACCAAAATTCGGAATGATTCCGGAAAATCCGTAATGGTAAACACCTCTGGATTCAACAGTTTATATTTTAATTTCCTTTAAATACACAACAGCTGAGCAACATTGTCCATTGCTTATAACCTAACATGGTATTTCAGCAAGTGACTGATTGTTTACATCATAATTATATGTATTGATGACATTGACTTTACATAAATTCTTCAGCAAACAACAAATGACGACACTAAACATTGTGAATTCTAAATATTATAGACTACTTGTTTTTTTCATAATATTAGTTTAAAATATAGTAATTGTTTTCAATTATTGGTTAGATATTTGGATATAGACAACTTTGGGTGAGTTTACGCTGTATATAACCGCTTCGCAGTTTATTGGCGTAAACCAACCCAAAGTCATCTATATTCAATAATCGAACCAGCAATTGAAAACAATCCTTAAATACTTGATGTTACTTGCACTGGCTAGTAATGACACCATTCACAGGAAAGCATCTGCTATTTTAGAAAAAATTAATTTTTAATCATCCCGTATAATTAATATACTATGAGTAAAATCATTTTAAAAATTCATATAAATTCAAAGTATACTCATGAAAGTTTATAAAAGAATTGTATTATAATAGTATGAAAATAACCTCAAATGGCGACCGCCATTAATTGGTACAAAAAACTCTACTAAGTCTGTACCTATAATTCTCACCCTTCCTTCTCTTCTCAAATGAGAACAACTGCACAATAGTCTACTTTTTAGGGAATCTGTTTTTTTTCAATGGAATATAATGGAGGCTTATGAAAAATCAAAAGAAACAGAATGTGCACATCTGATGAATTAGAACGAATAATCGTACCCTGGCTTTTTTTTTTGGCGAGGTTAATCCACAAAACTAGCTTTGGATTATAAAGGCAGTAAAATTCGGCCTACTAAATAATTAGCAAGTAATACCATTTAGAATATTGCCAACACAAGCACCCAAACCCATTCTGAATGGGTGGCATGGTGAATTGGTGGAAACAACTGAGTGGTAGTGTATGTATTGACCACCCAAACCAATGGTAGATGGGTGGAAACAGCTGATCTGTAGTGTATGTATTGACCACCCAAACCAACGGTAGATGGGTGGAAACAGCTGATCTGTAGTGTATGTATTAACCACCCAAACCAACGGTAGATGGGTGGAAACAGCTGATCTGTAGTGTATGTATTGACCACCCAAACCAATGGTAGATGGGTGGAAACAGCTGATCTGTAGTGCATGTATTGACCACCCAAACCAATGGTAGATGGGTGGAAACAGCTGATCTGTAGTGCATGTATTGACCACCCAAACCAATGGTAGATGGGTGGAAACAGCTGATCTGTAGTGTATGTATTGACCACCCAAACCAATGGTAGATGGGTGGAAACAGCTGATCTGTAGTGTATGTAGTGACTGTCTGTATTTACCTGTATTTTTTAAGGCAGATGTTTCACAAAACAAGGCACCAATAGATGAGGCATATTCCATGGCATCCTCTGTGGAGACTTCCCTGCTCTCTGACAGGTCACTCTTATTACCAACCAGACACATCACTACAATGTACCAAAATACCACAATCTTTAATACAGTTTATAGATAGATGTCTGTGTGAGGGTGGGGTACTAAAACTTCTCAATAATATAGAGCTAATGTACACAGAAAGAATTAATCATGCAAGTAAATATTGTCCCTTGTGAGCAAGCCAATTAAAATATTGTTAGAATGCTGCTTGCCAATGCAACACTACAAAATTTGCCGTAAAAAAAGTATTAGGATTTGTACATGTTAAACCATTTTTTTCTACAAAATTTTGTCTTTTTGGAATTATACTGCTATTAATATTATATTATAGTATTATTAAAATCTGTATAAACTCAACTATATTAGGACTGAATTTTTCGTATTCAAAGGTTTTTGTCTACTATGGATCCCCTGGTCTATCAACACTGAGTTGAGAGTTCAAGCCTTACTGTGGGCAGGGCATGTTTGACTGCAACCCTAATTGACACAGATTGGCAATTTTCCTGCAGAAGGTTTTAGTTTTCCACCTAGTGCTCCTGTTTCCTCCCCCAGAAATGAATAGGATGAAATAATATAGCTGAAAATTTCTGAAAGAACAAAAAGTGAATGTTTTGTAAAATCTAAATTCTACATTACCAATTGGTGTTTCTATGTTCTTCTTTAGCTCTGTAATGTTAAAGTAAAGACAAGTTAAACAGTGACTGTAAGCCAATAAGTAGCAATCAAAATGTCATTTTTTTCTAATTTAAACTTATATTTAGAGCCTTTAAATTATCTATTCACATGCCAAATATCAAAAGCCTACCTCAAGAGAGAAAAAAGTTATAGCCCAGACAAGATCAGTTTTGGACACATGTATGGGCCCTTTTTATTTGAATTTTTGTATATAATACTTGATGACATTTAAGGGGTCATCCATAATTGTCAACATTTTTCACGAGTTTGCAAAGAGCACTATAGGGGGAAGGGGGTTTCAATTTCAACATTTTTTCGGTACATTCTTTAACTTCCGTAATGTGGATGTGCAGACTTGCAAAAAATGTTGACGTACTCTTTTGGAGGGAGGGAGGGGGTTTTCAAAAAGAGTGCTCTTTGCAAACTTGTGAAAAATGTTGACAATTATGGATGACCCCTAAGCAAAATAATGATTAGTATAAACAAAAGATTAATGTACAAGTAAATTGATTATATTACAAGGCTTACAGATGAAGTCATATGGTACACAGAACTGATAACCATTAGAACTTACAGATGAAGTCATATGGTACACAGAACTGATAACCATTACAACTTACAGATGAAGTCATATGGTACACAGAACTGATAACCATTACAACTTACAGATGAAGTCATATGGTACACAGAACTGATAACCATTAGAACTTACAGATGAAGTCATATGGTACACAGAACTGATAACCATTAGAATTTACAGATGAAGTCATATGGTACACAGAACTGATAACCATTAGAATTTACAGATGAAGTCATATGGTACACAGAACTGATAACCATTAGAATTTACAGATGAAGTCATATGGAACACAGAACTGATAACCATTAGAACTTCCTATCAGGACAGAGAACTTTCCATCTTCAGCCAGTCTTTAGTACTGCATCAGATCACCTGTTATATATGTTATACGAAGTTAAAGTTACTCACCACTAACCCAACAAAGTAAAAGTTACTCACCACTAACCCAATCTTTAATATCATAAAAACTATCAGCTGATGTCATATCATAGACCAACATGGCGGCATTAGCCTTCCTGTAGTACATAGGTGCCTGCAAAATACAGAATGTGGTAATAATGTATTGCCAAGGTAGAAGCCTTATCACATTGTACAAAATGAACACAAAAAGTATTGTTGTTCATATAAAATGTGTTCATTGGTGAGAATTGATTGAAAAATATTTCTTTAACATCTCACTTGCAAAACTGTATTTGTGACAGTAAAATCTATGACTTATGTTATCAACTTGTACAAACTCTGGACAAACAAAACATGTTGTACATAATACTGAATTTATTATACTTATACTGTTTATACTATACTCACTGCCTATATATTGTATTAATCTTGATGTCCATTGTTCTTTATGGGAGAACACCCATATAGGCTATGTCGGCGATGTAATCCCTTTGATTATTGTATCTATGTATGCATTTTCAAAAATATCTTTTGAATTAAATTGAATTTAATCAACATGTAAAATAAATAATAATTATCTCTTTATTACCATAGATCTAAATCTTTCCTGTCCTGCCGTATCCCACACTTACCATAGATCTAAATCTTTCCTGTCCTGCCGTATCCCACACTTACCATACATCTAAATCTTTCTTATCCTGCCATATCCCACACTTACCATAGATCTAAATCTTTCCTGTCCTGCCGTATCCCACACTTACCATAGATCTAAATCTTTCCTGTCCTGCCGTATCCCACACTTACCATAGATCTCTATCTTTCCTGTCCTGCCGTATCCCACACTTACCATAGATCTAAATCTTTCCTGTCCTGCCATATCCCACACTTACCATAGATCTAAATCTTTCCTGTCCTGCCGTATCCCACACTTAAAATAGATCTAAATCTTTCCTGTCCTGCCGTATCCCACATTTACCACAGATCTAAATCTTTCCTGTCCTGCCGTATCCCACACTTACCATAGATCTAAATCTTTCCTGTCCTGCCGTATCCCACACTTACCATAGATCTAAATCTTTCCTGTCCTGCCGTATCCCACACTTACCATAGATCTAAATCTTTCCTGTCCTGCCGTATCCCGCACTTACCATAGATCTAAATCTTTCCTGTCCTGCCGTATCCCACACTTACCATAGATCTAAATCTTTCTTGTCCTGCCATATCCCTCACTTACCATAGATCTAAATCTTTCCTGTCCTGCCGTATCCCACACTTGTAACTTTATTCTGTAGTCATTTAATGTCCTGTAACATAAAACAGAAGAATACTACTAAGGAAAAGAACACTACAAAATTCTTGTAAAAGTCCCACTGATTGGATGGATGCTTATGTCTTTTGGTCATTACACATATAAAAAGCACATTTATTTTTCCAAAATACTTTTTTGAAAGCCATGTGCTCTAATTACATATGATGAAGTATTTACATTGTGAAATGTACAAGTCTTTTTTCTAATTTTGTTCACAGGGTGCACATTATAGACACCAAAAACACAGTATATTTGACAGCTGTATTCAAAACAATGATGACCAGAGCCATTTTATCCTATTTATCCTAAAAAGTACAAAATATATTTCTAACAGATAATAAAGCATAATTATTACATATACATGTATGTACTAGCATTCTGCTAAATAAACCCACAGGTGGCGGATAGGGGAGACGTACACTCTCATTGGGTAGGGGTTTACAGGTCATAATAAAGAAAGCCTGGCCATGGACCGCAGCGGATGACGTGTCTGGAGCATTTCACACTCACAGTACAATTCAGACCTCCTTTTGAGATTTCAAAAAAGAGTAGGCTTATTGCTGTCCTTACACAAGGCTGAATCTCCTGTCCATACCCTACACTCCATACTTTTCCAGTGGCAGTGTTCCCTGTCCCATTCCACCCTCTTTCCCCATTGACTTAAATTGTTTATTGACTTTTCTCATACTGAATACAGCTGAAAGACTGCTTGCTGGACATAAAAGAAACATCTGCTAAATTAATCAATGTACATTGTACCTTCACTCTGGTACACAATGGGACTTGTACAATATATGTACATGTGTTTGACTGTTAGCTGAAAGCAATTTTTTTTTTCATCCAGATCAGTAGGCAAATAGAAATCAACTAGAATATTTGGAACATGTTATAATTTTGAAGCAGCAATATTGTTTTGTTTCTTTGAATGATGTTAAATGTCATTTTCAGCAATTTTTCAGCTATACCATTTGGCGTCCAGTTTTCATTGGGGGAGAAAGCAGAAGTACCTGAAGAAAACCCCCGACCTGCAATAGGAAAACTGGCAATTCTTGTCAATTAAGATTGGAGTCGATTACACCCAGTCTTCAGTGAGAATCGAACCCGCAATCTCAGTGTTGACAGACCACATGATCAATAGTAGATGAACTACCTTAACCACTCGGCCACCGAGGCCCCTGAAGCAGTAATATCAAGAAAAGACGGAGTCCACTCCAATAATAAAAATTTTTGAAATTCAGGATTTCAGCTTAGTAAGATACACAAACAAAAAAAGACCAATTATCTTATAGTTTTATTAGATGGATAATCTGATATACAATTGATCACAAATTTGGTCTCTTAAGAATTTGTGTAGTCTTGTGTTCACTAAATATGTGATATAATAATATTCCCTGTTGGCAAGATGCAATTACTATTGTTGTAACATGATGAAAATTGGTAACTCATTGGCAGTTACTAGTAATTGAGGGGCCTCGGTGGCCGAGTGGTCAAGGTAGTTCGTCTACTATTGATCACGTGGTCTGTCAACACTGAGATTGCGGGTTCGATTCTCACTGCAGGCAGGGTGTACTCGACTCCAATCTTAATTGACAAGGATTGCCAGTTTTCCTACCGCAGGTCGGGGGTTCTCTCCGGGTACTCCGGCTTCCTCCCCCAATAAAAACTGGACGCCATGAAATAGCTGAAAAATTGCTGAAAGTGGCGTTAAAACACCATTCAAACAAACAAACTAGTAATTGTAAAACTTCAAAATAAATACAACCAGACGAGTTGAAGAATGACACACTTAATATACTGCATTGGTTATAACATGTGCTTACCGGTAGTTTAACCATGTTATCATATATTATTTGAATTTTTAATCACATACTCCTCAGCTATTTTATAGCTACAGGTGAAAAATATATCTGGTGTGCTGTAGCATGTAGGCAATTAACTGCAATTTTCTTCAACAATTTTAAGCAGACACATTTTTGCATGTAAGAATGTAAATTTTATTTTAATTTTCTTACAATCATTTGGGTAGTCATGAACTTGGTTGGTCCTTCGGAAACAACAAGTCAACCATTTTATATTGATAGCTGACTAAAATAATTCTGTACTTACATTTTATATGTAAAGAATGATGCTCCAATAGTAGGACTGACAGCCTTACTGAACATTCCACCAACATATCTTATTACAACACTTGTTTTACCCACTCCTGAAAACGTACACATGATCTGCATTTAGATTGTTGTGTTTTGCTTGTTTGTAATTTCATGACACGTTCAGCTATTTTTCAGCTAAAGCTTATAGTGACATCCAATATCTAGCTTTTATTTAGTGAAAACATTGTAGAACTTCAGCAGAAAAACTGACAATCCTTGTCAATTAATTACTAGTAAGGTCTGATTTTAGCACACCTTGCAGTCACGATCCAGTATTAGCATTTTGTAGATTCAGTTTGAAAGAGAACTGTTAATACCAAATCAAATGTATGTCTACTTGTTTAACATGTTTTCTTTAACTTTCAACAAGGGAAATGTAATGCAGCAGTCATCTGTCCCCTATGAGTACCTCCATGTCCCTCTATCATGCAGCAGTCATTTGTCCCCTTTGAGTACCTCCATGTCCCTCTATCCTGCAGCAGTCATTTGTCCCCTATGAGTACCTCCATGTCCCTCTATGCTGCAGCAGTCATTTGTCCCCTATGAGTACCTCCATGTCCCTCTATGCTGCAGCAGTCATTTGTCCCCTATGAGTACCTCCATGTCACTCTATGCTGCAGCAGTCATTTGTCCCTATGGGTACCTCCATGTCCCTCTATGCTGCAGCAGTCATTTGTCCCCTATGAGTACCTCCATGTCCCTCTATGCTGCAGCAGTCATTTGTCCCTTTTGAGTACCTCCATGTCCCTCTATGCTGCAGCAGTCATTTGTCCCCTTTGAGTACCTCCATGTCCCTCTATGCTGCATCAGTCATTTGTCCCCTATGAGTACCTCCATGTCCCTCTAGGATTTGTTAGCAGTCATTTGTCCCCTATGAGTACCTCCATGTCCCTCTAGGATTTGTTAGCAGTCATTTGACCCCTATGAGTACCTCCATGTCCCTCTAGGATTTGTTAGCTGTCATTTGTCCCCTATGAGTACCTCAATGTCACTCTATGCTGCAGTAGTCATTTGTCCCCTTTGAGTACCTCCATGTCCCTCTATGCTGCAGCAGTCATTTGTCCCCTTTGAGTACCTCCATGTCCCTCTATGCTTAGTTAGCAGTCATTTGTGCCCTATGAGTACCTCCATGTCCCTCTATGCTGCAGCAGTCATTTGTCCCCTATGAGTACCTCCATGTCCCTCTATGCTGCAGCAGTCATTTGTCCCCTATGAGTACCTCCATGCCCCTCTATGCTGCAGCAGTCATTTGTCCCCTTTGAGTACCTCCATGTCCCTCTATGCTGCAGCAGTCATTTGTCCCCTTTGAGTACCTCCATGTCCCTCTATGCTGCAGCAGTCATTTGTCCCCTTTGAGTACCTCCATGTCCCTCTATGCTGCAGCAGTCATTTGTCCCCTATGAGTACCTCCATGTCCCTCTAGGATTTGTTAGCAGTCATTTGTCCCCTATGAGTACCTCCATGTCCCTCTATGCTGCAGCAGTCATTTGTCCCCTTTGAGTACCTCCATGTCCCTCTATGCTTAGTTAGCAGTCATTTGTCACCTATGAGTATCTCCATGTCCCTCTATGCTGCAGCAGTCATTTGTCCCCTATGAGTACCTCCATGTCACTCTATGCTGCAGCAGTCATTTGTCCCCTATGAGTACCTCCATGTCACTCTATGCTGCAGCAGTCATTTGTCCTCTATGAGTACCTCCATGTCCCTCTATGCTGCAGCAGTCATTTGTCCCCTATGAGTACCTCCATGTCTCTCTATGCTGCAGCAGTCATTTGTCCCCTATGAGTACCTCCATGTCCCTCTATGCTGCAGCAGTCATTCGTCCCCTATGAGTACCTCCATGTCCCTCTATGCTGCAGCAGTCATTTGTCCCCTATGAGTACCTCCATGTCCCTCTATGCTGCAGCAGTCATTTGTCCCCTATGAGTACCTCCATGTCCCTCTATGCTGCAGCAGTCATTTGTCCCCTTTGAGTACCTCCATGTCCCTCTATGCTGCAGCAGTCATTTGTCCCCTTTGAGTACCTCCATGTCCCTCTATGCTGCAGCAGTCATTTGTCCCCTATGAGTACCTCCATGTCCCTCTAGGATTTGTTAGCAGTCATTTGTCCCCTATGAGTACCTCCATGTCCCTCTAGGATTTGTTAGCTGTCATTTGTCCCCTATGAGTACCTCCATGTCACTCTATGCTGCAGCAGTCATTTGTCCCCTTTGAGTACCTCCATGTCCCTCTATGCTGCAGCAGTCATTTGTCCCCTTTGAGTACCTCCATGTCCCTCTATGCTTAGTTAGCTGTCATTTGTCCCCTATGAGTACCTCCATGTCCCTCTATGCTGCAGCAGTCATTTGTCCCCTTTGAGTACCTCCATGTCCCTCTATGCTGCAGCAGTCATTTGTCCCCTTTGAGTACCTCCATGTCCCTCTATGCTGCATCAGTCATTTGTCCCCTATGAGTACCTCCATGTCCCTCTAGGATTTGTTAGCAGTCATTTGTCCCCTATGAGTACCTCCATGTCCCTCTAGGATTTGTTAGCAGTCATTTGTCCCCTATGAGTACCTCCATGTCCCTCTAGGATTTGTTAGCTGTCATTTGTCCCCTATGAGTACCTCCATGTCACTCTATGCTGCAGTAGTCATTTGTCCCCTTTGAGTACCTCCATGTCCCTCTATGCTGCAGCAGTCATATGTCCCCTATGAGTACCTCCATGTCACTCTATGCTGCAGCAGTCATTTGTCCCCTTTGAGTACCTCCATGTCCCTCTATGCTTAGTTAGCAGTCATTTGTCCCCTATGAGTACCTCCACGTCCCTCTAGGATTTGTTAGCTGTCATTTGTCCCCTTTGAGTACCTCCATGTCCCTCTATGCTGCAGCAGTCATTTGTCCCCTTTGAGTACCTCCATGTCCCTCTATGCTGCAGCTGTCATTTGTCCCCTATGAGTACCTCCATGTCCCTCTAGGATTTGTTAGCTGTCATTTTTCCCTTATGAGTACCTCCATGTCACTCTATGCTGCAGTAGTCATTTGTCCCCTATGAGTACCTCCATGTCACTCTATGCTGCAGCAGTCATTTGTCCCCTTTGAGTACCTCCATGTCCCTCTATGCTGCAGCAGTCATTTGTCCCCTATGAGTACCTCCATGTCCCTCTATGCTGCAGCAGTCATTTGTCCCCTATGAGTACCTCCATGTCCCTCTATGCTTAGTTAGCAGTCATTTTTCCCCTATGAGAACCTCCATGTCCCTCTAGGATTCGTTAGCTGTCATTTGTCCCCTATGAGTACCTCCATGCCCCTCTATGCTGCAGCAGTCATTTGTCCCCTTTGAGTACCTCCATGTCCCTCTATGCTTAGTTAGCAGTCATTTTTCCCCTATGAGAACCTCCATGTCCCTCTAGGATTCGTTAGCTGTCATTTGTCCCCTATGAGTACCTCCATGTCCATCTATGCTGCAGCAGTCATTTGTCCCCTTTGAGTACTTCCATGTCCCTCTATGCTGCAGCAGTCATTTGTCCCCTTTGAGTACTTCCATGTCCCTCTATGCTGCAGCAGTCATTTGTCCCCTATGAGTACCTCCATGTCACTCTATGCTGCAGCAGTCATTTGTCCCCTATGAGTACCTCCATGTCACTCTATGCTGCAGCAGTCATTTGTCCCCTATGAGTACCTCCATGTCACTCTATGCTGCAGCAGTCATTTGTAACCTATGAGTACCTCCATGTCCCTCTATGCTGCAGCAGTCATTTGTCCCCTATGAGTACCTCCAAGTCCCTCTATGCTTTGTTAGCAGTCATTTGTCCCCTATGAGTACCTCCATGTCCCTCTATGCTGCAGCAGTCATTTGTCCCCTTTGAGTACCTCCATGTCCCTCTATGCTGCAGCAGTCATTTGTCCCCTTTGAGTACCTCCATGTCCCTCTATGCTGCAGCAGTCATTTGTCCCCTATGAGTACCTCCATGTCCCTCTAGGATTTGTTAGCAGTCATTTGTCCCCTATGAGTACTTCCATGTCCCTCTAGGATTTGTTAGCTGTCATTTGTCCCCTATGAGTACCTCCATGTCACTCTATGCTGCAGCAGTCATTTGTCCCCTTTGAGTACCTCCATGTCCCTCTATGCTGCAGCAGTCATTTGTCCCCTTTGAGTACCTCCATGTCCCTCTATGCTTAGTTAGCTGTCATTTGTCCCCTATGAGTACCTCCATGTCCCTCTATGCTGCAGCAGTCATTTGTCCCCTTTGAGTACCTCCATGTCCCTCTATGCTGCAGCAGTCATTTGTCCCCTTTGAGTACCTCCATGTCCCTCTATGCTGCATCAGTCATTTGTCCCCTATGAGTACCTCCATGTCCCTCTAGGATTTGTTAGCAGTCATTTGTCCCCTATGAGTACCTCCATGTCCCTCTAGGATTTGTTAGCAGTCATTTGTCCCCTATGAGTACCTCCATGTCCCTCTAGGATTTGTTAGCTGTCATTTGTCCCCTATGAGTACCTCCATGTCACTCTATGCTGCAGTAGTCATTTGTCCCCTTTGAGTACCTCCATGTCCCTCTATGCTGCAGCAGTCATATGTCCCCTATGAGTACCTCCATGTCACTCTATGCTGCAGCAGTCATTTGTCCCCTTTGAGTACCTCCATGTCCCTCTATGCTTAGTTAGCAGTCATTTGTCCCCTATGAGTACCTCCACGTCCCTCTAGGATTTGTTAGCTGTCATTTGTCCCCTTTGAGTACCTCCATGTCCCTCTATGCTGCAGCAGTCATTTGTCCCCTTTGAGTACCTCCATGTCCCTCTATGCTGCAGCTGTCATTTGTCCCCTATGAGTACCTCCATGTCCCTCTAGGATTTGTTAGCTGTCATTTTTCCCTTATGAGTACCTCCATGTCACTCTATGCTGCAGTAGTCATTTGTCCCCTATGAGTACCTCCATGTCACTCTATGCTGCAGCAGTCATTTGTCCCCTTTGAGTACCTCCATGTCCCTCTATGCTGCAGCAGTCATTTGTCCCCTATGAGTACCTCCATGTCCCTCTATGCTGCAGCAGTCATTTGTCCCCTATGAGTACCTCCATGTCCCTCTATGCTTAGTTAGCAGTCATTTTTCCCCTATGAGAACCTCCATGTCCCTCTAGGATTCGTTAGCTGTCATTTGTCCCCTATGAGTACCTCCATGCCCCTCTATGCTGCAGCAGTCATTTGTCCCCTTTGAGTACCTCCATGTCCCTCTATGCTTAGTTAGCAGTCATTTTTCCCCTATGAGAACCTCCATGTCCCTCTAGGATTCGTTAGCTGTCATTTGTCCCCTATGAGTACCTCCATGTCCATCTATGCTGCAGCAGTCATTTGTCCCCTTTGAGTACTTCCATGTCCCTCTATGCTGCAGCAGTCATTTGTCCCCTTTGAGTACTTCCATGTCCCTCTATGCTGCAGCAGTCATTTGTCCCCTATGAGTACCTCCATGTCACTCTATGCTGCAGCAGTCATTTGTCCCCTATGAGTACCTCCATGTCACTCTATGCTGCAGCAGTCATTTGTCCCCTATGAGTACCTCCATGTCACTCTATGCTGCAGCAGTCATTTGTAACCTATGAGTACCTCCATGTCCCTCTATGCTGCAGCAGTCATTTGTCCCCTATGAGTACCTCCAAGTCCCTCTATGCTTTGTTAGCAGTCATTTGTCCCCTATGAGTACCTCCATGCCCCTCTATGCTGCAGCAGTCATTTGTCCCCTTTGAGTACCTCCATGTCCCTCTATGCTGTAGCAGTCATTTGTCCCCTATGAGTACCTCCATGTCACTCTATGCTGCAGCAGTCATTTGTCCCTTATGAGTACCTCCATGTCACTCTATGCTGCAGCAGTCATTTGTCCCCTATGAGTACCTCCATGTCCCTCTAGGATTTGTTAGCTGTCATTTGTCCCCTATGAGTACCTCCATGTCCCTCTATGCTGCAGCAGTCATTTGTCCCCTTTGAGTACCTCCATGTCCTTCTATGCTGCAGCAGTCATTTGTCCCCTATGAGTACCTCCACGTCACTCTATGCTGCAGTAGTCATTTGTCCCCTATGAGTACCTCCATGTCACTCTATGCTGCAGCAGCATTTGTCTCCTATGAGTACCTCCATGTCACTCTATGCTAGAGCAGTCATTTGTCCCCTATGAGTACCTCCATGTCCCTCTATGCTGCAGCAGTCATTTGTACCCAATGAGTACCTCCATGTCCCTCTATGCTGCAGCAGTCATTTGTCCCCTATGAGTACCTCCATGTCCCTCTAGGCTTTGTTAGTAGTCATTTGTCCCCTATGAGTACCTCCATGTCCCTCTATGCTGCAGCAGTCATTTGTCCCCTTTGAGTACCTCCATGTCCCTCTATGCTGCAGCAGTCATTTGTCCCCTATGAGTACCTCCATGTCACTCTATGCTGCAGCAGTCATTTGTCCCCTTTGAGTACCTCCATGTCCCTCTATGCTGCAGCAGTCATTTGTCCCCTTTGAGTACCTCCATGTCCCTCTATGCTGCAGCAGTCATTTGTCCCCTATGAGTACATCCATGTCACTCTATGCTGCAGCAGTCATTTGTCCCCTTTGAGTACCTCCATGTCCCTCTATGCTTAGTTAGCAGTCATTTGTCCCCTATGAGTACCTCCATGTCCCTCTAGGATTTGTTAGCAGTCATTTGTCCCCTATGAGTATCTCCATGTCCCTCTATACTGCAGCAGTCATTTGTCCCCTTTGAGTACCTCCATGTCCCTCTATGCTGCAGCAGTCATTTGTCCCCTATGAGTACCTTCATGTCACTCTATGCTGCAGCATTCATTTGTCCCCTATGAGTACCTCCACGTCACTCTATGCTGCAGCAGTCATATGTCCCCTATGAGTACCTCCATGTCCCTCTATGCTGCAGCAGTCATTTGTACCCTATGAGTACCTCCATGTCCCTCTATGCTGCAGCAGTCATTTGTCCCCTTTGAGTACCTCCATGTCCCTCTATGCTTTGCTAGCAGTCATTTGTCCCCTATGAGTACCTCCATGCCCCTCTATGCTGCAGCAGTCATTTGTCCCCTTTGAGTACCTCCATGTCCCTCTATGCTGCAGCAGTCATTTGTCCCCTTTGAGTACCTCCATGTCCCTCTATGCTTTGCTAGCAGTCATTTGTCCCCTATGAGTACCTCCATGCCCCTCTATGCTGCAGCAGTCATTTGTCCCTTTTGAGTACCTCCATGTCCCTCTATGCTGCAGCAGTCATTT
Organism: Limnoperna fortunei; assembly: GCA_944474755.1. Taxonomy (NCBI): domain Eukaryota; kingdom Metazoa; phylum Mollusca; class Bivalvia; order Mytilida; family Modiolidae; genus Limnoperna; species Limnoperna fortunei. Next base: position 44,323,516 of record OX104123.1, read on the forward strand.
GTCCCCTTTGAGTACCTCCATGTCACTATGCTGCAGCAGTCATTTGTCCCTTATGAGTACCTCCATGTCACTCTATGCTGCAGCAGTCATTTGTCCCCTTTGAGTACCTCCATGTCCCTCTATGATTAGTTAGCAGTCATTTGTCCCCTATGAGTACCTCCATGTCCCTCTAGGATTTGTTAGCAGTCATTTGTCCCCTAAGAGTACCTCCATGTCCCTCTAGGATTTGTTAGCAGTCATTTGTCCCCTATGAGTACCTCCATGTCCCTCTAGGATTTGTTAGCTGTCATTTGTCCCCTATGAGTACCTCCATGTCTCTCTATGCTGCAGCAGTCATTTGTCCCCTTTGAGTACCTCCATGTCCCTCTATGCTTAGTTAGCAGTCATTTGTCCCCTATGAGTACCTCCAAGTCCCTCTAGGATGTTAGCTGTCATTTGTCCCCTATGAGTACCTCCATGTCACTCTATCCTGCAGCAGTCATTTGTCCCCTTTGAGTACCTCCATGTCCCTATATGCTGCAGCAGTCATTTGTCCCCTATGAGTACCTCCATGTCACTCTATGCTGCAGCAGTCATTTGTAACCTATGAGTACCTCCATGTCACTCTATGCTGCAGCAGTCATTTGTCCCCTTTGAGTACCTCCATGTCCCTCTATGCTTATTTAGCAGTCATTTGTCCCCTATGAGTACCTCCATGTCACTCTATGCTTTGTTAGCAGTCATTTGTCCCCTATGAGTACCTCCATGTCACTCTATGCTGCAGCAGTCATTTGTCCCCTTTGAGTACCTCCATGTCCCTCTATGCTGCAGCAGTCATTTGTCCCCTTTGAGTGCCTCCATGTCACTCTATGCTGCAGCAGTCATTTGTCCCCTTTGAGTACCTCCATGTCCCTCTATGCTTATTTAGCAGTCATTTGTCCCCTATGAGTACCTCCATGTCCCTCTAGGATTTGTTAGCTGTCATTTGTCCCCTTTGAGTACCTCCATGTCCCTCTATGCTGCAGCAGTCATTTGTCCCCTTTGAGTACCTCCATGTCCCTCTATGCTGCAGCAGTCATTTGTCCCCTATGAGTACCTCCATGTCACTCTATGCTGCAGCAGTCATTTGTCCCCTATGAGTACCTCCATGTCACTCTATCCTGCAGCAGTCATTTGTCCCCTTTTAGTACCTCCATGTCACTCTATGCTGCAGCAGTCATTTGTCCCCTATGAGTACCTCCATGTCCCTCTATGCTGCAGCAGTCATTTGCACCCAATGAGTACCTCCATGTCCCTCTATCCTGCAGCAGTCATTTGTCCCCTATGAGTACCTCTATGTCCCTCTAGGATTTGTTAGCTGTCATTTGTCCCCTATGAGTACCTCCATGTCACTCTATGCTGCAGCAGTCATTTGTCCCCTTTGAGTACCTCCATGTCACTCTATGCTGCAGCAGTCATTTGTCCCCTATGAGTACCTCCATGTCACTCTATGCTGCAGCAGTCATTTGTCCCCTTTGAGTACCTCCATGTCACCCTATGCTGCAGCAGTCATTTGTCCCCTATGAGTACCTCCATGTCCCACTATGCTGCAGCAGTCATTTGTACCCTATGAGTACCTCCATGTCCCTCTATGCTGCAGCAGTCATTTGTCCCCTATGAGTACCTCCATGTCACTCTATGCTGCAGCAGTCATTTGTCCCCTATGAGTACCTCCATGTCACTCTATGCTGCAGCAGTCTTTTGTCCCCTTTGAGTACCTCCATGTCACCCTATGCTGCAGCAGTCATTTGTCCCCTATGAGTACCTCCATGTCCCACTATGCTGCAGCAGTCATTTGTACCCTATGAGTACCTCCATGTCCCTCTATCCTGCAGCAGTCATTTGTCCCCTATGAGAACTTCCATGTCCCTCTATGCTTTGTTAGCAGTCATTTGTCCCCTATGAGTACCTCCATGTCCCTCTATGCTGCAGCAGTCATTTGTCCCCTTTGAGTACCTCCATGTCCCTCTATGTTGCAGCAGTCATTTGTCCCTTATGAGTACCTTCATGTCCCTCTATGCTGCAGCAGTCATTTGTCCCCTTTGAGTACCTCCATGTCACTCTATGCTGCAGCAGTCATTTGTCCCCTATGAGTACCTCCATGTCCCTCTATGCTGCAGCAGTCATTTGTCCCCTATGAGTACCTCCATGTCACTCTATGCTGCAGCAGTCATTTGTCCCCTATGAGTACCTCCATGTCACTCTATGCTGCAGCAGTCATTTGTCCCCTATGAGTATCTCCATGTCCCTCTATGCTGCAGCAGTCATTTGTCCCCTATGAGTACCTCCATGTCCTCTATGCTGCAGCAGTCATTTGTCCCCCTTGAGTACCTCCATGTCCCTCTATGCTGCAGCAGTCATTTGTCCCCTTTGAGTACCTCCATGTCACTCTATGCTGCAGCAGTCATTTGTCCCTTTTGAGTACCTCCATGTCCCTCTATGCTGCAGCAGTCATATGTCCCCTATGAGTACCTCCAGGTCCCTCTATGCTGCAGCAGTCATTTGTCCCCTATGAGAACCTCCATGTCCCTCTAGGATTTGTTAGCTGTCATTTGTCCCCTATGAGTACCTCCATGTCCCTCTATGCTGCAGCAGTCATTTGTACCCTATGAGTACCTCCATGTCCCTCTATGCTGCAGCAGTCATTTGTCCCCTATGAGTACCTCCATGTCCCTCTATGCTTAGTTAGCAGTCATTTGTCCCCTTTGAGTACCTCCATGTCCCTCTATGCTGCAGCAGTCATTTGTCCCCTATGAGTACCTCCATGTCCCTCTATCCTGCAGCAGTCATTTGTCCCCTATGAGTACCTCCATGTCACTCTATGCTGCAGCAGTCATTTGTCCCCTTTGAGTACCTCCATGTCCCTCTATGCTGCAGCAGTCATTTGTCCCCTTTGAGTACCTCCATGTCCCTCTAGGATTTGTTAGCAGTCATTTGTCCCCTTTGAGTACCTCCATGTCCCTCTAGGATTTGTTAGCAGTCATTTGTCCCCTTTGAGTACCTCCATGTCCCTCTATGCTTAGTTAGCAGTCATTTGTCTCCTTTGAGTACCTCCATGTCCCTCTATGCTGCAGCAGTCATTTGTCCCCTATGAGTACCTCCATGTCCCTCTATCCTGCAGCAGTCATTTGTCCCCTATGAGTACCTCCATGTCACTCTATGCTGCAGCAGTCATTTGTCCCCTTTGAGTACCTCCATGTCCCTCTATGCTGCAGCAGTCATTTGTCCCCTTTGAGTACCTCCATGCCCCTCTATGCTTTGTTAGCAGTCATTTGTCCCCTTTGAGTACCTCCATGTCTCTCTATGCTGCAGCAGTCATTTGTCCCCTATGAGTACCTCCATGTCCCTCTATGCTTTGTTAGCAGTCATTTGTCCCCTTTGAGTACCTCCATGTCCCTCTATGCTCTGTTAGCAGTCATTTGTCCCCTATGAGTACCTCCATGCCCCTCTATGCTTTGTTAGCAGTCATTTGTCCCCTATGATTAGCTCCATGTCCTTCTGCTGCAGCAGTCATTTGTCCTCTATGAGTACCTCCATGTCACTCTATGCTTTGTTAGCTGTCATTTGTACCCTATGAGTACCTCCATGTCCCTCTATCCTGCAGCAGTCATTTGTCCTCTATGAGTACCTCCATGTCCGTCTATGCTTTGTTAGCAGTCATTTGTCCCCTATGAGTACCTCCATGTCCCTCTATGCTTTGTTAGCAGTCATTTGTCCCCTATGAGTACCTCCATGTCCCTCTATGCTGCAGCAGTCATTTGTCCCCTATGAGTACCTCCATGTCCCTCTATGCTGCAGCAGTCATTTGTCCCCTGAGTACCTCCATGTCCCTCTATGCTTAGTTAGCAGTCATTTTTCCCCTATGAGTACCTCGATGTCCCTCTATGATTTGTACGCAGTCATTTGTCCTCTATGAGTACTTCCATGTCCCTCTATGCTTTGTTAGCAGTCATTTGTCCCCTATGAGTACCTCCATGTCCCTCTATGCTTTGTTAGCAGTCATTTGTCCCCTATGAGTACCTCGATGTCCCTCTATGATTTGTACGCAGTCATTTGTCCTCTATGAGTACTTCCATGTCCCTCTATGCTTTGTTAGCAGTCATTTGTCCCCTTTGAGTACCTCCATGTCACTCTATCCTGCAGCAGTCATTTGTCCCCTATGAGTACCTCCATGTCACTCTATCCTGCAGCAGTCATTTGTCCCCTATGAGTACCTCCATGTCCCTCTATCCTGCAGCAGTCATTTGTCCCCTATCAGTACCTCCATGTCCCTCTATCCTGCAGCAGTCATTTGTCACCTATGAGTACCTCCATGTCACTCTATGCTGCAACAGTCATTTGTCCCCTATGAGTACCTCCATGTCCCTCTATCCTGCAGCAGTCATTTGTCCCCTATGAGTACCTCCATGTCCCTCTATCCTGCAGCAGTCATTTGTCCTCTATGAGTACCTCCATGTCAATCTATGCTGCAGCAGTCATTTGTCCCCTATGAGTACCTCCATGTCCCTCTATCCTGCAGCAGTCATTTGTCCCCTATGAGTACCTCCATGTCCCTCTAGGATTTGTTAGCTGTCATTTTTCCCTTATGAGTACCTCCATGTCACTCTATGCTGCAGCAGTCATATGTCCCCTATGAGTACCTCCATGTCACTCTGTGCTGCAGCAGTCATTTGTCCCCTATGAGTACCTCCATGTCCCTCTAGGATTTGTTAGCTGTCATTTTTCCCTTATGAGTACCTCCATGTCACTCTATGCTGCAGCAGTCATTTGTCCCCTATGAGTACCTCCATGTCCCTCTATGCTTTGTTAGCAGTCATTTGTCCCCTATGAGTACCTCCATGTCCCTCTATGCTGCAGCAGTCATTTGTCCCCTATGAGTACCTCCATGTCCCTCTATGCTGCAGCAGTCATTTGTCCCCTATGAGTACCTCCATGTCCCTCTATGCTGCAGCAGTCATTTGTCCCCTATGAGTACCTCCATTTTCCCTCTATGCTTTGTTAGCAGTCATTTGTCCCCTATGAATACCTCCATGTCCCTCTATGCTTTGTTTTAGCCTTTATTGTCCTATTGTCTCAATTATCTGGTTTTTAAAGGATTAAAATAGATTGTAAAAATAAACTAAATGTAATTTTCATTTATAATAATTACTAACAATTGTATGTGCCTCAAGTCATGGGATTTCCTTTGTCACCGAAAATCGAATAATTGTCTTTGAACCCTTTCACATAATATTAAGACAAGAAAAATGTTTATAATCTTAATGATAAATTCATATAATACCATTAAGTGTAGTATGTGATCAGCGATCGTCACCATGCTGGAAAGCAGACATTATCAGACATTATCAGCGTAGACAATGTACAAAGAAGTGCCACAAAAAATGTTACCAAATATGACAAATCTGACTTATGAAGATGGCCTCCGTAAATTGAAATTACCTAAACTCAAGTATCGCAGGCTAAGAAGAGAGATGATTTATATGTAGCTCTACAAAATCATTACAGGGCTGTATGACACTAAGGTAACAGGCAATTTTTTGAACGGCATGAGAATTTGTCAACTATAGGAAATCCTCTTCTCAAGTCAAGTTAAAAAAAAACACAGCTCTTGTCGTAACACTGTCAATACACTGTAGCCAAAACGGATTCTGTGATTTTTGATGGACAGAAGTTCATCATTAACGGACACTTGAAATATGATGTCCTCCATGGATCCACAAGTCCGCAAACATAATGAACTAGTAATTGTCATGGACTGAATGCGCTAGCTAAATACCAGCATGCCCACCACTTACTTAAGTAAAGGGTTCGTGTACCCTTTGGCCTAACAATTAAGGGGTACAGTGAAAATTTTGGGGGTACATATTTTTATGTCTGTTTTTCCATCCGATTTATTTTTCAAAAACTTGTTTCCGTCGATTCCATAGCCTCCAACTCCGAATTTTTGGTTCCTCGATCATTATTATAATTTATATCGGCTTCCAGCTCAGTGTTTTTCTCTTAACCCCAAATTGGATTAAGGTTCGCTGCATATTGTTCCCCGGTAGCGTGAAGGTTAAATAAAGTTGGTATTTTTTAAAGCGCTTCTGCCGATTGGATTAAATTTTAGAAATCTGCCAATCAAAATCACAGAATCATAGTCAACGAGAGGGTATAAGAAGCATCGCTTTGGTTGGATTAAATTTCTAAAATGAACCATTGTGAATGGATTTAACAATTAGACCTTTAATTCAATAAGTAGGACGTTGTAATGTTACAACTTTAATTTTTTTAACTTATGCATGCACGCAGGTATCGGTCTTGCATTTTATATGTTCAAATTACTTTTTCTACGTGATTCACGTACTGCAGTACGTGAATGGGCATGCTGAACTACTTTATGTGAAGACAGTGTATAACTCTTATAATATAAACAGTAGGTGTTAATAAAATGTTGGTGTAAAACACATTTCCTTATAGTGCCCTGAGGAATTAGGATACCTGTCGTCCACCGGATACAAAATAGAACGGTCCATTGATCAATGAACACCTGCGACTTTATTGTGGGGAGAACTAATATACATGTGTATTACAGTAAAATTCATACTAATAATAAAAATTTGATTCCCACCTCACCTACCTGTCAATTAATCTAATCTCATCAGGTCTTAAAGAGATAGATAATTTACACATGAATTCTCACTCTGTGCATATATGATTGTTACAAAATTTACCCAACGCATAAGAACAATAGTGTAACAAGGTTTAAAAAATGTTGCTGCATTCTTAAGTAAATACTTCCATTGAGGATTGTGCGGTTGTACAAGTGCCGTGTTTATCGCGACAATACCGCTAAGTCCATGAAAAGACTATTGTGCAGTCATTTTGGTCAAGGAACTTTCGCAGACAGTTATCACAATTGTCAGTGTTTATTCACGGACTTTGCAGAACTCATTTTGGCCACGGTGTATACGTACATTCTTGATGAGATTGGATAAATTCTAGGACAACCAACCAGTGTAGTACCACTATGATTTAGTATGAATCAGCATACAATTTTAAAGGCATAAAATTTATTTCACAAAAATGATGATAAGCAGAATATATTGGTACAAGAGCGGTGTGACTTTTTACCACACGACACCACAGGTTACCACAGGCTACCACATGCACCATCAAAATACCACAATATACACTTTCTTTAGTTTTATTTTTTTGTAGAAATAATGTCTTTAGTGCTTTTTATAGCATCTTTTTTAATAGCAGAATAAACATTAAGTCCATTTCGAGTATCATTGATGATGAGTCACTTATGATCATGAAAAGACAACCACAGTAATTTACAAAACTGCAAGATGTTTTTTTTATTTCTATCATTACTTAATTTGTTATTTTTAAATGAATTAATTTGTTCTATGTTTTTTATAACATGTAATTTTGCGGGAACCTAAACCGATATTCAGTTTTGTAAGTTCCTGTGGTTGTTTTTTCATGATCATAAGTGGCTCATTTTCAATGGTACACGAAACCGATTAAATACTGATTCTGCTATTTAGAATAAAGTTACAAAATGCATGAAAGACATTATTTCTACATAAATAAAGTAAAACCCCTATAAAACTGTAAAGAAAGTGTATATTGTGGTATTTTAATGGTGCATGTGGTAGCCTGTGGTAACCTGTGGTGTCGTGTGGTAAAAAAGTCACACCCGTACAAGAGTGCCAGATCGATAGGTAAACATTATGGCCAGTAGTACAAGTGACAGAAACAAAGATGAGTTTACATATTTTCAATACAATATGCATCTATTCCTAATTGCAGAATATGTTGTAAGAGTCTCTTTTACATTCCAATTCTATTGAGCCCATGAACTCATAATATATCGACATCTACAAATACTGAAATAGTCATAACTTAGTTCTTACGCTTGTCATTTCTACTTTCATTTGTCAACAGTAGTTCAAGATACATTAATAAAACCTATAATTTACCCTGAGATCCAAGCACCACAACTTTTGCCTCTATCGATTTCATTTCTGTTCAATTCTGATTATTTTTTTCGCGAATTTTGATGCATTTATATGTTTCTTTTATTCAGCCAACATTGACATCCTAGAGTTACGTCCACCATTTTATGATCACGTGACTCGATATTATGCGTCAGACCAATATTCTTGGGAGAATAAACGTATTAACAATTATGAAATATTAAATCGTATATGAAATACTTCAATTAGGTCGATATGATATAAGTTGTTATAACAGGTTTTAAAACATTTGTACGTAACTTAGGTAGTGGTTATCTAAGGACCAAAGAGCAACAAATAAAGAAAAGACATGACGGACTTTATATATAAAATATAAAAGTAGAGCGTACACCGTTAGACCAAGTGCATTAAGTTGTCGGATGGGTGTAGGCCGTAAAAATCTCCCTAAGTCAAGTAGCACGGTAAAATCTACATTAACCAGTTGAGGTAAAGAATCGTTTGTTTGAATGGTGTTTAACGTCACTTTCAGCTTCAACGTGGCGTTCAGTTTTTATTGGGGGAGGAATCCCGGGAGGACCCAGAGAAAAAGTGCATATGCAAATATCGTCGATCATTTTATTCATGAGATAAACCACGTGACCAGGTAATGAATATTAATGACGTCATGACGTCGTTTGTATAGACAAGACAAGATCCAATTACGAATTATGGAGCCGGGCCCTGAGAGGCAGAACAATTATTCATAACAAAACAAAATGAGTAAAAATCAAAATATCAAAACATGTGATTAGTCTAATTAGTTTTAATAACAATTACATATAAAAAAACAGTTTTATGATAAAAACAAATTTTAGTCTCTGTCTGGATGAGGGGGTTTGGGGGGGGGGGGGGGAGTGTTCAGCTCTTATCTTTGGAACTTATAAGAATATTTTATGACGTTGACGTTTACGTTTGCATAAAACAGACAAATATCGTAAACGTACTTGAACTCTTTCGGGAACCTTTTTAATATAATTTTCTGTATAAAATTGATTAGGCCTATCGCATCCAAAAAAAATAAAGGAGGTTGACGTACCGTATCCATTCCATGTATTTCTACTTCACTTTTAAAATGTCTATTTTTGGATAATGAAAACTGCTAGAGAAAAAGATATTTTTCATTAATTTTTCCACATATCTACAGTTCGTCACGCATCGTCATTTTCAAATGGCGTTGATTGTTTTAAAACGCCAAAACATTTATTGATTTGTATTTAACATTGTATCAATGAACTTGACTAACGATTGTATACATTTTTGAAAAGTTGAATTGTTTCTTATGTTTCCTGCAACGTCAAAACCAATATGACCATTATGCAAATGAGGTAAAATACCATAATTTCTCCTTATGGTGACCCTCGACCTTCGGTAGAAAAAATTGCAATCTTTGTCGATTAAGATTGGAGTCGAGCGCACCTGCCCGCAGTGAGACTCTAACCCGCAACAACAGGGTTGACATACCCCGTGATCAATAGTAGACGAACTACCTTAACCACGCGGCCATCGAGGCCCCGGTACAGATTAGATTTTTTTATTGAATTCAAATGGAATAGGCAGTTACAAATATTATAATAAGATATGTTCTGGATGTGATGTCTAATGTTGCTGAAGGGAAGAAGCATGACACCCTGCAGGAAATGGGCTCAGCCCCCTTGATCACTGGCGGGCCATAATATTTACCAAGTCATATTCTGCTTCGTAAGGGGGTCGAGCACCCAGGCCCAACTTCGAATCTGCCAATGCAAATGGGCAGGTCTGAGTTTTAACCAGAATTACGGCTATACAATATTTCAATACCCCGAACTACAATGAGAATGCCCCTTTATCCGAATTCCTAGGAAAAACGGGGTTTCTTTATATATAAAATAGTACATTTTTCAATTTAACCATGGTCGGATGTGACCATTTTGCATTTCGCCTTTGATATTTTATAGAAAAAGCGGAAAACTCGTTAAAATTACAGGATCATGAATGTGAATTTTCCATTATATAAAGTTGGTCTACGACTAGTGATATTTATTTCATTCCTGTGGTTGATATACTGTCTGCTCTAGGCCTTTACAATCGTATTTGTTTGTTTGTTTGAATAATGTTTAACGCCACTTTCAGCAATTTTTTAGATATATCATGGTGTCCAGTTTTTATTTTTTGGGTAGAAAGCCGGAGTACCGGAGAAAACCCCCGACCTTCGGTAGGAAAATGGCAATCCTTGTCAATTAAGATTGGAGTCGAGTACACCCTGACCACAGTGAAAATTGAAACCGCAAACTTAGTGTTGACAGACCACGTGATAAATATTAGAAGAACTACCTTATTAACCACTCGGCACACCGAGGGCCGTCACACAAGATACTGCTAAACGAATTATACGATTAACATGCAGGGACACAATAAACATATAAACATGTAATACTGGTGGCACAAAACATACTATCGGTTAGTAACTTACACAAATCCTGTGTTATTACTGTTTATTTCTTTGAGTTTACTTTTACGCGCGAACAACTTTTCAGTTATATCATGTCGTTTTTTGTATTTCGGTGGAGTAGGAGGGATTGCAGCCGGAGTACCAGATAAAAAACAACAACCTTTAAAAGTAATGGTAATCCTTGTCAGTTAAAGTTGGAGTCGAACACGCCCTACAAAAATCCACCCTCACAAGTCAAGGTTTCTGTGTCCACATGTGTCCACGAAACCATGACAAACTTAGTTAGGACATTCCCGGCTAGAAGATTTTCGTATGACGTAAATCCTTCAAAATATCAACAAATGAAATTGCTTGAAAGAAGCAAGTGTTTGTCAGTAGTCATTCTTGAGTGTGAAGAAAACGTAACGCAACTAATAAATAACGCGGTAATAACAAACTATTAACACTACTGTACAAAATACACTGATTTTCACATGGTCTACGCAACACATCCGTTTGATTTATTTACAATCGACGTCGGGATATCCCCTAACCAAGATGTGAATAAAAGCGAGCTTTTGATTGGCTACATTAAGGTATGATTTAGCCAATCCAAATAGTGACTTCTAGCCCGGGAATTTCCTAACTAAGTGTGTCAGGGTTTCGTGGACACATGTGGACACAGAAACCCTGACTTGTGAGGATGACAAAAATTGGGCTCATATCCTTATTGTTGACACGCCGGCAATCAATAGTAAATGACTGACCACCGATATTCCCTATACCGCATTAAACTGTATACCAACGTTATGAAGAATACACATTAGTTCGTTTTACGAATTAACATATTTAAACAAACGAGTCAGTCAGGGAAAGTTTATTAAAATATGTTAATGAGTAAGGCGTGGTATATATGTTTTGTACACATAATGTAAGCGATATAATTTTAACTTTATTGTAGTCAGGCGATCACATTTTAGACGGTCAATATAGACCATCTATGTTCTGTGGCAATTTGCAACCGTTCGCTTAGTATTTCGAATGACGACAAGGGGGTGGGGCTTACACCAAGGAATAACTTAAAAGTTTGTTGATTATGACATAGTTAAGCCCCGCCTACTTTAATGTATTTGAATTGAGTTTTTTGTCACTTGACGTGGAATGTTGATCTCGTGTTAAAAAAAAAAGATTTTTCACGACACATAGATTAAGTGTACGGAAGCCAAGTGTGATAAATTCATAAAAAGATCAACGGAAAGTTTTATTTAAAGTCTGCCAAAAGCAGACAGAAAAGGGTAAAATATTTTATTAAAATAATCATTTAATTGGTCATTTATATAGCCCTCTTCTGAAATGTCAGGTAGAATACTGACAGATCTATAGTAAATTTTATCTAGGGCATTATTCGTCTTATAACATGGAACTATACTTGAGCTCCTTTTGATTTAACATGGATTTTTGAGGATTTATTAGTTTTATTTATCAAATTAGTAATATTGGTTTACTGATTTCTGGTTTAGCCAATTTAATAATTTTGGTGATATGCCATTTTTACCTGTTGCTTTTTTGATATTGGCTTTATTTATTTGTTTTTCTGTGAAGGCTATATCAACTTCCCTAATTACCAGTGGTTCAATGCCTTGCTCAATTTCATTTATTTTTGTTATACTTTGGTGTTCATCATTTCCAGTTTTTATATTAGGACCAATATCTTTTGCCACATTGATAAAGCAGTAATTTTTAAATGTTGTTGCCACTTCTTGATAGCTTATAATTTGTTTCCTTTAATAGTATTATTTCTTTATTATTTACAACATTCCCTTTGTTGTTGAAGAAAGGTTTTATTGTAGGCCTGAAGTTATTTGATTTTGGGCCAACAGTACATCTTTCAAAAAATATTGTTTAATTGACTCTTTCTTTATTTTATTTACTAGATTTCATTGCTGCCTGTAGTTTTCCCAATTTTTATTTATTTTTTTTTTGAACAACTTATCCTTTATTTCATATACACTTGTTACAATTTAAGCATCAGCGTCCAAGTTCCACTGATGCCGTTCTGTGAAAATTATATGATAAATATCTAGAGAAATAATGGAAATAATAAATATTCACTGTTTACATGCATTACATAATAACTAAAGTTTTACAGATCACATGATATCTCTAATAATTAATATGCTTTCTAATATTCTTAATCCCAATTTTTATTTGATCTTTGCTTTAAATATTTTTATGCAGCATTTTCTTCTTATACACAGCTTTACAGCGGACACTATTCGTAAAAGGGGCTGGTTTTGTCAGAAATAATGGAGACAAAGTCAACTTTTTTAGATCTGCATATACAATTATCTTGGGAGAAATTTTCAAAGCTTCTTTAACTTTTGATTATTGTTTTTCTTGTTGCAATATTCTTTTGAATTAAACTGAAATAAAATTATGAACGTCACTTAAACCACAATTAAAATGTAAAACATTCGTACACTGATTTGGTGCATTTGTGAGAATGACATCATTTAAACTAAAGCTTGCATTTAATGGTAGAGCATGTCAGTGGATCTTTAACAAAAATATATAGATTTAAATAAAAAATATCACAAAAAGATCTTAGGGACTGGACTTGACTCGTCATAATTTAACATGTCGTATTAAGTTACAAAAATACATAATATATGTGAAAAACATAGGGTCCATTGACGTAAAATAATTTAAATTTACACAGAAATTAATTAAATCGGCCAGGTTTGTATAAAAGTTGACAGTATTCTATGAGACATATAATTACGTGTAATATTATATGTTTCTGGTTCTGTTTAAAAGATTTGCCTTAATATAATTATATTTATTTTTAAAACAAATGATAAGTGGTAGTCTTAATACAACGTTGTATCTTCTACTTTCATTGTCGCTTTAAGAACAGCATGCTTTCGTTCGATGAAATCATAGAGTTGCGTAATGAATTTTTTAATATGCACTAGTTTCGTTTATTTGGTACCGTCTTGACTTTTATCGGCGTTATTAAATACTCGGTACTTAGATGTATCTGCAGGCCTACATGCCGGTTGATCGACATGGCATCGGAGACTGAGAAAGCAAGAGCTGTTAAACCAGGAGGAGATACAATATTTGGAAAAATTGTTCGTGGCGAAATACCAACAAAATTTATCTACCAAGATGAGCAGGTAAAATTGCGATGGTGGTTTATGTTAGTGCATGATGTTCTTTATGACTTTAATTTAAAGTGAAAATGAAAGTAGAAGTTCAACGTGGACACTTCTTTCGCTGTGTTTCCTGTGTAAAGTTTGAAGCACTTTCAGCTATATCGTCGTATTTTTGTTGTGGGGATGTCAAAGTATCCGTTGGGATCACGTGCGATCCATTATTTGAATATAGGCACAGCCTTAATGCGGTCATTCCACATTTTATGTTTCATGATCCAGTTATATCTATGCAAACCTACATTAGAGGCGGCTACAGAAGTCTTAGGACTTATATTTTTTGCCACACACATCCAGTAAGAATCAAGTAAGTAAGAATAATGTCATTTCAGAGCACCATAAGAGTGCCTCGGCATTCAATTGCTGAATTGGTGACCTGACGTCTTCTCAAATGTGTTGGTGTCGTCATTTTTTTAGCGTTTAAGAGATGGAAATGAGATTTTTGTGATTTAAAAAAGTAAACACTTTAATTTTATTGATGAGGATGTCAGAATGGTTTTTGTCTACTTTTAAATTAATTTTAGTGCTCTTCTACAATATTTTCTCCTGATAGCTTTGCTACCATCTGAAATGGGTTTGTTCATATGAATCACATGACCTTTTTTTACACACATGCATGTTACAGTAAAGGTCGCATCAGTGATGCTTGCTGATATGAATATTGGTGCAGCCTAAATGCGAGCTTCGCATATTTTATGGTTCAGGACGTTACGTCAGAGCACCCTTACAGTGCCTGTAGGCCTCGGTGGCCGAGTGGTCAAGGTAGTTCGTCTACTATTGATCACGTGGTCTGTCAACACTGAGATTGCGGGTTGGATTCTCACTGCGGGCAGGGTGTACTTGACTCAATCCTAATTGACAAGGATTGCCAGTTTTCTTACACCAATAATAAATAGAACATTTGATAATAGACCTTACATGACCACTAGACCATAGAGGCCAAACATCCTTGTATATGGACTATGGTGTAAGTAATATATAAATAATTTGGACTCATTGTTTTCAGAACATTGGACATATAATCCACAGTTGTGTTAAGTTTTATAAATTATTCAAAGTTATGCATGTAAACACTTAGATTATTATAGGATTAAACACTGGGTTTTAGGAAATTATCAATGTGTAAACTCCGGCGACTCACTCACAAACTAAATAAAGTCCAAAGGACTTTATGGCAAGTTTGTGAAAGAGTCGCCGGAGTTTACACATTGATAATTTCCTAAAACACATTGTTTAATCCTTATTATTCTCTGAAATAATCGTTGCGATTTTTGAAGCAGCAAAAATAGTTACCGAAACAGATCTAGACCTCAAAATGTACCAAGGCCGAAAAGCGTAGGAATGTGCAAAACATAGTACCAAATGAATCCAGGTTCTGTAGATATTGCTAAAAACAATAAAACGAAACCTTAAACTTTATTTATATTATATTTTGTTGAAATCTAAATCGATTTAAATAGAAATAATTGCGGCAGACAAAACATTGTCTTTTCACCCACCCTAACGATACGCTAGGAGGACGCCATCTTGTTTACCTTGGTTACTGAAAGTAGTCCGCTCAGAGGAAATATCGATATATAAATTATCTGAGATGACGTAATTGAAGTGTTTTTATCCAATCAAAGCAGTCAATGTAAATAAATTACAGCATGAAGAGAATTATATACTTGTATACCAGCTTGAATCCTTATTATTTGGTACAATGAACACATCACCATCGGACTATGGGGAATATTTTTTGGCCTAAATATTACACTGTGTTACCTTTCACCATCTGACTATGGGGAATATCTGTTACAGTGTGTTGCCTTTAATGACATAGCTTCTCAAGCTCCAACCCACTTCCTAGTGGTCCCCAGAAAGCCCATCGTCAAGATGTCTGATGCTGAAGACTCGGACGAACAGGTAATTGTTGTATATTTATTTCAGTGTGTTGCCTTCCATGACATTGCACCAGAAGCCCCCACACATTTCTTAGTTCTTCCAAAGAAACCTATTACCAGACTAGCAGAGGCTGAGGACACAGATGAACAGGTAATAAAAAGATCAGAGATTATAGTTTGTATGTTATAATATTGGATTTTTGTTAACATTTATAATTTGAAGACATGTATATTGTCAACAGAATTTTTATATCCAACAGAATTTAATGTAGAAAGATATGGATGAACCAACAGTGTTTACGTAGATCTGTAGTTAATGCTCCTAAGAGTAAAATACCTGATGGTATGCAGCGTCGTCATAGTTTGATATAATTTATATAAATATAAGAGTGACAATAACACGTAAGATGCTAGATTTGAATTTTTTTTTTTGTGGACTAGTTTCGGCAGTTACCTGCCATCATCAGGACAATTTTACATAGAATTACAGAGCTTATGGTATTTCAAGTACCTACATAGATTTCACAATATATGTGTACAGTGGTAGTTATTGCTGACTAAAAATAGAATATAAAATTAAATATAGAACATAAGCATAGAAATGAAAGCATAAATATTGTCATGTAACAGGTATTGTTTTTGTAAAGGAGATTTTAAAAATAAATTGGAAATGCTGTGTATTTTTGTTCTTCTTGTGCATAGGGTTGAAGTTGTGTTGTCTTTTGTCTAATATTTAGAATTTTATGTTTGTTTAAACCCAAAATGAAAAAAGCTGAGGTGAAATTTTTTTATTGTCCAAATATTTCAGTTCAAGTCATATCAGTACATACGACATAAATGTATCAGCTATAAAAAAAGGAAAATAACTATAGCAGAGAGGTAACATACATTTCAACAAGAGGGAATCTTGATATATAATCATTCTCCAAAAGGGAGGTGGAAATTGAAATGCTGATCACATGATTCAGTAAAAATTTAGGGCTCTTTCAGTTTAAAAGCTTATAAGCCATTTACTTGTAGTTTATTTGGCCATTGAATTACCTTTTCATACCTTTGTATTTGTCTTATGATGAAAATTTATTGATCATCTATCACTAAAAATATATACATGTGCTTTTGTTTAAAATTTCAGTTCACTTTATTATGAAATCTGTATGATTCTGTGCTATAAATAAAATTAAATGACACCAAACAACATGTGATAGGACATGGCTAACACCTATCATGAAAATGGCATATTGGTATATTAGGTATAGACCACACTGAACACTTCATAATCTTATGTAGAATAAGAATGTAGTGCTAGTCCCCATATAATCTCATGGGTGAAGCATGTGATGCTAGTCCCCATATAATCTCATGGGTAAAGCATGTGATGCGAGTCCCCATATAATCTCATGGGTTAAGCATGTGATGCGAGTCCCCATATAATCTCATATGGGATAAGCATGTGATGCGAGTCCCCATATAATCTCATATGGGTTAAGCATGTGATGCGAGTCCCCATATAATCTCATATGGGATAAGCATGTGATGCGAGTCCCCATATAATCTCATATGGGATAAGCATGTGATGCGAGTCCCCATATAATCTCATATGGGATAAGCATGTGATGCGAGTCCCCATATAATCTCATATGGGTGAAGCATGTGATGCTAGTCCCCATATAATCTCATATGGGTGAAGCATGTGATGCTAGTCCCCATATAATCTCATATAGGTGAAGCATGTAGTGCTAGTCCCCATATAATCTCATATAGGTGAAGCATGTGATGCTAGTCCCCATATAATCTCATATGGGTGAAGCATGTGATGCTAGTCCCCATATAATCTCATATGGGTGAAGCATGTGATGCTAGTCCCCATATAATCTCATATGGGTGAAGCATGTGATGCTAGTCCCCATATAATCTCATATGGGTGAAGCATGTGATGCTAGTCCCCATATAATCTCATATGGGATAAGCATGTGATGCTAGTCCCCATATAATCTCATATAGGTGAAGCATGTGATGCTAGTCCCCATATAATCTCATATAGGTGAAGCATGTGATGCTAGTCCCCATATAATCTCATATGGGTTAATCATGTGATGCGAGTCCCCATATAATCTCATATGGGTTAATCATGTGATGCGAGTCCCCATATAATCTCATATGGGTTAATCATGTGATGCGAGTCCCCATATAATCTCATATGGGTTAATCATGTGATGCGAGTCCACATATAATCTCATATGGGTTAATCATGTGATGCGAGTCCCCATATAATCTCATATGGGTTAATCATGTGATGCGAGTCCCCATATAATCTCATATGGGTTAATCATGTGATGCGAGTCCCCATATAATCTCATATGGGTTAAGCATGTGATGCGAGTCCCCATATAATCTCATATGGGTTAAGCATGTGATGCGAGTCCTCATATAATCTCATATAGGTTAATCATGTAGTGCTAGTCCCCATATAATCTCATATGGGTTAATCATGTGATGCGAGTCCCCATATAATCTCATATGGGTTAAGCATGTGATGCGAGTCCTCATATAATCTCATATAGGTTAATCATGTGATGCGAGTCCCCATATAATCTCATATGGGTTAAGCATGTGATGCGAGTCCTCATATAATCTCATATAGGTTAATCATGTGATGCGAGTCCCCATATAATCTCATATGGGTTAAGCATGTGATGCTAGTCCCCATATAATCTCATATGGGATAAGCATGTGATGCGAGTCCCCATATAATCTCATATGGGATAAGCATGTGATGCGAGTCCCCATATAATCTCATATGGGTTAAGCATGTGATGCGAGTCCCCATATAATCTCATATAGGTTAATCATGTGATGCGAGTCCCCATATAATCTCATATGGGTTAAGCATGTGATGCGAGTCCTCATATAATCTCATATAGGTTAATCATGTGATGCGAGTCCCCATATAATCTCATATGGGTTAAGCATGTGATGCTAGTCCCCATATAATCTCATATGGGATAAGCATGTGATGCGAGTCCCCATATAATCTCATATGGGATAAGCATGTGATGCGAGTCCCCATATAATCTCATATGGGTTAAGCATGTGATGCGAGTCCCCATATAATCTCATATAGGTTAATCATGTGATGCGAGTCCCCATATAATCTCATATGGGTTAAGCATGTGATGCGAGTCCACATATAATCTCATATGGGTTAAGCATGTGATGCGAGTCCACATATAATCTCATATGGGTTAAGCATGTGATGCAAGTCCCCATATAATCTCATATAGGTTAAGCATGTGATGCGAGTCCCCATATAATCTCATATGGGTTAAGCATGTGATGCGAGTCCACATATAATCTCATATGGGTTAAGCATGTGATGCGAGTCCACATATAATCTCATATGGGTTAAGCATGTGATGCGAGTCCACATATAATCTCATATGGGTTAAGCATGTGATGCTAGTCCCCATATAATCTCATATGGGTAAAGCATGTGATGCGAGTCCACATATAATCTCATATGGGTTAAGCATGTGATGCGAGTCCTCATATAATCTCATATGGGTTAAGCATGTGATGCAAGTACCCATATAATCTCATATTTGATGAGCATGTTATGCAAGTCCCCATATAATCTCATATAGGTGAAGCATGTGATGCAAGTCCCCATATAATCTCATATAGGTGAAGCATGTGATGCAAGTCCCCATATAATCTCATATGAGATGAGCATGTAATGCGAGTCCCCAAATAATCTCATATAGGTGAAGCATGTGATGCGAGTCCCCATATAATCTCATGGGTGAAGCATGTGATACAAGTCCCCGTATAATCTCATATGAGTGAGCATGTAATGAAATCCCCATATAATCTCATATGGGTTAAGCATGTGATGCGAGTCCCCATATAATCTCATATGGGTTAAGCAATGTAATGCAAGTCCCCATATAATCTCATATGAGATGAGCATGTAATGCAAGTCCCCATATAATCTCATATAGGTTAAGCATGTGATGCGAGTCCCCATATAATCTCATATAGGTGAAGCATGTGATGCAAGTCCCCATATAATCTCATATGGGTGAAGCATGTGATGCAAGTCCCCAAATAATCTCATATGGGTTAAGCATGTGATGGGAGTCCCCATATAATCTCATATGGGATAAGCATGTGATGCGAGTCCCCATATAATCTCATATGGGTTAAGCATGTGATGCGAGTCCCCATATAATCTCATATGGGTGAAGCATGTAGTGCTAGTCTGCATATAATCTCATATGGGTTAAGCATGTAGTGAAAGTCTACATATAATCTTATATGGGATGAGCATGTAAGGGAGTTGCTATATAAAATTTACTAACTCTATATTAGGCCAGCAAATGTCTGTGTAACAAATATATCCACCCACTGTCATTAAACATCATAATTCAAGCAAAATCTTTTTTTCTGTTTGTTTTGATGTCACCAAGAATGCTAACTCAAACCTAATGACCATGTATAAAAATCGACTAACCATGTATAGAAAATCTGCCAGTCCAGAATGTATACCGTGTAAGTGGGGTTTTTTTTAACTGTGATTAAAATTTTGCTATATTCGCGGTAATAGTTGGAAAGCGAATATAAAAACACACAAAATAACTGGATGCTTTTACGTAAGATATACATTAGGTATCAGTAAATAACAACAGTGTGTCAAAAGTATAAACAATATATATGTGGGCCTCGGTGGCCGAGTGGTCAAGGTAGTTCGTCTACTATTGATCACGTGGTCTGTCAACACTGAGATTGCGGGTTCGATTCTCACTGCAGGCAGGGTGTACTCAACTCCAATCTTAATTGACAAGGATTGCCAGTTTTCCTACCGCAGGTCGGGGGTTCTCTCCGGGTACTCCGGCTTCCTCCCCCAATAAAAACTGGACGCCATGAAATAGCTGAAAAATTGCTGAAAGTGGCGTTAAAACACCATTCAAACAAACAAACAAACACAAAATATTAGGATAAACAAAAGAGTTATTCATTCTGATTAGGAAAATTAGAATTACACAAAAATAAACAGACACAGTTTTTTAACAAAAATGCTAAATTTTCACCTCGCGAAAAATATTGCTTATACAGTATACATGTACTGACAGGAGGAAGGCTATGTGTGATATATACTGAAGGGGAAATGTTCAAGTTAGAACAATTGTTCAGGTGGTATTAATAAAATAACCAAGATTAGAAGCAGGATTTTTAATATTTAATATATTTTTTAACAGCTTCTTGGACATCTGCTACTTGTTGCCAGGAAGGTTGCTAAGGATGTAGGATTAGATGATGGATTCAGGGTAACAATAAATGATGGATCGGATGGAGGACAGTCTGTGTACCATCTCCATGTCCATGTGATGGGAGGCAGGCAAATGGGATGGCCTCCAGGATAATATGCGATATGACTTATTTATAGACTTGACTTTGGACTTTCTAAACAAATGCTCTGGAAGTTAGCTATTACTTAGAAATAAAACTTATCTCTTTACCCGTTATTCTGTATTATTTTAAGATTTGCATAATTTTTTCCCATGTTCCAGCAATGTTAGATTATATTGTATCTAGTATTCTAGTGTATCAGTCACTGGATCATGTGGTATCTACTATTCTGTCAGTATCCAAGCCATGTGACATCCTGCAGTATCCAGGATACTGTCATTATCCAAGCCATGTGACATCCTGCGGTATCCAGGATACTGTCAATATCCAAGCCATGTGACATCCTGCAGTATCCAGGATACTGTCATTATCCAAGCCATGTTACATTCTGCGGTATCCAGGATACTGTCAATATCGAAGCCATGTGACATCCTGTGGTATCCAGGATACTGTCAATATCCAAACCATGTGACATCCTGCGGTATTCAGGATACTGTCAATATCCAAACCATGTGACATCTTGTGGTATCCAGGATACTGTCAGTATCCAAGCCATGTGACATCTTGTGGTATCCAGGATACTGTCATTATCCAAGCCATGTTTTATCCTGTGGTATCCAGGATACTGTCAGTATCCAAACCATGTGACAACTTGTGGTATCCAGGATACTGTCAATATCCAAGCTATGTGACGTCCTGTGGTATCCAGTATACTGTCAATATCTAAGCCATGTGACATCCTGTGGTATATAGGATACTGTCAGTATCCAAGCCATGTGACATCCTGTGGTATATAGGATACTGTCAATATCCAAGCTATGTGACGTCCTGTGGTATCCAGTATACTGTCAATATCTAAGCCATGTGACATCCTGTGGTATCCAGGATACTGTCAGTATCCAAGCCATGTGACATCCTGTGGTATATAGGATACTGTCAGTATGCAAGCCATGTGACATCCTGTGGTATATAGGATACTGTCAGTATCCAAGCCATGTGACATCCGGTGGTATATAGGATACTGTCAGTATCCAGGCCATGTGACATCCTGTGGTATATAGGATAAGTTATCAGTATCCAAGCCATGTGACATCCTGTGGTATATAGGATACTGTCAGTATCCAAGCCATGTGACATCCTGTGGTATATAGGATACTGTCAGTATCCAAGCCATGTGACATCCTGTGGTATATAGGATACTGTCAGTATCCAAGCTATGTGGCATCCTGTGGTATATAGGATACTGTCAGTATCCAAGCCATGTGACATCCCCTGTTAACAAGGATAATGTTTGGGAAAAAAGGAGGATTTTTTTAGTTTCAGGCTTTCATCATTTTTTTGCAATTTCAGTCACATTGTTGACATTGATAGATGAAATTTCCTCGTCAATGCAGATAGAATTACACATTCATAGCTCATGCCCTTATTTTCAGACAGGTATATCATGCACTTGTGGGGCATCTGTGTATTTTATACATATTGCATCATCAGTGTAGATAGAACTAGGCATCCATGAAGTGTAAATCTCTTATCTTTAGATTTCAGTATGTATTTTAGATGTCTGTATGTATTTATAAGGCAATCAATTTTTATAACATTCTGCTTTTTAGAATCCCTGTGTTAGCTGACATGACTCAAAATAACATGGAGTTTAATTATGTCTCCCCTTCCCAGAATGGGAGACATATTGCTATTGTGTCAGTTCTTCTTCTCATACAGAGGGTGTCCGGGCCATAACTTTTGTATCCTTCGATATTTGGCATATCAATGTATCACCATGAGACGATGTGTCGCATACCAGAATGACCTTCATATGACCTTGACCTTTAACCTCAAGGTTAAAATTAATGCTAAGTTTACATGGTAATTCTTTTCATGCAAAGCGTGTCCAGGCCAAAACCTTTGTATCCTTTTATATACATCTTTGATATTTGACTTGTAGATGTATCACCATGAGACGATGTGTCATATACCAGACCTTCATATGACCTTGACCTTTTTGTATCCTTTGACAAAGGCCTTTGATATATGACACGAGGATGTATGATCATGAGACAAGGTGTTGTGTACCAGAATGACCTTGACCTTTGACCTCAAGGTCAAATTAATGCTTATTTCATATAGGAAGTGTGTACCAGCCATAAATTTGTTATCCTTTCACCTAGCACTGTGATATTTGACATGTGAATGTATCATCATGAGATGATATGTGAAGTGCCACAGTTACCTTCGTATGACCTTGTGACCTTGACCTTTCCCCCAAGGTCAAATTTATGCTTATTTTCTGTGCAAAGTGTGTCCTTTGACATAGGGCATAGATATTTGGCATATAGTTGTATCATCATGAAATTATGTGTCCTGTATCATAATGACCTTTATATGACCTTGACATTTTACCTCAAGGTCAAATTTCAGTTCATTTTATATGCCAAATGTTTCTGGTTTTTCAATTTTTAGTATAAATTATCCTGTCTGATGGTACTGAATCGAAACACTACAGATTCATATAGGTCAGCTCCAATGTGTATATTTATTTGCTCTCATGTAGAAAGATATTCCTAGAACATATGCTTGCCGCCACAGATAAAAACACCCGCCTTGTTGATACTATGGAAGGGGAGACATCTGTTTTAGTGCGTTCAAACAGTTTTGACTAGTTCAAATTGGATCTTAATGGCTCCCCCTTTTTTGATAAGTTATCACATTTAAAGAAAGTGGTGATGGAAAGCTATTAAGATCTTATTTTAATCAGATTGGGGGGGGGGGGGGGTCATGTGATCTATTCTCATCACATCGCAGCTGTAGATGTTTTACATAACTGTTCACATTTTAAACATGGTCAATGGAACCAAAATTGAGTTTTAAGTGTTGATCCAAAATGGCTGACATAGAGTACATACAAACATCTTCTTTAGTAAACCATCTTTTACCTTAAAACGAACTCTTGTAGAAATGATGTCATGATAGTTCTCGACACATTATGTTAACTTGTTTGTATAAAGTTTAACTCCACTTTCACCATTATCTTGGCTGTATCATGGCATCCAGTTTTTATTGGGGGAGCAACCCACAGAAAACCCCAGACCAATAGCAAACCATATCAATTCAGATTGGCTTACATACACCCTGCAATCCGGCAACCCAAGTGTTGACAGGTAAGTGATCAACAGCGGATGACTACTTTAACTACTCGGCCACTGAGACTCTCTTTAAAGTTATAAGCAGGTCTACAAGGATATAAATCAACACAGTTTATAATTTTATTACACAAGTAGTCCTGTATACACAGACTGTACATATAGAGTATTCTTAACAAACATACATGTATAAACATACTAAATAACATATGGTGGGCTCCGCCACGAAAATATTAAAATGAAACTTCAAACAAACAACATCCTGTTGCATATTTTTGTAAAGTGCAATCAAATTTGTTAAAATTCAAGATTCAAGACAAGGGAGATACTGTATTAGTGGTTTTTTTCATGGTGATTAAATTTTCGCTTTATTTGCGGTTAAAGTTGGAACGCGAAAATAAAAACTTGCGAAATATTAAAACTAATGATAGAGTTATTTACGAAAATTACATTACGCCAAAATAAACTCGCCCAGTTTTTTAACAAAAACGCTAAATTTTTCACACGCGAAAAAAACCACTTATACGGTAATTCACCACAAAAGTCTGGTGTTATTGATGAGTTGGTGTGGTTCATACACCAATAAATTCCTCCAAATCAGCTTTTACTCCTATATTGTAACACCAAATGGACACTACATAACAATTCCTATTGAACAACACAATACATCTGGAAACATTAATACCCCATAACAAATATTTTTGTCTTAAATCTCAGAATTTTGAGTATTTCATAAAAAAAAACATAGCTAAATATATTTTGTGTCATAAGAATGTACTGATGTGAGTTCTTATCTTTGCTCTTTTTTTTGACTGTGATTGTACTAGTTTTATCGAGGATATTGTTAACACAAATATTGCCAAATATAAAAAGATCTTTGATTTCAAGTCATTTTTAAACAGTGATTACTCCAGCGGTCTTGATTGGAATCTTTTTAGTCTTGATTAAAAGCTTATATAAACTCATGTGACATAGAAGTAAATATTCCATTTATTTGCAATTATAAACACATCCAGTTATCAAAAAATCAAGTTTTTTATTACATGACACATAAAAATGTAAAGGTCCACTCAACTCTTTATAGTACATATTCTATTTATAGCACTACATATGTAAACATTCATGTGTATCTGCAGTACACATGTAGCAACACAAAGTTGTATGTTTTTCTGAATGGAAATTAACACGCTCCTGTTGAAACTTAGCTCAGATTATTTATATTTGTGGCCAGTGTTATCTCTTAAATTAGCCCATGCTCATACCACCCAACACTAATGTTATAAGAGAGGGGTTCAAAAGGGTACAAGTTTTATATGTTCATTATTTTGTACTGATTACTATAATATTCACTTAGATAACAGTTAAACTGCTGATATATCTATCTACCTACCATTTAGTGACCGCCTTCAACAGATTGAAGGTAATGTCTGAACCAGTCCAATACGGAATTAATCCAATATCAGTATTGGTCAGATTCCAAACTGTATTGGCCTGATTAACATGGACTTGTTAATTAATAAAGATATCATTATGTGATGATTTCTGTATTGGCCTAGTTATTGGTCCTTGGCCTGCTGTATTGTACTTTGTGCCTCAGGCCAGCCGATACAGCCTTGGACCAATAACCAGGCCAATACAGAAATCATTATGTAATAATATATTATATTATTATTTCATGAGCAACAAATATATTGCCTTTGGAATAAAACTGACCACAGCCAGTAAATATGTACAATATTACTCCCTACGATATGTCAATATCCACTCCAGCTACGATGTAGTTGATTGCAAAACTACTCCACCAGAAACATACTTATATAAAAAACAAATAACCTTGCTAGCAATAAATACATTGGTCCAATCATACAACAAATAACTTGGTCATTACAACAAAAATAAGGTCTGTATATCAAGCCTGGAATAGTATCCATCTAAAGGGTTACTTTGGTTTATATGTTATAATAACATTATATAAAGCACTCATAAGACACAGATGAGATTCTTTCCTTCCATCACTTCCTCTTCTACCTTTCTGCTGGATGTGGAATGTTCTG
Source organism: Limnoperna fortunei (assembly GCA_944474755.1). NCBI lineage: Eukaryota > Metazoa > Mollusca > Bivalvia > Mytilida > Modiolidae > Limnoperna > Limnoperna fortunei. Next base: position 44,349,642 of record OX104123.1, read on the forward strand.
CTTGGATTGACAGGACTGAACACACAAATATCAAGACTGTTCCAATTATACAAAGGTAAAATGACCAGCCTAAAAAATAATAATATTGAATTTTAGAAACTAAACATTAATGTAATTTTATGCAAACCAGAGGCTCCACCAAGCTAGTCAAGACTTGGGAAAATTACGTGTGATGAAAATAATTCAAAATTTTCTTATTTAAGAAATAGAAGCCAGCCATTTACTACTGATCTTCCTGTCAACACTGTCAACAGGTTCTAGTCTCTTTGCAGACAGGCGTGCTCGACTCCAATTGTCATTGACAAGGATTGCCGATTTCCTACCTTAAATGTCAAGCATTTTCTCCTGGTACTCTGGCTTCCTCGCCCAGTAAAAACTGAATGCCACAATATAGCTGATGAAATTGTTGAATATAGCTGATAAATTGTTGAAAGTGGCATTAAACACCACTCAAACAAACAAACCTGTAAGATGACTATCAATCTGATGCACACTCGGAAACAATAGACTGCAGTGACAATTAACTTTAAATGTGGAAATTTAATGGTGATCAATTAAAATGTTCTTGAAATGAGATTTTTTTATCATGTTCAACTTAAATCATTAAGTATTGTCCTGCCGTTTGGATTACCTACTGTACAGATTGGGTGGTAATAAATGTGTTGCTTTGGAGAATACATGCAGTACTTTTTTTCATGTGTTTAATCACATTCAACTTGAATCATACCTACCAAGTGAACATTTATCAATGATATATGGATCCGCATATTCTCCACAATTTCTTTTTACCCTCGTTGTACCCCATCCTGCAGGGTATATCACTAGACCAATGACACACAATAAACCTGCAATGAACCAAATCAAATACACATACAGAAGTCTCTCTTATAGAACACTACAGCTCATTGTGGTATTTGCTTTTCCAGCTCTTCCAAAAGAATGCTCACAAACATACTGTAGCTTGTCTAGCCTTCCCAGGATTCCGAGCAGCATCTGTTTCTTTGGATTTTTTAAATAAGATTTGCACAATATAATCTAATGAAAAAAGCATGTAAGCAACAATTGCAATTATTTTTACTAAATAAAAAAGTTCAAAACAAATGGGCTGCCCAGACTAGTAAAGTTTTGTATACAAAGAGAGATAACCCTTCCTATCAATAAAGCACAATGGGAGATAATTCTTTCTGCCTTATTGGACAATAAAAATTAAAATTTTCAAGGTAATTGTTGACAGGTTTTCACTTGAAGGAGTAACACTGAATGCAAACAAGATCATGACCACAAATTATGAAATAGCAGTTTTGAACCATGGAACAAGACACCTGCTATGGTAAACAAAAACTAAAGCTTATTAATGATTCTTTTAAATTGGCATTGCCCCGAAAAAAACTAATAAAAACAAAGGGACATCAGGTTCAGCTAATAACCAAAATCACAAATCGGAGAGGTCAGGACCTCAGACCAACAATAATTTGAACCATGTTCAATCTGATATTAACACTACTGTGCAATAGAATGACAATATAATATGACCATTAAGGACGTTTGTCTAATATAATAACATGATCTTTAAACACTGAGATTGTGGGTTCAAGTCTGGCAGCACACAAGGTGCGCTTGCCTACAATCTTAATTGACAAGGATTGCCAGTTTTCCTACCGAAGGTTGGGGTTTTCTCCGAATACTCGAGCTTCCTCCCCCTATAAAAACTGGACACGATGATATAGCTGAAAAATTGCAGAAAGTGGCTTTAAACATCATTCAAACAAACAAACTAATATGACTGTAGGATTGATTGAATGTTGGATTGAGGCAATATTTCATGTATATTGAAAACAGAAAACTTATAAAAATTAAGGTTGTCTGATCATATCCTTGAAATTGAGAAAGGGAACTCTGTATGTGTAATTACTGTAATCAAAATTAATCGACGATGAATCTCATTTCTTTTTACACTGTGATCAAAATAAAAAGTATAGAGGTCATTTATTAACACATTTCAATGTTTTAGCCTAAAATCCCAACCTCGAATGGTTACTCAAAATACTTTTCGGCAAATTCATAGTCTTTTCACCTTCATTAAACAGTCATTAGAACATAATAGGCTTGTTATTTTGTCAAATTTTGGTTTTCTTTGTGTATTGTCTGTTTGCTGTCACAAATCATTTAAATTTAATGACAATAATAATTATTATATTCAGATGGATAACATTAATTAATCAACAAAGGATCAAATCGACTGCCACTGGACAAGCATAGCAGGGGCGGATACAGGATTGGGGGGGGGGCATATAAAGGGGATATCGGAAAAGGAATGCCACGAACAAGGTTTTTATAGTGTTCAGTAACCTTTATTTGGTACAGCATATACGACAGAGATATAATAAACGAATTAGTTAATACATTAATTTATGGCCAGGACGAGCAGGAATTACATTTTTGCCTTTGGCGCTGGTTGTTACCCTCTCTGTTCTCTTTTTTTCCTTTCCTTTTTTTTTACGCCCCCCCCTCCCCCTCCTCTGGTTGGAGATTTGACAGGGGTAGATAGGGGAGGTCCTCTGGTTGGGGGGTTGTCAGGTTGTCAGCATTCCCTTCTGCTACGTGATCATCAAAGATTGTCATTGTTTGCCTTAATTCTATTGGTCTGGAAACCATCTGGAGGGACTTGATTCAAAGAGCTGTCAAGGTGGTAAATAGGGGGTCCTTTTGTTTTGGGTTGTCAGGTTATAATGTCTTATTTTGGCCCACAGTGGGTAAGATGTTTGGAGTGTGCCAAGCTCCTTGCATGTTAAAGGACTCTTGTTTAGATTTATATTTTTTCTAAATCTGACAACCCGTCAACTAGAGGACCTCCCCTCCATCTACAACCTTGGCAGCTCTTCGAGTCAAGAACTGGATAATCCCCCCAAATGGTTTCCAGTCCAATGAATAGGACAAACAAGGTCATTCTTTGATGACCACAATAACTTAAGGAAATGATCAATCTGAATTGTCCAAAAGCCAAAGAAAGGCCAGTAGAAGAAATACAATACTAGTATATGGTCAAAACCTACCTGCTATACTCTGTATAAGCCCAGCCAATGTAAAAATACTTTTTCCACAAAATGATCTTATAAATAAACTCATAGCTGACATGATCATTGCAAACGTCAACAAAACTCCAGCTAGCGCAAAAAACACGACTGAACCCTTCCAAGCATGCGGAAAATCATCATCTTCTCCCATGAAATCGGTCACAAAATTAGCACATGTTTCGCGATCTAATATGGAATCAAATTTGTTGTATCGTTGGCAGCGATTAAAAATTCCCAGAGTTGGTCTAAATTCACCACGAGCATCCGATTTATTGGTTCCATCCAATAGCGTGATCTGAACTGTCACTGTTGGATCTGGCATTCCAACGAGCCAATAAGGGGAGACTACTGATGCTACAATCATTAATGTAATTGCTATTGACAATAGGGTCCATCCTAATGATCGGCAAGTTATTATAACGTAGCACATTTTGGAAATAATTTATTGTCCAGGGGAGATAACTTTTTCACTGCATTCAATATAAATCTCACTACTTCTTTTAATATGAAGAATGTTGAATCTATACATAAATCTCCTTAAGCCCTGATTAGGAAAATACTACAGATTAAACAAATGCTGAATTCCTTTGAATAATTAAGCACTTTGCCCTTTAGACCTGAAATTAAAAATTAAATTAAATAGTTAGACATGAACACACTGATCATACTGTTAGTCCATATATTGTTAAACATCAATGTCGGTCTTAAAACACACAGTAATGACAACTTTCTCCTGTATTTAATATCTTAAAGACATAGAAATAAAATGAAAACAGACTGACAATCAAAGAAAGCAGACATTTAATACCTGGTGACTGACCATCAAGGAAAGCCGACCTTTAAATACCTATTGACTGACCATCAAGGAAAGCTGACCTTTAAATAACTGGTGTCTGACCATCAAGGAAAGCTGACCAGTGTTTTCTATATTACCTGGGGTTTGTTGTTCCACACCAGATTACCGTAATCAATTGAGCAGCAAAAGCAGAAAATCCAGATTTATTTTCTACTTGCATCAAAACCGACATTTCCAAAATTAAATAGAAAATACTTTACATGAAACATTTCCTTAAAAACTCTAATTTTGATTTTAACATTTTTATCATCAAGTGAATAAATGAATCAATGGTTGAACGACAAACACCTGCTAACTGAGAGACTACTGACAATACATAAGTTACAATTTTAAATTAAAAAATTGTAAGACTGTCTCATATAAATTTTTTTCTTATCTGGTCGACAGTGGGGGAGGGGGGCAAATAATTTTATTTCTCCACATACCTTGTATTTACAACCTCCCCCCATGAGAAAATATTAAATGTCTAAATTATGTCCCCACATATTGACATGTATTTTCAAATAAAAATTACATACCTTCCTATTAATCCAATTAAAATTAAATCTTCCAATTGCTCCCCCACCACCTCTTGCTGGATGGTGAGCACGTGCGAGATTAATTTAAATGAGAAATATTTTTTCAACCTTAAATAAATTAACAAACATTACTTCTTTGTCAAAGATATGAATAATGTCAGTTCCTATTTAAAAATCCAGCAAGACTCGTTCCTAGCTCCGAAAAATATTCCGAAAGATTATAAAAATTCCATCATCAACATGTTGTTTCTACTGAAGCTCTGACAACAGAGTCCTATAATTTAACAACTATATCATAATTACTTTCTTGCAGTTAATCATCAAGTTAATTCCATAACTGTTATGATGTTTGCTTAAACTAATCAAAATATAATTTTTACCGATATCAGAATTCCTTCACCAGTAGTGATTCATTCCCGAGGCATCGTATTTCATTTTCCAATATCCTTTTTATCAATACATAGTACTGTTGCTGTCGAAGGACCTGCTGTTGTCAATTTCACATGTAAATAACTACTATCTGGTTTGTATTTCTGGTTAATTGATGGAAATAGACATCTTTGGTGAATCACTCTACAAGATACAGATAAAATCAATAACTCATTTTTTTTAAAGATATAATCAATAATAAGACAAATTATTGTTTTTACAAAAAATATGTTGTTGACAGCAATGCAATTAAAACTGAATTTATTTAAGTAGGAACATTATAACACAGTAAAATTTAGGAGGCTATGACGGGGGTCTACACAATTCTGGCACATAAAACCCAATTTTCATATTTAAATACAATACACTGCTAAATGATAATCTCAGAAGAAAATGTTAAAAAGCCATCAGACAAAATATATGGAAATACTTGACATTTTCTATAGGGTTTGACAAACTACCTCTGCCCATACAAATATAAAAAATCTTCAGAAACCTGAATGACACGAACCTTCTGCTACCCACCAAATATATAATCACTAATAACTCACAAACAAGTACTGTGATTAATTTTTTTGCAAACTCAGGACCACAGAATAAAACTGGACAACTTGAAATAGCTAAAAAATTGCTGAAAGCAGCTAAAAACCCTAAATAAAGATAAAACACAATATTTTGTAATAGTCAGTACAGATAACAACAGACATTTATCTGATTTTTCAATGGATTATATTTATTAACATAACATGTGATTTTCCCATCTGCAGCAAAAGCTCAAGCTACATTTGTTACCCCACATTTAGTAAAATAATGCTTATTTGATTTTCCAATAGATTATATTGACCAAAAAACTTTACAGCATGTCAACTCTTGAGGGGGATACTCTGGATGGGAGAACTACTGATGGGTGAATGACTCCAAAGGGAGATAACTTTACTGTGGATAAATGAATGACTCGAAAAGGAGATAACCTCATTGTGGACAGGTTAACTACTCCAAATAGAGATAACCTTACTGTGTATGGGTGAACTACTCCAAAGGGAGATAACCTTACTGTGTATGGGTGAACTACTCCAAAGGGAGATAACCTTACTGTGTATGGGTGAACTACTCCAAAGGGAGATAACCTTTCTGTGGATGGGTCAACTACTCCAAAGGGAGATAACCTTACTGTGTGTGAATGACCCCAAAGGAGATAACCTTACTCAGTATGGGTGAACTACTCCAAAGGGAGATAACCTTACTGTGGTGGGTGAACTACTTCAAAGGGAGATAACCTTTTTGTGGTGGGTGAAACTATTCCAAAGAGAGATAACCTTAATGTGGATCGGTGGAAAAACTTAATCAGCCTGAGCTTTTGTGTAATCTTTTTTCATAGGAGAAAAGTGTATTTTTAACATTAAACAATACAACATGTCAAAAGTTTCCCAATCTGCACTAAACAGGCCCATTTTGTGTGAGGGTGAGGAAAAAGCACCCAACTGAGCTGACACTGTTGATGGGAATTAAAACACTCACCCTGTTCTCACACACTGTCAATGGGAAAAGGAAAAATGCACTGGATATACCAAAAATAACACTTGTCCTTTTGATTTATATTTGCTACCGGAGAACCATTAGACTTGCCACAAGTTCCTTTGATTTAGTTTTGCTTTGAGAGAACCATTAGACTTGCGACAAGTTGCTTTGATTTAGTTTTGCTATGAGAGAACCATTAGACTTGCCACAAGTCCCTTTGATTTAGTTTTGCTATGAGAGAACCATTAGACTTGTCACAAGTCCCATTGATTTAGTTTTGCTATGAGAGAACCATTAGACTTGCCACAAGTCCCTTTGATTTAGTTTTGCTATGAGAGAACCATTAGACTTGCCACAAGTCCCATTGATTTAGTTTTGCTATGAGAGAACCATTAGACTTGCCACAAGTCCCTTTGATTTAGTTTTGCTTCCAGAGGACCATCATCATTTACAACACTATCCAGAAGTGTATACAGGAGAAATAAACATATGTAGATAGTACAGGTAATATTGTAAGTATTTTAACTCCCTTATAGCACAAAAATTTTCAAAGGGACTTGTGGCAAGTCTAATAAAACAAAAGCCTACCCCAACAAAATTATGTGTAAGAATTCTTGGAGTACACTTCCTGCTGTCTTATCAACAAATTTTTTGATAAAAGAGCAGAAATGTCAATTTACTACAAGGATTTGTATAAGGATTAATATATTCTGAATACAGATTTCAATCTAAGACTTCAATGAGGCTACTCATGAGATATACCATACAGGAAATCTAAAACAAATCCAGAAAACTAAACACTTGGTTTGCAGAGGATAGGGTGGGATATACATATAATTTGTTCTACTGTTAACAAATATGTATTCCCCTTTTTCCTATACTGTCTGTTATAAATCCCCCATCCCATAATTTTAGAATTGGTCAGGTAGTCAGTTTAGTTCTTTTCCCCAAAATGTGAAAAAAAAACACATTTTACTGAAAATAAATTTTTAAAACCCTTATCAAAATGTTTGCTATATATCTTAATTTAATGGGTAGGTGAAATTGTTGTGAATAATGACAGCGACCAGGCAGATTGTGGATATGCTGTATAGTTTGTGTGTCAACATTGAGGTCATGCTGGACTTCAGGCTATCATTTGAAACCCACGTCAAGTTCTTGCTTTGCTACCACTTACCGACCATGGGTAGAATTGTAGATATTTTCTCTTTTAATGTCCTATATTGATTGCTTGCTTGTACTTCCAACAATGGGTTTACAACTAATCAAAATAGTTTTATTCAATAAGCGTTTTTTCCATTGGCTAATTAAATTTAATGAATATTCATACATGTAAAACGAGAAAATATCTACAAGTCCCAAAGTAAGAACGCAAAAGGACGTGGGCTTCTGACGACAAGGCAGGGTGTGCTTGACTTTATCCCTAATTGACATTAGGAGCCACACCTCCTACCCCTGTAAAAACTGGATGCCATGATGCTTAAAACACTGCTAAACACCATGTTAAAACATTCAACTAAATAAAACAACCCTTTTTAATATGGTTTTCAAATACAGGCTACCAAAACATGGCAAAATGGACATCAACAGATTTCACAGATAAGATCACAATTTAAACATTTTGGAATGTATTTTCAAAATTTCAGACCAGAACCAGTTCCTCCCTGATAAGCAATATATTACAAAATAACCACCAACAGATGTAAAGCACCCCCACCCTCCACCAGATCTTATTTTTATGAAGAAACTGCACTTTGATGTCAGGTTCCCTGTTTGTGGCACATCTGGTTACCATTTATGCAAGGTTGTAATATGACTTACTATTACATAAATTTTAAAAAGAAAATAAACACATGTTTGTCACAACCAAATAACTCAATTATGTACTGGGAACTATGTTAGGGGTCAAAATGGGGAGGACGGGGGGGGGGGGGGGGATTTCCTATGTATGGGGTCAAAAGGGGGGTTTCTATGTTTCTAAGGGGTTGAAGAGGGATTATTATGTATGGGTCAGGTCAAAGGGGGATTTCTATGTATGGAGTCAAAAAGTGGATTTCTAAGGAAGAGGTTATAAAGAGGGGCAAATATTTTATATGTAAGGGGTGTAGTCAAAAGGGGGGATTTCTAGTTAAGGGGTTGTTGTACTTAAGTTAATGTATCCCTTAAGAAGTTATACTGCCGTCACCATGAATTCTTTTTTGCATTGAGAAATCTATCTTTTAAATACAATCAGACAATTTCCTTAGCCATAGCTATATATAGGTAGGTAGTCTTTTCTCTTTCTGGATTTGATTTTACTGTGAATGTGACAATAAGTAATTCGACAAGTGTCTAATGTAGAGACGAGGCAGTGTCTCGTCTAGAGCATAGGAATGCACCAATGGTTTTTTGTTTTTGTGTTTTGTTTTGGATATGTTTTTCTATGGGAAATCCTAAATATAATTCCAATCAAAATTGTTAAATATCAGGTGCACAACAGTTGCGCATTAGAAAAAGTGTAAAGGACGGACACACCCATAACTATATAACCCCCCTCGGCTAGGCATAGGTGGGGGAACAAAAAAAATTTGGTTGCATAAAATGACAATAAAACATACAAACTGCTAGTGATGTTCATTCAAGGATAAACATTTTCCCACATTGTGGGCTTTGTAGGTTATGGGATGTTGCTTAAAAACAAATTAAGATGTATTTACAATGTCCACATGAAAATCTATGATTTCAATAATATCTCTCTTTTATATTAAACAGATATATCATGTCTGGGAGGGGTATTTGTGAAAAATACCAGTCGAGAGATGAAATATTTCCCGAGCCGTTAGGCGAGGGAAATTTGATTCTCGAGACTGGTATTTTTCACAAATACCCCTCCCAGACATGATTTATCTGTTTAATTACACCGAATATCATGATTTCAAAGAGCGGTGAATACTAGACCACTTTCGTGCTGTTTGTTGACTCTGTACTATCGGAACGTTTCTGGTTTTCAAAATCGATTACTCATGTTACGTTTACTTTGAGGTAAAAGACAAAACTTCCGAATGAATATTTCCAGCATAATAATATGCGAGGGTTATTTTAAGCAAATACCACGGCACAGAGGGTAATTTTTTGCTGAATACCCCGGTGATGACGAAATCGATGCAAAATGAGGAAATTTGCAAAAAATACACTGTCTATTGACCAATCAAAAGCCAGCATTTTTATATGAGGTGTAATTAACCAGTATATTTTTGTTCATGATTTCTCCATCAAGACCCCTGTATATTATTACAAGCACCCTTGTGAACTAGACATCAACAAGATCTTATTGATGTTTTAATTTACTATGTGTAGCTACTCCCTTTGAAATGCAGTAATAAAAATAAGTTTATAATTCCCACATGGCTTTGATTTATTTGAGTATAAATTATGCCATTATTGCCCTTAAAATATTGCAAAAACTAAAGTTGAAAAATAAATTAGCCTTGCTTTAAGGTTTTCTTGAAAAAAAGGATGATTTTTGTAAAAAAAAGAACAGTCATAAATTTCTATTGTGTACAAATATAAATATGTACAACTACGTGGGTTTTTGCTTAGAATAAAATATGTCAATATTTTACATGTATCCATTATCAGAGGATGTTAACTGTTTCCTGTGAATAAACATTATCCAAATTTGGTAGAATATAGTCATGTGATGAGTTTGTCCAGAAGTGGTGGCTATCTTGGATTTCCAATCCAAAACAAAAACAAAAATAAACAAAAAAAAACATGAAAATGTTACAGTAAAATTTGGACTGGGGTCTCGGTGGCCGAGTGGTCAAGGTAGTTCGTCTTCTATTGATCACGTGGTCTGTCAACACTGAGATTGCGGGTTCGATTCTCACTGCAGGCAGGGTGTACTCGACTCCAATCTTAATTGACAAGGATTGCCAGTTTTCCTACCGCAGGTCAGGGTTTTTCTCCGGGTACTCCAGCATCGTCCCCCAATAAAAACTGGACGCCATGATTTATCTGAAAAATTGCTGAAAGTGGCGTTAAACACCATCAAACAGACAAACAAACTAAATTAGGACTAATGACAGGCTATTAATCCTATATTATAGCTACACTTTGTACACCCGTCCGACCAAGGGCATTAAGTTGTCGGTGTAGGACATAAAAAACTCCCCACGCCAAGCCACTTTGTACACTAGATGTTATAACTTCAGTTTATATATCAATCTACATGTAAATGCTGTACTGAAAATATTCAAATTATTTAAGAGTTAGTTGCTAGTTATTAAGGCCCTGAAATAAAAGACCACCCTATTCCTGAGAACCACATCACAACTAAAGCCATATTGTCTGTGATGCCTTTCAGACAGGCACACAAATAAGCAAGAAATAATTATTGGTCATATGATATAACAAACAAATGAAAATTCAGCAGAAAATCTCTGGATTTTTTAAAGTTGTATTATTGTTACATTTCTCAAATGCCTGGCAAAAATAACAAGGATTTCATTGTTTTTTTGTCAGCCTGTTAATATTTATGTAATAAAATTGTGACCAAATTTGGAGTCAATGGGCAAAAAATGCTTTGAAAATTGGAAGAGTCCAAAATCTGTTTTAAGTATCAACATGACTAGCAACATCCTAAAAGAATTTCACAACATTATTTAAAACTTAGCCAATTTGTAAATCATGAACAGATCTTCCCTCCATTAAGAAGTAACTAGGCAGAAAATTAGATCTTCATCACATTATCACCAAACCTCTCTGATGAAAAAAACCCAGATATCTTGGTGAAATCTAATTCTAATGAATATAAACTCATTGCACACACTAGAACTTCCAGAATCATTCATGTCATTGTCCGGTCCTCTGTTTGATGTACCATAAAATGAATCTTTTGACAAATTGTTTAATTGGAAGTGAATTAGCTTCATAATGGTGAGAGGGTGTTTAAATCTATGTAATCTTGTTCAGTTGTTGCCATGGATACAATCATGGTTATTTCATTTACATCATTAACCATTTACTTCCTTTCCCTTAAAATTATACCTCATAATACTATAATATTATAAAACTGTGGAAATTCCCCTTAAACTTATGAAAATTCCACACATTTTCTATTTTGGAATATATCTAGGGTTTTGCCAATATAAAGGAGTTACTTCCCTTATGCAACATTGACTTTCTGTCTGGCTTATCTCCCTTATCAGCTGGTAGACTGTATATATATATATATATATATATATATATATATATATATATATATATATATATATATATATATATATATATATATATATATATATATATATATATATATATATATATATATATATATATAATAGAAAAAAATTTATTATATTGTACTATTAAATTTATAATTGTGCATCCCAATTTAACCAGCATTGCAGTAATAATTTGTTTGTTTTAAATGATGCATGTGTAGCTGTTTGTTTATTTATTGTAAATTAATGCAGCTAAATAACACAGGAACCAAGGTAACCAGTATGACATGTGTCCCTTGTCCAGGTCATCATGAACAACATTTGACCTGACCTTCCATCAATTTATTTTCAGTTTTTACACATGACTGGATTATCCCATTATAGTCATTTTTTCATTTGGTTCCATAGTGATGAATCAATGCAGGAGTACTACAGAAATCAAGCACTGTCTGAGCTAACTCAGTTAAAGTCAGCTTTTAACTGAAGGTCAGAGATAAAAGGTTACTTTTTGTATGGTACTACACACATATTTATTATATAGATAGAGATGAAATATCGAATTTTCCGAGTGACAGAAATCACGGTAAATCACATGTGAAAATTATCGTTTATTTTCACTCTCGGGTTTTTTCCCGCCAAAACGTCACAATGGTTTTGTACTATACAGATCTTCATCCGCCATTCATAAAATTTAGGATTAATCATGAAAATTTTACGAAAACAATTTTGATCTATATAATAAATAGGATAATCAATTGGGCATCGTGAATATCCAAAATATGATCACTCGTGCCGCATAAAGCATCAGATTAAACTCGTGCGCGGAACAAGTTCCGCGCACTCGTTTAATCAGATGCGTTATGCGGCACTCGTGATCATATTTTGGATATTCACTCCGCCCAATTAATTATCCTATAAATAATGAATGAACCAAAACAGAAATATAGTCCACAGAATTCCTCATATGTCACATTTTCCTTGTTTGGGTTTCACAGGAACTGTAGACTTTTTATTCAATACAGAAACCATATTATAGTGGGTTTTGGGAACATGAACCCTATTTTGGGGTTTTTGGTACATGAACCCAATTATTGGGATTTTTGGGTACATGAACAATATCATTGGGGTTTTTGGGTACATGCATGAACCCCATTATTGGGGTTTTGGGGTACATAAACAATATTATTGGGGTTTTCAGGTACATGAACCATATTTTTGGGGTATTGGGGATTTTGGGTACATGAACCTTATTATTGGGGGTTTTTGGGTACATGAACCCTATCATTGGGTTTTGGGGTACATGAACCCTATTAATGGGTATTAGAGTACATGAACCCTATTATTGGGGTTTTTGGGTACATGAACCCTATCATTGGGTTTTGGGGTACATGAACCCTATTAATGGGTATTAGAGTACATGAACCCTATTATTGGGGTATTGGGTATTGGTGTGCATGAACCTTATTATAAGGGTTTTTTTGGGCACATGAACCTTATTATTTGGTATTAGGGTACATGAACCCTATTATTGGGGTTTTGGTACATGGATCTTATTATTGGGTATTAGGGTACATGAACCCTATTATTGGGGTTTTGGGTACATGAACCTTATTATTGGGGTATTGGGGTTTTTAGGTACATGAACCTTATTATAAGGGTTTTTTGGGTACATGAACTGTAGAAGATGTTGATTTAGGAACACTTGTTGAATGAAACAATTATATAATAATTTATACTAATGAAGACAGTAGATGAAAAAGTCAAAGTTCAGATGTAAAGGTCATATTTTCAACAGAACAAAAAACAAAGAAGATGCCAAAAAAAATTATTTTCCAAATTTTGACAAATTGTGAACAGAAAACAAACAATTTGTTAACACCCCCCTTTTCTTTCTGTCTGCACTAATTACTAAACTATTATATAGCACGATGTCTAATCAACACTACTTATCATTCAAAAACAACTAAAGTGAAAACATCCATGTAACAAGATAAAACTGTCTGATCCAGGATTACAGGGTTAAGTGGTCCTAACAGCTGTGTGTACAGTAGCCATGTAATTATTTCTACATTTAAACCAGCCTGCAGGCAGCAAAGTCGGTCAACCATAACATATGAAAGCAACTGTAGGTTTGGGGGGAGGGGCTGAAAACTATTGTAGGTTCGATTTATGTCTGGGGGAGGGGCTGAAAGCTATTATAATGTTTGTTATTGAATTTGATCTATTAAAACATGTTTAGCAAGGGTTGGTAGCTGCTGTGGTTTAGTTGTTGATGTATTATTTCTATTAAAATATGAGGTGGGTTTAGGAAAACATAGGTCAACATATACTTATTGAAATATAAAATCAAGTAAACAATTAGTTAACATTGTGTGTCTAGAGAAATTTAATGTTAGCTCAAATTACTTACTTAACATCTCATTAAACTATATGTTTTATTAACTACATGTTATTGTATATTCCAGCAAAACTGGAGACACACTTCAGATAAATATCAATATTATTCCAAGAAGTTTCTACTACAGAATTTGAATTCATGATACTGCCATATCTGTTCTCACTGGGTATTCTGTGGCAGCGTGTCTGTGGCTTGCTCCCTCAATACAAACTGGACTGAGGTACTGGTTGTCTGTTCTCACCGGGTACTCTGTGGCTGCCCGTCTGTGGCTTACTCCCTTATCAATTATTTGATATTCGTGGCATACAACACCATTAAAATATTCAATAATAAAGATTGTTTGTTTGAATGCTGTTTAATGCAACTTTCAGCAATTTTTCAGCTTTATCATGGCATCTAGTTTTTATTGGGGAAGGAAGCCAGAGTACCAGGAGAAAACCAACCTTTGGTAGGAAAACTGTCCTTGTCAATTAAGATACGAGTCAAGCGCACTGTAACTGCAGTGAGACTCAGACCCACAACCTCAGTGTTGACAGACCACATGATCAATAATAAAAGAACTACCAAAACCACTCGGCCACCATAAATGGATATAAATGTCATACAACACCATTCAAATATTCAATCAGGGGTTGAAAATTCCTAAAGCCCGACGCCCGGGGCTTAAAAAATTGAAACTTCGGGCTTGCCAATTTTCTGTGAAAAAGCCCGTCTGGCTCGATCTTTCTTCAAAAAATAAAATGCTGTTTTTATTTTTCAATGTTTCTAAAAGTGTATACCATCAAAACTGTCCTATAAATACACATAAATCTATTTTAATATCCTAAAACAAATAGATATTTATTTTCTATTCATGACAGATATTAATCTTCTCTGCGCTTTAGCAACGTTGATCATAACAATTCAAGTTTGTTTCCTTTTCCTGTACAATACATCCCCCAATTAATTTTGGTCACAAATTAGAGAAATTTCGTTAAACTTTAACTTTACGGTTAAGAAAACGGAAAAAAGGAAAGAAGATGATGAGTCAGAAGCATCGGAAGACCAAATGGGGTAAAGCAATGAAATTAATCCCCCACAAAATAAAGACCTCAAATATGAAAGAGACAAACGGAAAAGGACGTTCTTACCATCATGGAAGGACACGTTTCCCTGGGTTGAAGGAAATGAATTGCAAATATTTTAGAAAATACCCCCATCTCTCAGACAGATAGGATGCCTGCCTTACTAGGGGTACAAAAAATTTACGAATTGATCTGCCTAAGTTGCACGAGAAACATGCTGAACTTTCTGCAAAACAATAATATGGTATACTTTTATTAAAACAAACATGTCAAATCCAATTTAAAATCATTGCTCCAAAAATTTGTAGGGCTTGGTTAATTTATGTTGGGCTTAGGGTTTCAAAGTTAAAAAAGCCCAGGGCTTAGGCTTGCCCAAAAAAATTTTCAACCCCTGTCAATAATAAAGAGGCACATTTAATTATGATATACACTCTGGATAATAGCCAGAAATAACGATAACATGTTTCCGACCACTTCACTGTCAATGACATGTCCTCCCTTCTTCAGAAGATCACCCATAAATTATGTTTGGTATGCAGTTACCTTCAGACAAATTTACCAGTACTAAAACCTATACTACGAATTCTGAAAACATTCTTTTAACTATTCTATGCATGGTTAGTACATAAATGTGTTTCCGTTACAGCAGCACGTGTACAGCAGAAATGGATTTACTATTTCAAAATGCTCCAGACCCCTAAATAATCTATATCAAAGCACTACTTATTTAAATTGACCAAGAGTTTTTGGCAAAATTACCCCGTGGACAGAAATTTTTCATAAACACTGAAAAAAAATTAGTCTTTTTGAAATTTGGAATACAAAACAATAAATAACCTAGTTAGTAATTCAACTGTATCAGTCCATAAACAATAAATAACCTAGTTAGTAATTCAACTGTATCAGTCCATAAACAATAAATAACCTAGTTAGTAATTCAACTGTATCAGTCCATAAACAATAAATAACCTAGTTAGTAATTCAACTGTATCAGTCCATAAACAATAAATAACCTAGTTAGTAATTCAACTGTATCAGTCCATAAACAATAAATAACCTAGTTAGTAATTCAACTGTATCAGTCCATAAACAATAAATAACCTAGTTAGTAATTCAACTGTATCAGTCCATAAACAATAAATAACCTAGTTAGTAATTCAACTGTATCAGTCCATAAACAATAAATAACCTAGTTAGTAATTCAACTGTATCAGTCCATAAACAATAAATAACCTATATCATTCCATACAGTCTGTAAGAATGACTGGCATTAAATCAGGGAGCAAGAATGCACATACATTAAACATGACTCATTACCAGTCAAACTGACCACAAACTGACCAGTAAGGTGATACATAAAATAAACTGCTGTTCATTGGACCCTAAAATTAAGATAAGTGGTCAGGTAAGTAATTTATTATTGTCTGCAAATGCTACATTTTGTAAAAAATTCGGCAATAATTATAATTTTTTAATAAACTTCTTAATAGACCTTAATTAAATTACATACATTTCCATACAGCATTCCAGTACTGAGGTGTAATCAAACACTGACCTTAATAGCTTAAAACAACAATAGGCTATAAAAATAACACCCAAACCCTAGGTCAATATCATCCCATGCACTTAACTTGTTGAAATTAGAGCTAAATTGTAAAGGTCATGAGGTGAACCTAGTATGTTTAATACTGACCAGTAAAATAACTTCTTAAAATACCAAAGTGTTATAAAAAAATAACACAACCCCCCTCCCCCTCCCCCCCAAAAAAAACAAAAACAAAACAAACATGTAATGCAACCCCCTCCAAACAAAGAGATGACATCAGGTGTTCCAGACACAAAAAACAAACCACATAACCTCCCTTCGAACAAAGAGGTGACATCAGGTGTTCTACAAACTGAGCATGCTCTGCTTTACTTACAACACCTGTTGTGATACTGATGTTAAGTTAGTCTCTATTTATTTTCTCTGGTTTGTGTTCTAATCATAAAACCTATTACAAACTAAATTTATGACAATTCACCTGTCTTATTAAACCATCCAATAAAATGTTCCATAAACTGTATAACATAGTCAAAAAGCTATTCCCTAGATCCACGTACCAGTACAATGGTCCGTAAACTGTATAACATAGTAAAAAAACTATTCCTTAGATCCACATACCAGTACAATGGTCCATAAACTGTATAACATAGTCAAAAAACTATTCCTTAGATCTACATACCAATAAAATGGTCCATAAACTGTATAACAGTAAAAAAACTAATCCTTAAATCCATGAACCAATAAAATGGTCCGTAAACTGTTAAACATAGTCAAAAAACTATTCCCTAAATCCACAACCAATAAAATGGTCCGTAAACTGTTTAACGTAGTCAAAAAACTATTCCCTAAATTCACGAACCAATAAAATGGTCGGTAAACTGTTTAACATAGACAAAAACTATTCCTTACATCCATGATCCAATTGGTACAATTTGTAAGTGTCATGGATTGTTAGGTCTTTTTTGAGAGTCCATTGTTATGGATCAGCAGTATATTTCACACAAAGTCATAAATTAAAATTCTATTGTAAGTACTAGAAGATCAAAGGGATTTGCATTGTGACATCAGCATTTACAATGTATTTTACAATTAGGAATTTTTGTGAAAAACACTGCTGTTTTGAATTGTCAACTCACAAACTTATATTATAAACTATATTAAGCCTGATGTTTGGGAGTGAGCTGGTCCTCTGAATTCCTCAATAACAGCTTTATTTCTGCAATGACTGAAAACTTATTTCAATAGGATGAGGATTTTTGTCATTATCTGTCATGGAATCTTTTTTCATTTCCTGTGACTCATGATTTTGGGTACATATTTACAGTGATTAGTGGCAAATCTTTTTTTTTTTTTTTTCAATTTTCATGATCTGTTATATTCCATGTTTATTTTCTGTGAATCAAGACCAGATCCTGCTTTCCACCTGACCTAAATACTATCTAAGATTAATTAAACAAGGGCTACATTTAACAACTTACAGACAGAACATCAGTAAATATCTTAATAAATAATATAAATGTTAGTGAAATGGTTCCCAATATTTCCAAAAAGCAAATAATTTCTTCAAGTACAGGTGAAAAGAAAATCAAATGTAACATCTCTGACTAAGTTTCAGTAAACAAAGTAACATAATTTACCTTTTTGGATAGAAAACTATCCTCAAAAAGTAGTCTTGAAAAATAAGGATGTCACTGGTACATCCACATGACAACAAAATATAATAATATCTGTCTGCACCCAAGTCAGAAATATGTCCTTAAATAATATACAGACATTATCCCCCAAATAACAGCTAGAGCTTCATTCAAAACTCATCTACAGAAGTTCATGAATATTCTCACAAGTAAAGAACTAAAACATTAAAATAATTTCCTGGAATACAATTAAGATAATTTCTGATAAAAGACATTAATTAGCTATAATGAACTACTGATAAAAAAACATCAATAGGATGTACTTTCTTCTCCCTCCCTCTAATTATTCCTTTCTTCTTCACTCTTTAAAACGTCCCCACCCCCTCCCTAACAATATATTCTTTTTTAGACTTCGTCCAATAAGTTGTAAATTTTAAAAATTACCTTTTTAAACACTCAAATTTATCCTCCAGACAAGAGAGCTACATTAAACATCTAACCCACAATTAATTACCTTTTAGAACACTCAAATTTATCCTCCAGACAAGAGAGCTACATTAAACAACTAACCCACAATTAATTACCTTTTAGAACACTCAAATTTATCCTCCAGACAAGAGAGCTACATTAAACAACTAACCCTCAATAAATCCATTAAATCAGGAGTGTTCAGTATGTTTGTCACCACCCCTACTGTGATATGTACACTATCTTATTGTATAACATACCAATCAACACTGTGTGAACTCAGTAGCTATAAGGTACTTATGTAAATAGTGTAAATTCAATGCTTAATTGGGCAGAGCTAGGTACTTGTGGGCAAGATAACATCTGGACCCATTCCCTCTTCCACCATTTTGGTAAAAACAAAATAATTTTATAACACAAATAAATTATATATCGTAATATATTTTAAAATAATAATAATAACTTGTTTAAGGTCCTGAATACAATACCTGCAACTAGAAAATGTGTCACAGGGGCACTGATGTTCTGCTTGGCACATATTGGTGAACCCCTTTATCTAAGTTCACTCAAGTGTGAAATATTTGGCAATTTTGCCAGTGAAGAGATCTAATGATGAAAGAAGTGATTTCATCTTCAAAAAAAGCTTCAACTCAAAGATACACCAGAGGTGGGACTAGAGACGAAATAACTGATGGATGTAGGAACAAATGGACCGAAAATCTATGTCCCCAACTTGGTTGACAGGACATAAAAATATATTCTTACATAGATTTTTTTTTATTTAAATATATTGTATTCATTAATTACATCCAACTAAGTTAATGTAATAGACAGATAAAATGCTTCAAGTTAATAATAAAACATTGTGGGCCTTTTGGTCGGTAAGATCCACTACTTAACCTGATCCAAGCCAGTGTGCATGTATTATGGGGGCATGTGGATGTTACCTTCAGCTTTTGTAGTTGTTGGGGCATAGGGGTTGGTTTAGAGATCCAATTAATCAGCTCAACCAGGGTTTTTTTTTGTTCAAGTTAATATTGATTGATTGATCATTTGATTGATGGTGTTATATGTATTGTTGTGTGATTAAATCTTACATGCTAACTTAGTTTTATCTACTAAGTATGTTTTATGTGTCTTAGTGTGCTTATTGTATTGATGTCTCGTGTATTGATGTCTCGTCTCGTGTATTGATGTCTCGTGTATTGTTTCTTGGTTAAAAGTTCTACAGAGCTTATGTTTGTATATTATATAATCCGACTTCAAATAACAGTTTCTATGTCTATGTCTAGCCCTACTGTGGATTACTGATAGAACTCTGCATGCTCTGATAGTCAATATTTTGTTAAAGGGCCTCAACATGTACAAAGGGAGCAAGTCTATTATTTGTAGATTTCTACCAAATCTTTATCTCCTTCTTTGATTGACAACCAGACAATTAATAATCCCTTCAATGTGACAGGTAAGTTTATGTCAACACCTGTGTGATAAGTCAATATAAGTCAATATTTACCTACATGTATCTATCAATACACTGCTATGTAATATTACAATAGAGAGTAGATGTTAACAAGGCAATATAAGCCATTTATCACATTCTTGATTTAATAAACATCATGGAACAGTCATGTCAATTATTTTAAGCCAACGTTTTATTACTGTAATCATTGAAATTCAAAATACCGGTAATGTCATTTTGAACTAAAATATATTGGAAAATTTTTTTTTAAATTTATTATAGTTATTCTGTAACGCTATTCAAAATTAACAAGAATCTCCTGTTTTAGAAAAAGGTAGAAAACAACTTTATTAGCAGTTTGACATAACAGTTCTGGAACATTAATTATACATTTATTAACTTTCTCCACATATATTTTTATTTCCAGATTAAGCTTGGGAGGAAAGATACTGATATATTAAAAGAAAAAGTAGTATATTTTGTTGTTAATTTAGCAACAAAAATAAATAAGATTATTGTGGTCATGTGAACCATGGTTTAATATGTCAGCAATTTTTCATCTATATCATTTGACTGGGCTAAAAAGATTACTATTATGCCCCTACACCCTCCCTTGTTTCATAAAAAATATGACATCTACTGCCAGTCATAATTCTTGTACAACCAAGACTGGTGGTAAGTTGTAAGACGTTTTGTGTACTGGAGGTGAGGCCTGAAACCAGAACATCAGTGTTTATCATGCAAATTATTAAAACTATATTTTATAAATAAGCTAATCAGTTAAAATTCAAAATTATTAAAGGGTTTAAAATTTGTGTTTGATCTAAGGTACAGTTTTGAAAGAAAATTTTGTGTATCTAATGTTCCAATATACCAATTTTTTCTCTCAAAATTAAACTATGTGTATTGCCTTCAAGACAATAAAAAAGGTTCAGTTTAATTTATAAATCGCAGTCCTACACATGAAGTTAATAGCTGATATCTCCATTAATAGTCTAATATTAAGAAATAACCATTGGCAAATACTATGAGTGTTGTGTGATGAGACATACCTAACTCAGTAGGCAGTGACAGGATATGTCAACACCCAGCCATGATAGAACCATTATCACTGCCTGACATTATTAGTTTCCACAGATACATACTGGATAATACAGCATTGAAGTAACTGTGCAGTTTATATTTTTTAAAGCATCATCAAGTTTCAAATTTTAATCAACTGTGTTAATCAGTCTTACATCTAAATCCAAAAATTCCCATCAAAATGATGTTGGGGCTTATCAGTATCATTTGGTCACATGAGCTGTATGACCAATTAAACTGTCAGTCCAATTTTAATTTTTGATGGTGATAAATACCAGATGACTCTAAAACAGAAGTTTCAAATTGTCAAATATTTTTAACTTGAAGATGTTTATGGAATTCACTTGGTTATTATTGTTTGTATTGTTTGTTGTTTGTAAATGATAGCTTATAATTAGACAATGTCCTATTTTCATTGTTTTAATTTTTTTAAGGAAAATCATCTTTAACAAATCCATTATTTTATTTATTAAATTATTTTGTTAGAAATTAATACAACAAAGAACAGAATATAATTTCAGGATTTCTTACAACATAATACAAAAGAGGGGGGGTTCTGTCCACGAGTACCTGTAATATCTTGCACATTTAACAGTAACATTAGATAATCTCGTACCTTTTTAAAATGTGGTATTTATCACCAGCAAAAATTGTAATTGGACTGACAGTTACAGCTCGTGTAACCAAATGATACTGATAAGCCCCAACATCAATTTTATGCTGATTTTTGGGTTTAGATGCAGGACTGTAATTTAGAAACTGCTATAAGATACTTACAGTCAAGCCAACTACTTGGATTGAGGCCTATTGGACAGGTCAATATGACATATTGGTTAGTCAATAAAAGTATAATTACATCAAGATTTCCATATTGACTGAATTATTGGTCCTAAGTAGTCATACTGGACTGAGGCCAAACAACTATAATTTTGTCTGGGAAAAACTTCTTACTGTCATAATTTTTTTTATTAAAAACTCAATAATTATGGAGTTTTTACTTATTTATTATTGTATATGGTTTTTTTTTTTATAAGTATACACCATACTTTCCTGAGTATAACCCCCTCATAATCATTTGCATTGTAGTCCATAAAAATGGTAAATGAATGAAAACTGAGGACATGGGGAATGGGGAGGTTAGGTTGGGACCTGGGGGGATGGGTAGATTAGGTTGGGACCTGGGGGGATGGGGAGGTTAGGTTGGGACCTGGGGGAATGGGTAGGTTAGGTTGGGACCTGGGGGTGGGGATGTTAGGTTAGAACCTGGGGGAATGGGTAGGTTAGGTTGGGACCTGGGGGGATGGGGAGGTTAGGTTGGGACCTGGGGGATGGGGAAGTTAGGTTAGAACCTGGGGGAATTGGTAGGTTAGGTTGGGACCTGGGGGGATGGGGAGGTTAGGTTGGGACCTGGGGTTGGGGAGGTTAAGTTGGGACCTGGGGGGACAGGGAGGTTAGGTTGGGACCTGGGGAAGTTAGGTTAGGACCTGGGGGATGGGGAGGTTAGGTTGGGACCTGGGGATGGGGAGGTTAAGTTGGGACTTGGGGGATAGGGAGGTTAAGTTGGGACCTGGGGAATGGGAAGGTTAGGTTGCGACCTGGGGGATGGGGAAGTTAGGTTGGGACCTGGGGACGTTAGGTTGGGACCTGGGGGATGGGGAGGTTAGGTTGGGACCTGGGGAAGTTAGGTTAGGACCTGGGGGATGGGGAGGTTAGGTTGGGACCTGGGGGATGGGGAGGTTAGGTTGGGACCTGGGGGATGGGGAGGTTAGGTTGGGACCTGGGGATGGGGAGGTCAAGTTGGGACTTGGGGGATAGGGAGGTTACATTGGGACCTGGGGAATGGGAAAGTTAGGTTGCGACCTGGGGGATGGGGAAGTTAGGTTGGGACCTGGGGAAGTTAGGTTGGGACATGAGGGATGGGGAGGTTAGGTTGGGACCTGGGGATGGGGAGGTTAAGTTGGGACCAGGGGGATGGGGAGGTTAGGTTGGGGACCTGGGGGATGGAGAGGTTAGGTTGGGACCTGGGGGTGGGGATGTTTGGTGTGGACCTTGGGGTTGGGGAGGTTTAGTTGGGACCTGGGGGGATGGGGAGGTTAGGTTGGGACCTGGGGGGATGGGGAGGTTAAGTTGGGACCTGTGGGGATGGGTAGGTTAGGTTGGGACCTGGGGAGGTTAGGTTGGGACCTTGGGATGGGGAGGTTAGGTTAGAACCTGGGGATGGGGAGGTTAGGTTGGGACCTGGGGGATGGGGAGGTTAGGTTGGGACCTGGGGATGGGGAGGTTAGGTTAGGACCTGGGGATGGGGAGGTTAGGATGGGACCTGGGGGATGGAGAGGTTAGGGAAATATAGATGATATTTTAACTTACCTTTCCAGCATGTATGGTATGTTGTATCTCAGAGGAATATAAATTTTATTTTATATTTCATTTAAGTGTTTAACCTATGTACCACTTTATTTCAAATATAGTAACTTGAAAAAATCACAATTGTAAGGGAAATAGTAACTTTCAAAACTTTATAGTGGGAGATAACTCCCCATCAAAATGGGAGATAACTCATCTAAATAAGAAGTAACCCATTCATCACAAAAAGTAGTCAAAGCTATAAACCTGTAGTGTATTACAATATGATTAAAATTAAATCTTTCACTTGCTCCTACCTTTTTGTTGTGTGGTAAGATTTAATTTTAATTAGATTGTAGTTTTAAGTGTATGGCAGTCATGACAAAAAACATTGTACATTTGTAATATAATTCAGAAACTTGAAACATTTCACTTTGATCAATATCATCAAACAACCAATTCCCTTGTTGCTACAATATTTAATGGTTAACATGATCACAACAATAAGCTTGTTTACAAAATTCATATCTGAAACTTCTGTAGCCAACTCCCTACAATTAATACTTATCAGTGTTGATAATCAAGTCTGGTCTGTTAATTAGTTTGTGGTCATCAATGTATGATGGGGTTCACAAGGGGACCTGATGATGTTATTATGGGGGTTCACAAGGGGACCTGATGATGTTATGATGCTGGGGACCTGCTGATGTACCCTAGTCATTATTGTATGATAGGGTTCACAATCTAATCATACAAATCTAGAAATTACAAGACATGATAATCACCAGCTATAACATTCTGCTGCTGAACATACTGAAAAAACCAGACATGTTTTACTCTCAGGAATCATCTAAGATATAACACATTCTATCAAAATTTGATGAGTCATCATTTTATCAGATATGATAAGTGAAGTATGCCATACCAACAAATATAATGGATAAGACAGCCGTTTAATCTTCATTAACGGAACTACAGATGAATCTTCTAAATGTTCTAAATTATTTTTTTTATATTTCTTCCAATACTAGTATTTGCTCAGATATAATTAAAAAAAGTGTCTGGCCAAATATATGTGGCCTAGACGACTTATTAATGCAATTATTTTAGACATAAATTTTTGTGGGCAGACATTCAGTCAGACAACTGTCCAGTTTTGCCTGACCAAAGCATGTCAGATATTCACTCAGACAACTGTCCAGTTTTGCCTGACTCAAGCATGTCAGATATTCAGTCAGAAAACTGTCCAGTTTTGCCTGACTCAAGCATGTCAGATATTCAGTCAGACAACTGTCCAGTTTTGCCTGACTCAAGCATGTCGGATATTCACTCAGACAACTGTCCAGTTTTGCCTGACTCAAGCATGTCGGATATTCACTCAGACAACTGTCCAGTTTTGCCTGACTCAAGCATGTCGGATATTCACTCAGACAACTGTCCAGTTTTGCCTGACTCAAGCATGTCGGATATTCACTCAGACAACTGTCCAGTTTTGCCTGACTCAAGCATGTCGGATATTCACTCAGACAACTTTCCAGTTTTGCATGACCAAAGCATGTAAGATATTCACTCAGACAACTGTCCAGTTTTGCCTGAACATAGCATGTAAGATATTCACTCAGACAACTGTCCAGTTTTGCCTGACTCAAGCATGTCGGATATTCACTCAGACAACTGTCCAGTTTTGCCTGACTCAAGCATGTCGGATATTCACTCAGACAACTGTCCAGTTTTGCCTGACTCAAGCATGTCGGATATTCACTCAGACAACTGTCCAGTTTTGCCTGACTCAAGCATGTCGGATATTCACTCAGACAACTTTCCAGTTTTGCATGACCAAAGCATGTAAGATATTCACTCAGACAACTGTCCAGTTTTGCCTGAACATAGCATGTAAGATATTCACTCAGACAACTGTCCAGTTTTGCCTGACTCAAGCATGTAAGATATTCACTCAGACAACTGTCCAGTTTTGCCTGACTCAAGCATGTCGGATATTCACTCAGACAACTGTCCAGTTTTGCATGACCAAAGCATGTAAGATATTCACTCAGACAACTGTCCAGTTTTGCCTGAACATAGCATGTAAGATATTCACTCAGACAACTGTCCAGTTTTGCCTGACTCAAGCATGTCGGATATTCACTCAGACAACTGTCCAGTTTTGCCTGACCAGAGCATGTAAGATATTCACTCAGACAACTGTCCAGTTTTGCCTGACCAAAGCATGTTTGCCTATCTGGTCCTGTGGTTGGGCAATTGTTTTGTTT
The DNA here is from genome assembly GCA_944474755.1 of Limnoperna fortunei. Classification (NCBI taxonomy): domain Eukaryota; kingdom Metazoa; phylum Mollusca; class Bivalvia; order Mytilida; family Modiolidae; genus Limnoperna; species Limnoperna fortunei. The sequence goes on from OX104123.1 coordinate 44,375,506, forward strand.
GTTTGAATGATATGGCATCCAGTTTTTATTGGGGGAGGAAGCCGGAGTACCAAGAGAAAACCCCCGACCTGCAGTAGGAAAACTGGCAATCCTTGTAAATTAAGATTCGAGTCGAGTACACCCTGCCCGCAGTGAGAATCGAACCCGCAATCTCAGTGTTGACAGACCATGTGATCAATAGTTGACGAACTACCTTAAACACTCGGCCACAGAGTCCCCTGGGCAAATGTAGGGAACTGTAGTATATGTTTGTTATTATAGATGAACGCTTGGAAACTCACATAATAATAATACTTGGCAGAGTTAACTACCTTACATTAGGACCAATTTGTTAATGTACCCTACAGATAGAGACATGTAAAGCATACACAGAATATGATCACTTCTACTGCTACTAATTGTCCTCTTTCCAACTTGAGGTAAAAATACATGATAAAAAAATCCATTCATGACCTTTAAGTACTTAGCAAACACATATATGAACTAGAGGCTCCAGTAGCCTGTCTTAAATTGCGTACCTTTGTACCCTAGGGATGATTGTCACCAAGATTGAAAAAATGGCCCAAGTGGTTTCAGAGGAGCTTTTTGAAAAGTTTCAGACAGACAACAGTTGATGGCAAAAGCTCACATGACCCACATGTCCAGGTGAGCGAAACACAGTAAATGTGTTGATCTGATACTCAAGTTTCAGACAGACAACAGTTGATGGCAAAAGCTCACATGACCCACATGTCCAGGTGAGCGAAAAACAGTAAATGTGTTGATCTGACACTCTTATTATGTTTTACAATTAAGAGCATAAACCAAGAAAAAGACAATATATAATTACTGACCTGGATAAAGCTGAGGAATTCAGTATAAATCAGATTCAGGCAGATATGATGCTCCACACCATCAACTCTTACCGAGCCTGAAAGATAAGACACCACTTAATCATACGTGTGGATGATAACTGTATCTCATTTGTTTACTGATCAATCAAGTGTAATAATAGGTTGACTTTTATAGAGGGTGTATCTCATTGGGTTTAACTTTTAATATTAAATTTGTTTACAATATTTATTTTTATAATTTAATTAAAATTAAATGCAGTAAAATAATAAAAAGGGGGGAGCAAGTGAAAGATTTAATCTAAATTTGATTGTTATTTTCCAAATTACAAAGACACATGTACTTTTGCAAGGAAAAAAGGCCATATTTGTGTACTTATTTACAATATTCTATTTTTACTAACACAAAGTAATAGATACTTTTTAAGAAAGGGGGCAATTCATTTTTCTTCGACTTTTAAAACAATTTGTTGACATATTGTTATCTATGACTCGAGCACAGATGTACTTTTGTCAGGGGAGTAGACCATATTTGTTAAACTTTTAATATATAATTGTACAGTATTTATTTTTACTATAACAAAGTAATACCGTAAGATACTAGTATGCTTTTAAGAAAAGGGAGCATTCCATTTTGTTAAAATTTTTATATCAAATTTGTTTACACTTTACAACATTACTTTAATTATAGGAAAAAGGAGATGTACTTTAAGAGAATGTATAGACCATTTTGTTAAAAAATTTTATATTAAGTTTGTACATAGTATTAATTTTATTAACAAATGTTTGAAAGAGGGAGGACCCCATTTTGTTGAACTGTAAATATAATTTTTACAATATTTTTTTTCTTATCAATATATTTTTGTTTAATGTTTTACTACCAAATTGCACAATATATTTATTTTTTACGTTTACAAAGTAATACATAACTTTTAGAGAGGGTGTAGCCCATTTTAACAAATTTGTTCAAAATAGTGGAATTCTGCAACTGAATGGAAGAATCCAATCTTGTTTTTTTTTTTTTTTAAGAAATGTAAAGCCAAATATATCATTTTCTTAGATGATAATTAGGTCAAAACTTTGTAAACAAATTTGTTGACAAAACTGTGGAATTGATAATGGCTCTAAAAGGGTGGAGCCTATCATAGTAATAAATAATTTGTTCACAAGTTTGAGGAAGTAATAAAACTTTGAAGACAGGGAGGCCCTCATCTTTTCTATGTTTTTTGCATAAATCTTGGATTCTGGGTAATATTCATACAAATACATGTACTCTGTACAAATACTAGACTCAGGCCTTGAGACAGTTTAGAACATCTTATGCCCATGGGACAGTTTGAACAATTAGGGCCCCATTGTGTTCCCTTTTTAACCAATAGAAATCTTCATCACATATTACAATAGTAGTAAGTCACAGATTCAAACAGTGTCCAACCAGAATACCTCACAGTGTAAACCATCGCACTACACATCGAGGTAGATATAAGGTATCAATGTACTATTGCATAACGGTATGGGCGCGGCCATTTTATGAGCACAAAGTAAAGCGTGAAAAAACTGTCAGGTTAAACGCGATTGGTCAATAATGATTGTTAAAGTAAATATATTTTGGAAAGAAATGCAATCTTTGGTATGAAAATACACAAAAAAGGAGTTTTATTCACATTTAGGAGGAAGAAATCAAATTTCGAATACGCAGGGGCACCTCGAGGAAATTTGAAAAAAATGAGACTCCCCCTTTTTGACCTTCATTTTTCAGCCAGAAAAGCAATGCGAACCTATATTTTTAATAACACCAAATAAACCCCCTATTCTTTAACATAAATAATCTCTCTTAATTTAACATTAAATTAACTTTGTTTTTCAACGAAATAATAATCGAAAAGGGGTACCCCATATGGAAAATAACATAGAAAGGCCATTGGTCCATTGTATTCTATACATGTTTCTTTTGGCATTTGAATTCGGCAAATTTTACTTTAAGCGCATAAATTCTGCATAAAATCATAGATTATTACAAAACTCATTGTTTATATTCACGTTTTAATTAGCTATAGTCTATTTCATGAAACATGCTATTTTCAATGCAACGTTAGGGGTGGGAATGATAAAGCAATGACTGAAAGGCTCGTGGTCAATGTGTACACTACATTTGGAGTTTGTATGTTACAGGACGCATAAAACAGCAAATTTAGTCTAATTCAGTGATTCAAGTTGAACTTTTGACAATTATAAAAGAACTATGATCTTTACGTTTTTTCGGCCCTAATCTGACTTTCTGGTTGTGTTATAATAATGGGCGATAATTCCACAAATGTTAAACGATTTCGAAACGCTGTTTACAAATCACCGAAGGAAGGTCCAGCATTCAACCATAATGTTGTACTATGAAATTTAGGTCAGTTTTGAACAAGTTATAGTCTGTTTCAAAAACCGTTAATTTTCGGAAGATCATTTAGACCGCATTTCGTTCGTTCAATTGTGGACCCTGAATGAAAATTTAAGATAGAACAGTCGTCGAACATAGGCATCTACACATGCTATGTGAAAAACACCATCGGGAAAGATAAAAAAACATCAATTTTGAAGCGCAGCTCAAACTTAGGAGAAAAAAACTACTTGCAAAAACGCGACTTTTTTTCCAGGGGTTGCCTTTACAAAACGGCACTTAAAGCATAAAGGAACATCGATGTATATGCCCAACTACATACAAGTTTTGTAATTGAATCAACAGTACTAAAGGTATGCAATTTGCTTAATTCTGCATCCATTTAATATCTCTATAGGTATCAATGTACTATTGCATAACGGTATGGGCGCGGCCATTTTATGAGCACAAAGTAAAGCGTGAAAAAACTGTCAGGTTAAACGCGATTGGTCAATAATGATTGTTAAAGTAAATATATTTTGGAAAGAAATGCAATCTTTGGTATGAAAATACACAAAAAAGGAGTTTTATTCACATTTAGGAGGAAGAAATCAAATTTCGAATACGCAGGGGCACCTCGAGGAAATTTGAAAAAAATGAGACTCCCCCTTTTTGACCTTCATTTTTCAGCCAGAAAAGCAATGCGAACCTATATTTTTAATAACACCAAATAAACCCCCTATTCTTTAACATAAATAATCTCTCTTAATTTAACATTAAATTAACTTTGTTTTTCAACGAAATAATAATCGAAAAGGGGTACCCCATATGGAAAATAACATAGAAAGGCCATTGGTCCATTGTATTCTATACATGTTTCTTTTGGCATTTGAATTCGGCAAATTTTACTTTAAGCGCATAAATTCTGCATAAAATCATAGATTATTACAAAACTCATTGTTTATATTCACGTTTTAATTAGCTATAGTCTATTTCATGAAACATGCTATTTTCAATGCAACGTTAGGGGTGGGAATGATAAAGCAATGACTGAAAGGCTCGTGGTCAATGTGTACACTACATTTGGAGTTTGTATGTTACAGGACGCATAAAACAGCAAATTTAGTCTAATTCAGTGATTCAAGTTGAACTTTTGACAATTATAAAAGAACTATGATCTTTACGTTTTTTCGGCCCTAATCTGACTTTCTGGTTGTGTTATAATAATGGGCGATAATTCCACAAATGTTAAACGATTTCGAAACGCTGTTTACAAATCACCGAAGGAAGGTCCAGCATTCAACCATAATGTTGTACTATGAAATTTAGGTCAGTTTTGAACAAGTTATAGTCTGTTTCAAAAACCGTTAATTTTCGGAAGATCATTTAGACCGCATTTCGTTCGTTCAATTGTGGACCCTGAATGAAAATTTAAGATAGAACAGTCGTCGAACATAGGCATCTACACATGCTATGTGAAAAACACCATCGGGAAAGATAAAAAAACATCAATTTTGAAGCGCAGCTCAAACTTAGGAGAAAAAAACTACTTGCAAAAACGCGACTTTTTTTCCAGGGGTTGCCTTTACAAAACGGCACTTAAAGCATAAAGGAACATCGATGTATATGCCCAACTACATACAAGTTTTGTAATTGAATCAACAGTACTAAAGGTATGCAATTTGCTTAATTCTGCATCCATTTAATATCTCTATAGGTATCAATGTACTATTGCATAACGGTATGGGCGCGGCCATTTTATGAGCACAAAGTAAAGCGTGAAAAAACTGTCAGGTTAAACGCGATTGGTCAATAATGATTGTTAAAGTAAATATATTTTGGAAAGAAATGCAATCTTTGGTATGAAAATACACAAAAAAGGAGTTTTATTCACATTTAGGAGGAAGAAATCAAATTTCGAATACGCAGGGGCACCTCGAGGAAATTTGAAAAAAATGAGACTCCCCCTTTTTGACCTTCATTTTTCAGCCAGAAAAGCAATGCGAACCTATATTTTTAATAACACCAAATAAACCCCCTATTCTTTAACATAAATAATCTCTCTTAATTTAACATTAAATTAACTTTGTTTTTCAACGAAATAATAATCGAAAAGGGGTACCCCATATGGAAAATAACATAGAAAGGCCATTGGTCCATTGTATTCTATACATGTTTCTTTTGGCATTTGAATTCGGCAAATTTTACTTTAAGCGCATAAATTCTGCATAAAATCATAGATTATTACAAAACTCATTGTTTATATTCACGTTTTAATTAGCTATAGTCTATTTCATGAAACATGCTATTTTCAATGCAACGTTAGGGGTGGGAATGATAAAGCAATGACTGAAAGGCTCGTGGTCAATGTGTACACTACATTTGGAGTTTGTATGTTACAGGACGCATAAAACAGCAAATTTAGTCTAATTCAGTGATTCAAGTTGAACTTTTGACAATTATAAAAGAACTATGATCTTTACGTTTTTTCGGCCCTAATCTGACTTTCTGGTTGTGTTATAATAATGGGCGATAATTCCACAAATGTTAAACGATTTCGAAACGCTGTTTACAAATCACCGAAGGAAGGTCCAGCATTCAACCATAATGTTGTACTATGAAATTTAGGTCAGTTTTGAACAAGTTATAGTCTGTTTCAAAAACCGTTAATTTTCGGAAGATCATTTAGACCGCATTTCGTTCGTTCAATTGTGGACCCTGAATGAAAATTTAAGATAGAACAGTCGTCGAACATAGGCATCTACACATGCTATGTGAAAAACACCATCGGGAAAGATAAAAAAACATCAATTTTGAAGCGCAGCTCAAACTTAGGAGAAAAAAACTACTTGCAAAAACGCGACTTTTTTTCCAGGGGTTGCCTTTACAAAACGGCACTTAAAGCATAAAGGAACATCGATGTATATGCCCAACTACATACAAGTTTTGTAATTGAATCAACAGTACTAAAGGTATGCAATTTGCTTAATTCTGCATCCATTTAATATCTCTATAGGTATCAATGTACTATTGCATAACGGTATGGGCGCGGCCATTTTATGAGCACAAAGTAAAGCGTGAAAAAACTGTCAGGTTAAACGCGATTGGTCAATAATGATTGTTAAAGTAAATATATTTTGGAAAGAAATGCAATCTTTGGTATGAAAATACACAAAAAAGGAGTTTTATTCACATTTAGGAGGAAGAAATCAAATTTCGAATACGCAGGGGCACCTCGAGGAAATTTGAAAAAAATGAGACTCCCCCTTTTTGACCTTCATTTTTCAGCCAGAAAAGCAATGCGAACCTATATTTTTAATAACACCAAATAAACCCCCTATTCTTTAACATAAATAATCTCTCTTAATTTAACATTAAATTAACTTTGTTTTTCAACGAAATAATAATCGAAAAGGGGTACCCCATATGGAAAATAACATAGAAAGGCCATTGGTCCATTGTATTCTATACATGTTTCTTTTGGCATTTGAATTCGGCAAATTTTACTTTAAGCGCATAAATTCTGCATAAAATCATAGATTATTACAAAACTCATTGTTTATATTCACGTTTTAATTAGCTATAGTCTATTTCATGAAACATGCTATTTTCAATGCAACGTTAGGGGTGGGAATGATAAAGCAATGACTGAAAGGCTCGTGGTCAATGTGTACACTACATTTGGAGTTTGTATGTTACAGGACGCATAAAACAGCAAATTTAGTCTAATTCAGTGATTCAAGTTGAACTTTTGACAATTATAAAAGAACTATGATCTTTACGTTTTTTCGGCCCTAATCTGACTTTCTGGTTGTGTTATAATAATGGGCGATAATTCCACAAATGTTAAACGATTTCGAAACGCTGTTTACAAATCACCGAAGGAAGGTCCAGCATTCAACCATAATGTTGTACTATGAAATTTAGGTCAGTTTTGAACAAGTTATAGTCTGTTTCAAAAACCGTTAATTTTCGGAAGATCATTTAGACCGCATTTCGTTCGTTCAATTGTGGACCCTGAATGAAAATTTAAGATAGAACAGTCGTCGAACATAGGCATCTACACATGCTATGTGAAAAACACCATCGGGAAAGATAAAAAAACATCAATTTTGAAGCGCAGCTCAAACTTAGGAGAAAAAAACTACTTGCAAAAACGCGACTTTTTTTCCAGGGGTTGCCTTTACAAAACGGCACTTAAAGCATAAAGGAACATCGATGTATATGCCCAACTACATACAAGTTTTGTAATTGAATCAACAGTACTAAAGGTATGCAATTTGCTTAATTCTGCATCCATTTAATATCTCTATAGGTATCAATGTACTATTGCATAACGGTATGGGCGCGGCCATTTTATGAGCACAAAGTAAAGCGTGAAAAAACTGTCAGGTTAAACGCGATTGGTCAATAATGATTGTTAAAGTAAATATATTTTGGAAAGAAATGCAATCTTTGGTATGAAAATACACAAAAAAGGAGTTTTATTCACATTTAGGAGGAAGAAATCAAATTTCGAATACGCAGGGGCACCTCGAGGAAATTTGAAAAAAATGAGACTCCCCCTTTTTGACCTTCATTTTTCAGCCAGAAAAGCAATGCGAACCTATATTTTTAATAACACCAAATAAACCCCCTATTCTTTAACATAAATAATCTCTCTTAATTTAACATTAAATTAACTTTGTTTTTCAACGAAATAATAATCGAAAAGGGGTACCCCATATGGAAAATAACATAGAAAGGCCATTGGTCCATTGTATTCTATACATGTTTCTTTTGGCATTTGAATTCGGCAAATTTTACTTTAAGCGCATAAATTCTGCATAAAATCATAGATTATTACAAAACTCATTGTTTATATTCACGTTTTAATTAGCTATAGTCTATTTCATGAAACATGCTATTTTCAATGCAACGTTAGGGGTGGGAATGATAAAGCAATGACTGAAAGGCTCGTGGTCAATGTGTACACTACATTTGGAGTTTGTATGTTACAGGACGCATAAAACAGCAAATTTAGTCTAATTCAGTGATTCAAGTTGAACTTTTGACAATTATAAAAGAACTATGATCTTTACGTTTTTTCGGCCCTAATCTGACTTTCTGGTTGTGTTATAATAATGGGCGATAATTCCACAAATGTTAAACGATTTCGAAACGCTGTTTACAAATCACCGAAGGAAGGTCCAGCATTCAACCATAATGTTGTACTATGAAATTTAGGTCAGTTTTGAACAAGTTATAGTCTGTTTCAAAAACCGTTAATTTTCGGAAGATCATTTAGACCGCATTTCGTTCGTTCAATTGTGGACCCTGAATGAAAATTTAAGATAGAACAGTCGTCGAACATAGGCATCTACACATGCTATGTGAAAAACACCATCGGGAAAGATAAAAAAACATCAATTTTGAAGCGCAGCTCAAACTTAGGAGAAAAAAACTACTTGCAAAAACGCGACTTTTTTTCCAGGGGTTGCCTTTACAAAACGGCACTTAAAGCATAAAGGAACATCGATGTATATGCCCAACTACATACAAGTTTTGTAATTGAATCAACAGTACTAAAGGTATGCAATTTGCTTAATTCTGCATCCATTTAATATCTCTATAGGTATCAATGTACTATTGCATAACGGTATGGGCGCGGCCATTTTATGAGCACAAAGTAAAGCGTGAAAAAACTGTCAGGTTAAACGCGATTGGTCAATAATGATTGTTAAAGTAAATATATTTTGGAAAGAAATGCAATCTTTGGTATGAAAATACACAAAAAAGGAGTTTTATTCACATTTAGGAGGAAGAAATCAAATTTCGAATACGCAGGGGCACCTCGAGGAAATTTGAAAAAAATGAGACTCCCCCTTTTTGACCTTCATTTTTCAGCCAGAAAAGCAATGCGAACCTATATTTTTAATAACACCAAATAAACCCCCTATTCTTTAACATAAATAATCTCTCTTAATTTAACATTAAATTAACTTTGTTTTTCAACGAAATAATAATCGAAAAGGGGTACCCCATATGGAAAATAACATAGAAAGGCCATTGGTCCATTGTATTCTATACATGTTTCTTTTGGCATTTGAATTCGGCAAATTTTACTTTAAGCGCATAAATTCTGCATAAAATCATAGATTATTACAAAACTCATTGTTTATATTCACGTTTTAATTAGCTATAGTCTATTTCATGAAACATGCTATTTTCAATGCAACGTTAGGGGTGGGAATGATAAAGCAATGACTGAAAGGCTCGTGGTCAATGTGTACACTACATTTGGAGTTTGTATGTTACAGGACGCATAAAACAGCAAATTTAGTCTAATTCAGTGATTCAAGTTGAACTTTTGACAATTATAAAAGAACTATGATCTTTACGTTTTTTCGGCCCTAATCTGACTTTCTGGTTGTGTTATAATAATGGGCGATAATTCCACAAATGTTAAACGATTTCGAAACGCTGTTTACAAATCACCGAAGGAGGTCCAGCATTCAACCATAATGTTGTACTATGAAATTTAGGTCAGTTTTGAACAAGTTATAGTCTGTTTCAAAAACCGTTAATTTTCGGAAGATCATTTAGACCGCATTTCGTTCGTTCAATTGTGGACCCTGAATGAAAATTTAAGATAGAACAGTCGTCGAACATAGGCATCTACACATGCTATGTGAAAAACACCATCGGGAAAGATAAAAAAACATCAATTTTGAAGCGCAGCTCAAACTTAGGAGAAAAAAACTACTTGCAAAAACGCGACTTTTTTTCCAGGGGTTGCCTTTACAAAACGGCACTTAAAGCATAAAGGAACATCGATGTATATGCCCAACTACATACAAGTTTTGTAATTGAATCAACAGTACTAAAGGTATGCAATTTGCTTAATTCTGCATCCATTTAATATCTCTATAGGTATCAATGTACTATTGCATAACGGTATGGGCGCGGCCATTTTATGAGCACAAAGTAAAGCGTGAAAAAACTGTCAGGTTAAACGCGATTGGTCAATAATGATTGTTAAAGTAAATATATTTTGGAAAGAAATGCAATCTTTGGTATGAAAATACACAAAAAAGGAGTTTTATTCACATTTAGGAGGAAGAAATCAAATTTCGAATACGCAGGGGCACCTCGAGGAAATTTGAAAAAAATGAGACTCCCCCTTTTTGACCTTCATTTTTCAGCCAGAAAAGCAATGCGAACCTATATTTTTAATAACACCAAATAAACCCCCTATTCTTTAACATAAATAATCTCTCTTAATTTAACATTAAATTAACTTTGTTTTTCAACGAAATAATAATCGAAAAGGGGTACCCCATATGGAAAATAACATAGAAAGGCCATTGGTCCATTGTATTCTATACATGTTTCTTTTGGCATTTGAATTCGGCAAATTTTACTTTAAGCGCATAAATTCTGCATAAAATCATAGATTATTACAAAACTCATTGTTTATATTCACGTTTTAATTAGCTATAGTCTATTTCATGAAACATGCTATTTTCAATGCAACGTTAGGGGTGGGAATGATAAAGCAATGACTGAAAGGCTCGTGGTCAATGTGTACACTACATTTGGAGTTTGTATGTTACAGGACGCATAAAACAGCAAATTTAGTCTAATTCAGTGATTCAAGTTGAACTTTTGACAATTATAAAAGAACTATGATCTTTACGTTTTTTCGGCCCTAATCTGACTTTCTGGTTGTGTTATAATAATGGGCGATAATTCCACAAATGTTAAACGATTTCGAAACGCTGTTTACAAATCACCGAAGGAAGGTCCAGCATTCAACCATAATGTTGTACTATGAAATTTAGGTCAGTTTTGAACAAGTTATAGTCTGTTTCAAAAACCGTTAATTTTCGGAAGATCATTTAGACCGCATTTCGTTCGTTCAATTGTGGACCCTGAATGAAAATTTAAGATAGAACAGTCGTCGAACATAGGCATCTACACATGCTATGTGAAAAACACCATCGGGAAAGATAAAAAAACATCAATTTTGAAGCGCAGCTCAAACTTAGGAGAAAAAAACTACTTGCAAAAACGCGACTTTTTTTCCAGGGGTTGCCTTTACAAAACGGCACTTAAAGCATAAAGGAACATCGATGTATATGCCCAACTACATACAAGTTTTGTAATTGAATCAACAGTACTAAAGGTATGCAATTTGCTTAATTCTGCATCCATTTAATATCTCTATAGGTATCAATGTACTATTGCATAACGGTATGGGCGCGGCCATTTTATGAGCACAAAGTAAAGCGTGAAAAAACTGTCAGGTTAAACGCGATTGGTCAATAATGATTGTTAAAGTAAATATATTTTGGAAAGAAATGCAATCTTTGGTATGAAAATACACAAAAAAGGAGTTTTATTCACATTTAGGAGGAAGAAATCAAATTTCGAATACGCAGGGGCACCTCGAGGAAATTTGAAAAAAATGAGACTCCCCCTTTTTGACCTTCATTTTTCAGCCAGAAAAGCAATGCGAACCTATATTTTTAATAACACCAAATAAACCCCCTATTCTTTAACATAAATAATCTCTCTTAATTTAACATTAAATTAACTTTGTTTTTCAACGAAATAATAATCGAAAAGGGGTACCCCATATGGAAAATAACATAGAAAGGCCATTGGTCCATTGTATTCTATACATGTTTCTTTTGGCATTTGAATTCGGCAAATTTTACTTTAAGCGCATAAATTCTGCATAAAATCATAGATTATTACAAAACTCATTGTTTATATTCACGTTTTAATTAGCTATAGTCTATTTCATGAAACATGCTATTTTCAATGCAACGTTAGGGGTGGGAATGATAAAGCAATGACTGAAAGGCTCGTGGTCAATGTGTACACTACATTTGGAGTTTGTATGTTACAGGACGCATAAAACAGCAAATTTAGTCTAATTCAGTGATTCAAGTTGAACTTTTGACAATTATAAAAGAACTATGATCTTTACGTTTTTTCGGCCCTAATCTGACTTTCTGGTTGTGTTATAATAATGGGCGATAATTCCACAAATGTTAAACGATTTCGAAACGCTGTTTACAAATCACCGAAGGAAGGTCCAGCATTCAACCATAATGTTGTACTATGAAATTTAGGTCAGTTTTGAACAAGTTATAGTCTGTTTCAAAAACCGTTAATTTTCGGAAGATCATTTAGACCGCATTTCGTTCGTTCAATTGTGGACCCTGAATGAAAATTTAAGATAGAACAGTCGTCGAACATAGGCATCTACACATGCTATGTGAAAAACACCATCGGGAAAGATAAAAAAACATCAATTTTGAAGCGCAGCTCAAACTTAGGAGAAAAAAACTACTTGCAAAAACGCGACTTTTTTTCCAGGGGTTGCCTTTACAAAACGGCACTTAAAGCATAAAGGAACATCGATGTATATGCCCAACTACATACAAGTTTTGTAATTGAATCAACAGTACTAAAGGTATGCAATTTGCTTAATTCTGCATCCATTTAATATCTCTATAGGTATCAATGTACTATTGCATAACGGTATGGGCGCGGCCATTTTATGAGCACAAAGTAAAGCGTGAAAAAACTGTCAGGTTAAACGCGATTGGTCAATAATGATTGTTAAAGTAAATATATTTTGGAAAGAAATGCAATCTTTGGTATGAAAATACACAAAAAAGGAGTTTTATTCACATTTAGGAGGAAGAAATCAAATTTCGAATACGCAGGGGCACCTCGAGGAAATTTGAAAAAAATGAGACTCCCCCTTTTTGACCTTCATTTTTCAGCCAGAAAAGCAATGCGAACCTATATTTTTAATAACACCAAATAAACCCCCTATTCTTTAACATAAATAATCTCTCTTAATTTAACATTAAATTAACTTTGTTTTTCAACGAAATAATAATCGAAAAGGGGTACCCCATATGGAAAATAACATAGAAAGGCCATTGGTCCATTGTATTCTATACATGTTTCTTTTGGCATTTGAATTCGGCAAATTTTACTTTAAGCGCATAAATTCTGCATAAAATCATAGATTATTACAAAACTCATTGTTTATATTCACGTTTTAATTAGCTATAGTCTATTTCATGAAACATGCTATTTTCAATGCAACGTTAGGGGTGGGAATGATAAAGCAATGACTGAAAGGCTCGTGGTCAATGTGTACACTACATTTGGAGTTTGTATGTTACAGGACGCATAAAACAGCAAATTTAGTCTAATTCAGTGATTCAAGTTGAACTTTTGACAATTATAAAAGAACTATGATCTTTACGTTTTTTCGGCCCTAATCTGACTTTCTGGTTGTGTTATAATAATGGGCGATAATTCCACAAATGTTAAACGATTTCGAAACGCTGTTTACAAATCACCGAAGGAAGGTCCAGCATTCAACCATAATGTTGTACTATGAAATTTAGGTCAGTTTTGAACAAGTTATAGTCTGTTTCAAAAACCGTTAATTTTCGGAAGATCATTTAGACCGCATTTCGTTCGTTCAATTGTGGACCCTGAATGAAAATTTAAGATAGAACAGTCGTCGAACATAGGCATCTACACATGCTATGTGAAAAACACCATCGGGAAAGATAAAAAAACATCAATTTTGAAGCGCAGCTCAAACTTAGGAGAAAAAAACTACTTGCAAAAACGCGACTTTTTTTCCAGGGGTTGCCTTTACAAAACGGCACTTAAAGCATAAAGGAACATCGATGTATATGCCCAACTACATACAAGTTTTGTAATTGAATCAACAGTACTAAAGGTATGCAATTTGCTTAATTCTGCATCCATTTAATATCTCTATAGGTATCAATGTACTATTGCATAACGGTATGGGCGCGGCCATTTTATGAGCACAAAGTAAAGCGTGAAAAAACTGTCAGGTTAAACGCGATTGGTCAATAATGATTGTTAAAGTAAATATATTTTGGAAAGAAATGCAATCTTTGGTATGAAAATACACAAAAAAGGAGTTTTATTCACATTTAGGAGGAAGAAATCAAATTTCGAATACGCAGGGGCACCTCGAGGAAATTTGAAAAAAATGAGACTCCCCCTTTTTGACCTTCATTTTTCAGCCAGAAAAGCAATGCGAACCTATATTTTTAATAACACCAAATAAACCCCCTATTCTTTAACATAAATAATCTCTCTTAATTTAACATTAAATTAACTTTGTTTTTCAACGAAATAATAATCGAAAAGGGGTACCCCATATGGAAAATAACATAGAAAGGCCATTGGTCCATTGTATTCTATACATGTTTCTTTTGGCATTTGAATTCGGCAAATTTTACTTTAAGCGCATAAATTCTGCATAAAATCATAGATTATTACAAAACTCATTGTTTATATTCACGTTTTAATTAGCTATAGTCTATTTCATGAAACATGCTATTTTCAATGCAACGTTAGGGGTGGGAATGATAAAGCAATGACTGAAAGGCTCGTGGTCAATGTGTACACTACATTTGGAGTTTGTATGTTACAGGACGCATAAAACAGCAAATTTAGTCTAATTCAGTGATTCAAGTTGAACTTTTGACAATTATAAAAGAACTATGATCTTTACGTTTTTTCGGCCCTAATCTGACTTTCTGGTTGTGTTATAATAATGGGCGATAATTCCACAAATGTTAAACGATTTCGAAACGCTGTTTACAAATCACCGAAGGAAGGTCCAGCATTCAACCATAATGTTGTACTATGAAATTTAGGTCAGTTTTGAACAAGTTATAGTCTGTTTCAAAAACCGTTAATTTTCGGAAGATCATTTAGACCGCATTTCGTTCGTTCAATTGTGGACCCTGAATGAAAATTTAAGATAGAACAGTCGTCGAACATAGGCATCTACACATGCTATGTGAAAAACACCATCGGGAAAGATAAAAAAACATCAATTTTGAAGCGCAGCTCAAACTTAGGAGAAAAAAACTACTTGCAAAAACGCGACTTTTTTTCCAGGGGTTGCCTTTACAAAACGGCACTTAAAGCATAAAGGAACATCGATGTATATGCCCAACTACATACAAGTTTTGTAATTGAATCAACAGTACTAAAGGTATGCAATTTGCTTAATTCTGCATCCATTTAATATCTCTATAGGTATCAATGTACTATTGCATAACGGTATGGGCGCGGCCATTTTATGAGCACAAAGTAAAGCGTGAAAAAACTGTCAGGTTAAACGCGATTGGTCAATAATGATTGTTAAAGTAAATATATTTTGGAAAGAAATGCAATCTTTGGTATGAAAATACACAAAAAAGGAGTTTTATTCACATTTAGGAGGAAGAAATCAAATTTCGAATACGCAGGGGCACCTCGAGGAAATTTGAAAAAAATGAGACTCCCCCTTTTTGACCTTCATTTTTCAGCCAGAAAAGCAATGCGAACCTATATTTTTAATAACACCAAATAAACCCCCTATTCTTTAACATAAATAATCTCTCTTAATTTAACATTAAATTAACTTTGTTTTTCAACGAAATAATAATCGAAAAGGGGTACCCCATATGGAAAATAACATAGAAAGGCCATTGGTCCATTGTATTCTATACATGTTTCTTTTGGCATTTGAATTCGGCAAATTTTACTTTAAGCGCATAAATTCTGCATAAAATCATAGATTATTACAAAACTCATTGTTTATATTCACGTTTTAATTAGCTATAGTCTATTTCATGAAACATGCTATTTTCAATGCAACGTTAGGGGTGGGAATGATAAAGCAATGACTGAAAGGCTCGTGGTCAATGTGTACACTACATTTGGAGTTTGTATGTTACAGGACGCATAAAACAGCAAATTTAGTCTAATTCAGTGATTCAAGTTGAACTTTTGACAATTATAAAAGAACTATGATCTTTACGTTTTTTCGGCCCTAATCTGACTTTCTGGTTGTGTTATAATAATGGGCGATAATTCCACAAATGTTAAACGATTTCGAAACGCTGTTTACAAATCACCGAAGGAAGGTCCAGCATTCAACCATAATGTTGTACTATGAAATTTAGGTCAGTTTTGAACAAGTTATAGTCTGTTTCAAAAACCGTTAATTTTCGGAAGATCATTTAGACCGCATTTCGTTCGTTCAATTGTGGACCCTGAATGAAAATTTAAGATAGAACAGTCGTCGAACATAGGCATCTACACATGCTATGTGAAAAACACCATCGGGAAAGATAAAAAAACATCAATTTTGAAGCGCAGCTCAAACTTAGGAGAAAAAAACTACTTGCAAAAACGCGACTTTTTTTCCAGGGGTTGCCTTTACAAAACGGCACTTAAAGCATAAAGGAACATCGATGTATATGCCCAACTACATACAAGTTTTGTAATTGAATCAACAGTACTAAAGGTATGCAATTTGCTTAATTCTGCATCCATTTAATATCTCTATAGGTATCAATGTACTATTGCATAACGGTATGGGCGCGGCCATTTTATGAGCACAAAGTAAAGCGTGAAAAAACTGTCAGGTTAAACGCGATTGGTCAATAATGATTGTTAAAGTAAATATATTTTGGAAAGAAATGCAATCTTTGGTATGAAAATACACAAAAAAGGAGTTTTATTCACATTTAGGAGGAAGAAATCAAATTTCGAATACGCAGGGGCACCTCGAGGAAATTTGAAAAAAATGAGACTCCCCCTTTTTGACCTTCATTTTTCAGCCAGAAAAGCAATGCGAACCTATATTTTTAATAACACCAAATAAACCCCCTATTCTTTAACATAAATAATCTCTCTTAATTTAACATTAAATTAACTTTGTTTTTCAACGAAATAATAATCGAAAAGGGGTACCCCATATGGAAAATAACATAGAAAGGCCATTGGTCCATTGTATTCTATACATGTTTCTTTTGGCATTTGAATTCGGCAAATTTTACTTTAAGCGCATAAATTCTGCATAAAATCATAGATTATTACAAAACTCATTGTTTATATTCACGTTTTAATTAGCTATAGTCTATTTCATGAAACATGCTATTTTCAATGCAACGTTAGGGGTGGGAATGATAAAGCAATGACTGAAAGGCTCGTGGTCAATGTGTACACTACATTTGGAGTTTGTATGTTACAGGACGCATAAAACAGCAAATTTAGTCTAATTCAGTGATTCAAGTTGAACTTTTGACAATTATAAAAGAACTATGATCTTTACGTTTTTTCGGCCCTAATCTGACTTTCTGGTTGTGTTATAATAATGGGCGATAATTCCACAAATGTTAAACGATTTCGAAACGCTGTTTACAAATCACCGAAGGAAGGTCCAGCATTCAACCATAATGTTGTACTATGAAATTTAGGTCAGTTTTGAACAAGTTATAGTCTGTTTCAAAAACCGTTAATTTTCGGAAGATCATTTAGACCGCATTTCGTTCGTTCAATTGTGGACCCTGAATGAAAATTTAAGATAGAACAGTCGTCGAACATAGGCATCTACACATGCTATGTGAAAAACACCATCGGGAAAGATAAAAAAACATCAATTTTGAAGCGCAGCTCAAACTTAGGAGAAAAAAACTACTTGCAAAAACGCGACTTTTTTTCCAGGGGTTGCCTTTACAAAACGGCACTTAAAGCATAAAGGAACATCGATGTATATGCCCAACTACATACAAGTTTTGTAATTGAATCAACAGTACTAAAGGTATGCAATTTGCTTAATTCTGCATCCATTTAATATCTCTATAGGTATCAATGTACTATTGCATAACGGTATGGGCGCGGCCATTTTATGAGCACAAAGTAAAGCGTGAAAAAACTGTCAGGTTAAACGCGATTGGTCAATAATGATTGTTAAAGTAAATATATTTTGGAAAGAAATGCAATCTTTGGTATGAAAATACACAAAAAAGGAGTTTTATTCACATTTAGGAGGAAGAAATCAAATTTCGAATACGCAGGGGCACCTCGAGGAAATTTGAAAAAAATGAGACTCCCCCTTTTTGACCTTCATTTTTCAGCCAGAAAAGCAATGCGAACCTATATTTTTAATAACACCAAATAAACCCCCTATTCTTTAACATAAATAATCTCTCTTAATTTAACATTAAATTAACTTTGTTTTTCAACGAAATAATAATCGAAAAGGGGTACCCCATATGGAAAATAACATAGAAAGGCCATTGGTCCATTGTATTCTATACATGTTTCTTTTGGCATTTGAATTCGGCAAATTTTACTTTAAGCGCATAAATTCTGCATAAAATCATAGATTATTACAAAACTCATTGTTTATATTCACGTTTTAATTAGCTATAGTCTATTTCATGAAACATGCTATTTTCAATGCAACGTTAGGGGTGGGAATGATAAAGCAATGACTGAAAGGCTCGTGGTCAATGTGTACACTACATTTGGAGTTTGTATGTTACAGGACGCATAAAACAGCAAATTTAGTCTAATTCAGTGATTCAAGTTGAACTTTTGACAATTATAAAAGAACTATGATCTTTACGTTTTTTCGGCCCTAATCTGACTTTCTGGTTGTGTTATAATAATGGGCGATAATTCCACAAATGTTAAACGATTTCGAAACGCTGTTTACAAATCACCGAAGGAAGGTCCAGCATTCAACCATAATGTTGTACTATGAAATTTAGGTCAGTTTTGAACAAGTTATAGTCTGTTTCAAAAACCGTTAATTTTCGGAAGATCATTTAGACCGCATTTCGTTCGTTCAATTGTGGACCCTGAATGAAAATTTAAGATAGAACAGTCGTCGAACATAGGCATCTACACATGCTATGTGAAAAACACCATCGGGAAAGATAAAAAAACATCAATTTTGAAGCGCAGCTCAAACTTAGGAGAAAAAAACTACTTGCAAAAACGCGACTTTTTTTCCAGGGGTTGCCTTTACAAAACGGCACTTAAAGCATAAAGGAACATCGATGTATATGCCCAACTACATACAAGTTTTGTAATTGAATCAACAGTACTAAAGGTATGCAATTTGCTTAATTCTGCATCCATTTAATATCTCTATAGGTATCAATGTACTATTGCATAACGGTATGGGCGCGGCCATTTTATGAGCACAAAGTAAAGCGTGAAAAAACTGTCAGGTTAAACGCGATTGGTCAATAATGATTGTTAAAGTAAATATATTTTGGAAAGAAATGCAATCTTTGGTATGAAAATACACAAAAAAGGAGTTTTATTCACATTTAGGAGGAAGAAATCAAATTTCGAATACGCAGGGGCACCTCGAGGAAATTTGAAAAAAATGAGACTCCCCCTTTTTGACCTTCATTTTTCAGCCAGAAAAGCAATGCGAACCTATATTTTTAATAACACCAAATAAACCCCCTATTCTTTAACATAAATAATCTCTCTTAATTTAACATTAAATTAACTTTGTTTTTCAACGAAATAATAATCGAAAAGGGGTACCCCATATGGAAAATAACATAGAAAGGCCATTGGTCCATTGTATTCTATACATGTTTCTTTTGGCATTTGAATTCGGCAAATTTTACTTTAAGCGCATAAATTCTGCATAAAATCATAGATTATTACAAAACTCATTGTTTATATTCACGTTTTAATTAGCTATAGTCTATTTCATGAAACATGCTATTTTCAATGCAACGTTAGGGGTGGGAATGATAAAGCAATGAC
>OX104123.1:44995541-45153265 GCA_944474755.1 Limnoperna fortunei
AATAGTGAAATTGCATCTGAAATTATTTTGTATTCTGAATGTTTGCTCATCTGCTATAATATATACAAACTTTTTTATTTTTACCTATGATAAGCTCTTTAGCGGATTGCTCTAATTTCCAAACTACAAAAATGGCTTTTTAAGTTAGGTTATATGCAAAATAAAAAATCTGTATGTTGAATCGTAAGCATTTATTTTGTCCAACATTTTATGTCTATATTTATGCTTAATTGAACATGGTATGCAGGAGATAACTGTACTGTATTTGAAGAATTGCCGGCATCAACTGGTGATTTGATGGTTAGGAATTGAGTTTACTGGCAACACCTTTCGATTTTGATACGATAATACAAGCTAAATTAACTGACTAAAATGGTAATGGTGTATATATCGGAAAAAGTGTCTGCACTTTTGACTTCATCAACCGTGGAATTGATGCCATAAACTTGATAAAATTTGCGTTGTCCAATCAGATTGACGTTACATAAAGAACTGCATTATAAAGTCAAATCATACTTTAACAACAAATTAATAATGTTTTGTTAATAAATCGGGGAAATGCGAAAAACCAAAAGGAGAAACAGGTGACTGTCTTTAAAAGAGAGTTAGAGAACAATGAATTTTTGTACCTTTTGTGTAGCTACAATTCTCTTTTCAAGATTTATAAAACGGGCTTTTTAATATCAGTTACTTTTGCTTGTGGTTGTATTACGTTATATATTGCCTTTTGACCGTCTGAGCAGATTTTGTCAGTTGTCTTGGCAAATCTTACCCCACACGCATTTTCCAATGGACATATTTTTGTTTTATTGGAAATTTTTTCGATAATAAAGTACATTCTGGGGTTTTTATTGTATATGAAATATGAAAAATATCAATATGTTTGATAATTAAAACAAGCTTGATAGTTATGTTCCTTATAAGTATGAATCACAAATTGGTAAACATTTTTGTTTTTGTTTTGAACTTAAATGAAATATACAACATGTTCAGTATAAAAAAATAGTTACCACCTTTATGTGCTGCAATTTGAGTTATGTCCCTTATTTGTACAAAAACTTGTACAAATAATCCTTTAAAATTTTTGTTGCTGTAATATATTGATAAAAAAGAATCATTGATTCAAACACATAGCTACGATTTTATCTAATTAAATATGAGTGTTTGATGCACCGTACACGTTGCTAATAACAAGATATGTTTGTTTATTTGAGTGGTGTTTACCGCCACTTTCAGCACTTTTTAGCTATATCATGGCGTCCAGTTTAGATTGGGAGAGGAAGCCGGAGTTACCGGTAGGAAACCCCAGACGTTATATTGATAAAAAAGATTCATTGATTCAAATACATAGCTACGATTTTATCAAATTAAATATGAGTGTTTGATGCACCGTACACGTTGCTAATAACAAGATATGTTTGTTTATTTGAGTGGTGTTTACCGCCACTTGCAGCATTTTTAAGCTATATCATGGCGTCCAGTTTAGATTGGGAGAGGAAGCCGGAGTTACCGGTAGGAAACCCAGACGTTCGGTAGTAAAACTGGGAATCTTTGTCAATAAAGATCAAGCACATATTGTCCACAGTGCGACTAGAACGCGCAACCTCAGTGTGATCAATAGTTGAATTACTCCACCTCAACCATACACCCTTGAAGTCCTCTATCGTAAAATTGATCTGCATTCGCTATTGTCATGTGTTCAATGTAAATGCTATTTGTTTTTAAATAGCCGTCATATTGAAATATTGAAATCCAACAAATAAAAGAATATAAATTTATAGAAAATAAATAAAACCTCGAGTTTGACGAATATATTTTTAGTATGTTCTGAATTTACAGTCGTGCATGTAGCAAAAATAATCCATTGGTAAGGTGATTTGCGGGAAATTGTCATTGTTTTACCGGTAAGTTTATGTTCCAATGAAATACATTATATTTTATTAGCACATGTTTTGGTGATTTTATATTTATTTAATAGTTCAAGTAATTTTGTTTCCTTTTGACAAACAATATACCGATTTTTATTCAAAAGTTTGCCCACATATATATCTGTTATTTGCGGTCGTGGTTAATTATCGTCTATCAACCAGGCGCAACTCAAAAATCAATTTCATACATTATGTTCTTCAAAACATATTTGAGTGTACTCGAAATGTTTCACACATTTTGAAATTATTTACAGGATATAAATGTTGTCCTCATGGATGTAGTTCCGAATGCTTAGCTGTTACCGTCCATTTCGAGCATCCCGGTAATGAACAATATCATGATCCGTACCAGTAACAGTACACAGAAAACAGCGACAGGTCCTGTAATTACTTCTAAATAATAGACAATTACGCGTCATTTAAAAACACACTAATCAACAAACAACAACATGAACAAAAAAGTAACAATTACTGTAACACTACCAAATATTCACAAATGGAACTGATCCATAATTATTTATCAGATTATGAACTTACAAAATTCTAAAACATCCGAAATGAAAAGAACAATATTTCGAATATCTAACTGCAACAGATCAATAACAACAAATAAATCCAAATGCTATTTCTCCTTAGAACACATAATAATCACATAACGAATTATCAAATTATGAACTTGATGGCCCGGGATAATTTTAAAACTTCCGAATATAACACATTTTGAATATTTTTCCCAGAATGCAACCTATATGTCAACGTAACTACTTTAGATTATGTCCCTTTATTTTCATTGGTCGTTTAAAAATAGGTTTCAAATAGGGGAAATAAAGATCAAAATAGCAACGCTGATTAGGTAGGGATAACTCTTAACAAAACGATGTGCATTTATTAATGAAATGTTGACTTCCAACAGCAAAAAGCGTGTGGATGGGGATATTCTGTCCGAACAAGGTTTTAGGTTTTGTATGACCTACAGGCATATGCATATAACCAAAATACATTAATACGGTTATATTCATCGACAGACAAACTATAAGTAGAAATTTCGTATAAATGTATGCATAATCCCTGCTACGTATAATCATTCAGTGACTGTAAATGTAACAATCAACCGAAAAATATATGTTTGAACAATTCTATGTCTCTTTTGTGTACCAAGGGTAGCACCGATTGCATTTTACAAGTACAGACATTTTGAATTCAGTATTGAAACCACACCATTCTGCTTAAATGCATATATTTTGCAGTATGTTAATGATATAACCTAATGAATAGATTATTAAATTGTTTAACTATTATTGTTGATTCGTTACTTCATACTGCATGTAGTGGAATATGGTATAAAGGTACTCACAAAAGTAATAAACAAAACACAACAAACAATGAGTGCAAAAATTAAAAATATAATAGAGGACTATAGTTTTCATTTTTGAAATGCCTACTCTATATTAATAGTATTATCGTGTTTTAATCTTGCAATCAAGATATGCATGCTTATTTTAAAAAATAACAGATGTTGTTCGTTCATTTTAATGTTACTAAACTCTGATATTTTTGCCACTGAACTATCTTTGTTATATCTTAAAAATCCATTTTGACTAAGAAGAAGGAATAATATCACACTACGTCGGACATTTTTAAATTGGTCCTTATATTGATTTTATTACATGAAATCCACATGTATACATAATTGTAATGTTTAACCTTTACGATATTTACCAATATGTTATGTTTTATTTTTATAATTTTAACACACTATACAATTATAATCCATTTTGGGCATTTGACGTTGCACATAATAAAGTAAGTAATTGGTAATGTTTTTAACTTTACAGCGTTAATAGCCATTCGACAAAGTAAGGGGTGTATTATGCATATATGAAAAATCTATTAAAAATGCAATCCAAATACAGATGTGTTTAAAACATTAAAACTTTTGCCAGTTCTCAAACTGCAGAGATAGAAATAGTTGTTATGACTTTACTAAGCGTTTTACTTGTTAGAATATTTGACAACCAACAGAAAAAAAACAGCCAACGCATTTTAACTGCATTAACAGAACTATGCGGAATAAATATTGTTTAGCTGGCATTATCAATCATTCCAAAACTTCCCGTATGTATATTTTTAAACCCTGAAATGATATTTCATCTTTTTTTATGATACATTAAAATTTTTCATTCCGTCAACAGTAGATTCAATAACATGTCACAGAATATGAATAGTTATATTCTTTTACGGAAATTTATATTATGGGGCAGGTAGATGTTATATTGATTTTCATATTCATTCTCGTGCAAGTGAAATTGATTTTTATATTTTTATTAACATTGTCATTTTTTATGAAATTTAATTTACATATTTTTGACCATCTAAATTAATATTGACAGGTTATTTTTGTTTACGTCCGGCAAGCAGTATTTCAGCTATATTCAGGAGAAGAATAAGTTAGCAAAACAATCAATCAACGGAACGAAAGTGATGTTAGTATTAGGTAGGGACGGAAAATCTAGCTTTTTGTAGCGGCAACAATGAGCCGACTCTTTTCGAAATCTACAAACGGACCTTTAACGGGCATTAACCGTGGCACACTCCAAACATGCTTCCCACTGTGGCCAGCGTTCAGGCTTTCCGCATTATGACCTGTCAACTCCTAACAATCTGCCAACTGGGACGCGCTGAACTGCTCTGTAGGTCGAGCACTGGTAACCCTCACAGTATTGTACCTGACCAATTTAATAAATTAATATCTTATTCGTAACCTTAATATATGCGGGTTTATCTATAATAATTAGTTTTCTGTTTAAGGATCCTGTCCAAGTCAGCTGACCGGTATTGGAAATACCTGCAACTCCGATCCAGTATGTAATTCTAACGAGAAGTGTTGGAACGGACATTGTGATGTTGTAAGGCCGTTCTCAGTTCCTGTTATTGGACTTATGGTATCAAAATAAATGCGCATTGTACATTTCCTGTGAATGATTTTTACAAATAAATGATAAAATAGTTTCTTTTGCAGAAATATTTAGATCAAGTGAACAAAAATTAAAAAGGGACATTAGGCCCGCCGTGGTTACAGTTGTTATTTATCTACTATTGATCGCGAGCCTATCAACACTTAGTTTGTGGGTCCGGTTGTCATGGCGGGCAGGGTATGGTCGACATAAATCTTAATTAGTAAGGATTGCCAGTTTTTCTATCAAACTTTTCACAGGAAACTTCGGATTACCCATCTCTTCCTTCGACAAAAATGGAACTACGATTCGCTTGAACATTTCATTTGCTCCGTATTAGACTTAAATATGAAAAATAATTATCCGAAAATAGACAACAATATTCTAATTCCTAATTCGATGAAAATGACACCTGATTAAAAATAAAATAAACCAAACAAGCATATTATTATTTACCAAATCCAAAAAAAGCTCCGAACACAAAAAAAGTTCATTTTACAGAAGTGCCCATTTGCCAAACCTAAACAAAAGCTCATAAAAATACCCATTTACCAAACCTAAAACCACACTCGTAAATTGAAATAGGGGTACGTTTTGTTTCTGAACTAAAACGTTACTCCAGATTGTTTGGGATATTATGATTTAGTTGATCAAGCTTTTTGATTAACTCATTAACTGTAAAATCAGGGTTTTACTGCTCAAAAACTGTCGTCTTCTTTGAAGAAATTTTATGGAAAACATCATGTACAAATACCTGATATCTGTCTCTCTAAGGGTAAAGATGTAGGTTTGTGGTAGAGTTCGTGTAGTTTCTTTTTTACCGGAATGGGATTACGTGGATTGATGGATTGATCATCAACCACACAACGGGTTTGTATCAATTGGAGGAATCTGTTTACTCCTCTGGAACACCTAGATTAATTCTTTTTTATGTTGTTGTTTGCCCCATGGCTTCGTATCATTGTTTTTGGTCTTTGAAATTTGATTAGCACATAGATATGTCTTTGATTATCTCTTTTGTCTCTGTTTAATGTTTTTATTACTCATCATATATTGCTTAAGGACTCATGAAAACATGAACAGACCTTTTGTTCATCTTAACATTTAAATAAAATTGCGCAACAAGTATCGTTTGAAGCCCTATTTTAGAACTAACCAGAGAAGAAAACTGTGCCTTTGTTCAGTGATGCCCAATATTTATCATATAAACCATGAACTGCCATTAAGTGTTGTTATAACTTTTTAAAACTAAATTAATATTATAAAATTATAGCATGGTGATGAGGTCGATTCATGATTTTATCGCACCAACCAAGATAAAAAATATTCTTATTCTTGGTTGGTGCGATAAAATCATGGATCGATTGAATTACCATGCTACAATTGCTTTATTTTTTCCAACTTTTCTGATTTTTAATGAAATTTCATACTAATGAAATAGATGCAGGTTAATCTTTTTTTTTTCGAGTACATTATTTGCAATTGCTTTACTTATATCGCGAAAATAAACTTACCCTATATTTGAACAATGGAGAACACGACGCATTTTAATGAAATACTCTTTAGAAGTATTTTAATTTTCCTTTTGAGTTTTAAATAGTGTTTGCATAATTTTTATTTTTAGTGTATTTTGGTAAATCCATGGAATTTAGATTTAAGAACTAGTAGTTTAAGGCCGTCTTTTAAACATTGAGTAACTTGCATTAAAAGTAAAAAAAAATTACATATAATGACGCATCAGTAAAAAATGATATTTATTTTCTCTCTCTCTCTCTCTCTCTCTGTGTGTTTATTTTAAACATATTTTATCGTCAAAATAATCAATATCATCTTACACCAGTTATTACAAATTATGAATTTCTCTCCGTTCAATAATCTAACAAACTGTTACACAAGATTACATCAAGGACATTACTACACAATTTTTAATACATACAAAAAATATATGACACATAACAAAATATTCAAGCAATACCTTTACTATATAAACAATGCAAGAAAAGACAACCAAAATAATAAGGTGGGGAAGGGGGAGCCGAGCTGTACAGAAAATCTCTTAGAATGGTGAATGTAACTGTGTACATGTCTAAAAATTATAGTCTTCGCTGCGTCATTAAG
The DNA here is from genome assembly GCA_944474755.1 of Limnoperna fortunei. Lineage (NCBI taxonomy): Eukaryota > Metazoa > Mollusca > Bivalvia > Mytilida > Modiolidae > Limnoperna > Limnoperna fortunei. Next base: position 45,002,542 of record OX104123.1, read on the forward strand.
ACTATTAGAACCAAATAGGACAATTTCAATAGAGGGTTTAAAAATTCCGATATAAAACAAATATTTCTTATGTTGTCGTAAAGTGGACATTTTTGAAAATACTCTAAGGAATCTTCTAAAGGACAGCAATTAGGGCAGCTTGGGTCGTTGATAAGGTTTACTCTATATAAATCGGTCTTTAGGTAACTGCAACGGTGACGTAATCTAGTATGAATAATACTTATATTTCTGTTTCCTATTAGAAAATATGTAGGAACAATATAGTTTTCTTTTGTCATGTACATTTTAACACGCATAAAACTTCTCTTTTATCTGGAGAAAGAGTGTTCCGCAATCTAACTGTTGAGGGAAAACAGATTTTAAATAGGTCTCGACGATAAAATGGTGTTATGTTTTCTAATCGATTTCTAAAATGATAACGTCCAACATCAGCGTAGTCATATAAAATATCTCTTAAATATTCGGGAGCATTACCATTGCGTGTTTAATACATATAATCAGTTTACTTATACTACGTCTGTTGATTAAAGAAGACTAATCAGTTTCAAGTATTAATGATTCCTTATTGTAAAGCTCGGAAGTCCTGTTACATTTCTAGCAGCTTTTAATTGATAACATTTATTTTTCCCTTGTCAGTGAATATGTCCACAGTAAATAATGTTCATGCTGTTTCTGAACATAAGATACTTTAGTTTTCGGAGAACACAGATTTGCTTAGAAGAACTTTATCAATATAAGTAGACCATTTCCAATTTTGCGAAAGAGTTACTCCTTAATGTTTATGTTTTATGTATTTTCTCCATTGAATGAGAGGTTCAAGGGTTCATGATTTCTAAAAGAAACAAAAACATATATTTCGGTATTTAGGATTATAATCAACTAGCCACAATTTAGCCAATTGGTTGAGGAGATCTAGATATCTATTACAATTCCTCTCTGTTTTCGCAACGCTTACAGATGAATGCAATAAAGAACTAGCTTCTGCAAAAAGTCTAACTAAACAGCTTATTTAATTTGCAATATCAATTATTAACAATAAAAACAGTAAGGATCCTAGAACTGACATTGTGGTACACCGGATTGCAGATTATCAAATGAAGATCTCCAATTTGTTTAGTAATCCTTGATGACAGCGATTCTTTAGATATCTTGAAGCCATAAAAAAGATTTCCTTGAATTCCATATGCTTGAAAGTTTTCTAAATTATGTCACAGACGGTCAAATGCCTTCGAAATGTCACAATCGACAGCACATGTTATTTCCCCATTTTCTAGATAAACATATCTTATGATCAAGTTCGATTAATTGATGATAGGTTGAATATCCAGACACAAAGCCAGACTGAAATTTTTACTATTATTTGTGGTCATTAATTGGTTATATTCTGAATTATGCTCTCCAAATGCATTGTCTTTGCATTAAAATAAAGCCATGACGATATTTACTTTCATCTGTTAGGATCCTGAAATATATTAAACAAACAACAGCAGTATCTACTCTAAAGAAATCATTGCAAAAATACACATTCAATACAATATACTGTACAACATAACATAAAAGGGAAAAAAAAACAAAATATTGTTTGTTGGCCATCTTCTGCTAAAAGAAAATACAACAATGTGCATAAACAATATTAACATTTTAACAAGTGGTGGGTGGGAGGTTTTTCAAAAATTTTCCACCCTTGTCTTGATGCAGTTCAAGAAAAAGAGGATGTTGCTCAAACAAGTGCGTGCGCACAAAAAACGCGTGCATATGTTTTTTCAATCATGACTAATAATACTATAAATATCTTTGCTCTCTTCAATAACCAGACTTATCCAATATGAGGATAAGTCATATTATTTCGATACATCAAAGATAACAAGAACACATGTTGGCATTAAATGGTCATGGCTTTAATATTTAAACAATCAAATGTGGTGGCCGACCTTTCAATAGAAAAATGGCTCACCATACAATCAATTCAAGTGCAATAAACAATAAGACAACATTAAAAAATGAAAGAATTATGTTCAATAAAATAATTAAAGTCAACTATTTCAATGCATAAAAAGTCTATAAACAATCTTCCGAATATGCTGATAATTAATATTCATGAAAACTAGATAAAACCTTACAGATCCCGGGATAAAACGGTAATCTGCAAGACTAGCCTCATTCGCAAAATTCAGCCATATGGATTGCATCAATCCGTCTGCCATCTCAGCAGCCAATTTTGCTACCCACATAACAAAGCCATGACCAAACAAAATGTATACTAGTACAACAACAGACGAGCCCATCAGTCTATTTTATGCGTGCAAATATAGTTTATGGCGTTAAATGGTCAATTCTTAGATTGGTATATCTATGTATTATGGATAGATGCAAGCTTTAGAGGAAATAAAAGTGTAAATTCCTCTTTAAATTGTATTGACAAACAGTGAATTACCTAATTCTGACAAATGTACACCATCAGAAAAAAGCTTTGTGGTTTCTTGTTTTATATCAGGATATCTTATACAGCCCCTTTTTGACTGATTACATAGGTTGCTATGCTACTATTAATCCTGATTCTTGCATTCTCTGCAGCAATATTAGACACCATATATCTCCAGGATAATCGGGGCAACATTTCACTCCATACAATTAGTGTGCAAGGCATTAGTTTAACAATTTGGGAGATTGTAAATTTCATAAAATTCCTCTGTTTTCTTACTGACATTGTACCAATATTATTTGCACCACAGAGTATAATTAACATTTGAGGTGGTCCCTCTTCAAGAAAAATATCGTGAACCGATTTGTACAGCTCCTCCCAAGTCATTCCATTTTTTCCTGCCCATCTGATGGCAACACTAAAGCTATGAAGACCCAGGTCAGCTCCACCAGCGTTATTTTTAGCATGTTTATGTGCTTTTACAATCAGAGAGGAACCAACAATCCACACTTTATGGTTTGACCCTGAAAGGCTTACTGCTGTTAGTACAGTTATATTGCTCTTGTATTCATTTGAAAATAAGTAATTTCATGTACATGTAACAAATCCAAAATATAATTTTTAATTAAAATCATCTCTATATTCTTATGTAAGACTTGTAAGCAGTGGATTTCCACCTGCCCATTGTTTTAATTTCTTCCTCTGATTTTCCTTTCATATGTAAATATGTTGCACACCCAATCCTGAGGGAATGGGATTTAAATGTTAATGTATCAATGCCTAAAAACTGTATGCATTTCTTGAGCATTTGTGAAAATTGGTAAGTTGTCATACAACTCCCTCCAAAATGACATAGAAAGGGACCTTTAATATTTGGCCTTATTTTCATGTACATAGATAACGATTTATGTAATATCAGGGATTCGTTTGAAGGAGTAATTTCTAGATTAGTTCCTTTGCCCATCTGATCAGTTTTTGACAGCATGATTTTAAGTTTCACTGTGCCTGAATTACATAACACAACATCATCGAAATTTAAAATCTTGTCTGCACTATTCTTATTTGAAAGTGTCAATTCACCTACTCCTAACAAGGCAAAATATGCAAGAAGGAATGCAGATGAAAACAAGTTAAATTCATACCTATTCTTGCACAGAGGGTAGGTTATAGGGCTGCGAACATCCTTAGTAGGTTTTAAACGCCTCAAGCATTCCAACATTTTTTATCAATGAAAAATTTTGTTGGATCGCATTCCTGAGAAATTTGTAAATGATAACTTATACCTGACAAGTAGCACTTAACTGTAGAGTAAGATAAATTTCTGCTTGACAGAAATGCTATAAAATTCATTATGTGATCAACTTGAGGGGGCCATGAATTTATTGGCATGTATGTTGTTCGAAATTCATTAAAACTTTCAAAACCTTTATTGTAAGTCTTTAAAGTATTCTGTGAAACTGATGCTTTTAACAGCTTATCAACTTCAATTCTAAAAGGGACCAGAACTCTGATGGAATTGGAGTTGGAAAAATGTCTGCTTCTGGCGCCAGTTGTCTGAATCTTGTCCACTGATATCGTGAAATAGAATCAGCTATTTCATTTGTTGAACCAGCAATGTGAGAACATTTAATTTGTATATTATGATTCATGGTAGTTAGCACGAAAGGACGCAATAAACACATCACTCTATCTGACTTTGAAGACTTTAAATTAATTATGTCTACCAATGAAGAATTATCAACATGAAAGAGAACTTTTTTATTTGTCAGCATTTTTGACCAAGTTAAAATGGCTAGAACTACGGGTACCAATTCAAGAAAAGTAATGTCTCTCAAAACCCTTTGACCCCATTCTAATGGCCATTTAAACACTAGCCACATTCTTTGAAAATATGCCCCACAACCTAAGGAACCAGAACTATCTGTAAACAATTCCAGAACTGTATTTGTTATCCAAAATTCATCAGGGAAGAATGTACAACTATTAAATTTGTCTAAAAAAGTAAGCCATACTTTAATATCTTCTTTCATGCCTTTTGTAACCCGTATTCGGTGGAATGATTTTGAGATTCCTGACATTGCTCCATAAAAACGTCTATTAAAGGCTCGTGCTGCAGGCAGAGCTTTAGAACAAAAGGCAAGGCTACCAGTAAGTGATTACAATTCTTTTAATGTCACCTTTTTTCTTCCTAAAGTTGTGTTTAACTGTTCCTTTAATTTTATATTTTTTCCTTCTGGAACATATATTTTAAATTCTTCAGTATCAATACCTAAGCCTAGATAACACAATCTTGTTACTGGACCTTCATTTTTTTCCTCTGCAATAGGAACTCCTAAATTTTTACACAAATTATCAAAAGTTTGCATTAATAATTCACATTCAAGCGTTTCTGGTCTTCCAAGAAATAAGAAATCATCCAAATAATGATCAATTGTATATAATCCAGTTTTTTCCTGTACTGCCCATTGTAAAAATGAAGAAATCTTTTCGAACAGAGAACATGATACTGAACAGCACATTGGAAGACATTTGTCAATGTAATAATGATCTAAGAATTTAAATCCAGTAAGACAAAAATCGCCTGGATACAGGGGAAGCAATCTGAAAGCACTGGATATGTCCTTTTTCCCAAGTTTGGCAGATTTTCCTAATTTTTGGATCATTTGAACAGCATTATCAAAACTTGAATAAGAAACTGAGCACTTTTCTGGATCAATAAAATCATTAATACTTGAACCTAAAGGGGATGATAGATGACTAATTAATCTCCAGCCACCACTTTTTTTGGGTACATGACCAACAGGATTTATACGCAAATTGGAAATAGGCTTATAGGGAAATGGTCCTGCTACTCTACCTAATGATACTTCTTTGTTAATTTTTTGCAGCAATTCATCTTTATGTATTTCAGCAGAACGCAGATTATTTGAGATGATTGATATACGTGGCCCATGGTAATTGAGCCTGAAACCTTTCTAAAAACCTTCTAGCAATTCTTTAGAAACATCTTCCAGTGGATAATTTTTAAGCAAGTTTTTTCAAATTTGCCACATTAATAGGGGATTTTCCTAACACGCATATGAAGAATTTGTACACCATACAGAAGGGTGTGCTTGATTACATTTCAAACAGGAGTGTACATAAGTGCAACCATTGCGTACAAAATTACCCTTGTAATTGTAATCATAGCACTTGCCAATTGAACTTGAATGGTAGTAATCATTCCCTCTATTATTTTTAATGGCAGGAATAGGGGTGTTGGGTGCCTGGTACATGTATAAGAGCCATAGCTCTGTATCAACAATCTCCCATTTTTTCAATGGGTCAATGGATTTTCGGAGTCTAAATTGTTGGTCATAGCTTTTCCAACCAAGTGTGGACTGTCTTGATGCTCCAAGCCTTATTGTATCAATATATTTTAATAAGCTTTTAGCTTCTTCGGGGTGTTTAGTTATAAAAACACTAGCATATACAAAAATGCGTTTGTCCAGGTTTCTTTATTGAGAATTTTTTAATCCGCATGTTTTAGTTTGACAACGAATTGACCATCTACCATAACTATTTGATGTTCATTTTCACAAATAAGGCTTTCATTTGGCAGGAGTTTTTCCAAATGAATATACTCCCCATTCCAAATTTTTTCTTTTAGATTGTGGGAAACTTTAGCATCTAATGTGTCACTGACACTTGTTACTAGACTGGGGTTATCCAAATTTAACATATCTGTGTTGGTACTAGTACGTGTTATAACCTGTCTATCCATGCAATTTTCAGAACTGGTACATGTATCTTTTGACCCATTGTTATTCTGGCACATGGTGGTATCATGTTCGTCCTCCTGTTCTGTAATCATTGCCACTTGGATAGGTGTTTCTTTCGTTGAACTTTTTTTTCTGCCAGTACTCGCATAAGGATAAGAGCTTTTCCTCTTTGGTCCCATTTCTTTGTGCAAAACAACATGAATATGAAAATATGTCTAACTTATGCTTCCGACTTACTAGTATACCCCATGATTGGCTGATAAACATATTCTATATTTATATTTCTATATTCAACAGCATATTTCAGTTCCTATGTTTCTAGCGGTTGGTTTATAGCATTGTTAAAATTCTGCCTTTAGGTCAAAGTCTCAAGTGACGACAATGGCAATTGTACGATGATTATGGGATTATCAACAATAAATTCGAGCATACCAGATACGATAATACACTATTTAACTGCAGTGTCGGTTACTAGCAACATTTCCGGTGTTTCTTATTCCATGTATCGATGTAAAAAAAAACAAAAAAAAACAAGCAATTCTCTTACTATATAGCAAGACTGAAGACGAGCCTACCGTACAACATAACTGACAATTGTTGACACATTTTTTCTTTAAAGGTTTAAACCTGAAACGATTTACGCCATACTAGACAATGACGCGTATCGGAATATTGGAAATTTTCCGGTGAACAGGCAGAAAATTTAGCCATATAGGTAAGCAAAGTAAAATTAATGACATTTGATATTTAATAATTAAATATACATTTTTTAAATGTAACAGCCTATGAACTTTATAATTTTAAAAAAGTGTTAAAAACTAGCACATTTATTTAAATAGCATGCTAATGCAAAATATTTTGTTTCAAATGTAACATATCAGAACTCGCTCACTTTTATGAATAACATATTCACAACCACAGTTAAACAATAATTCGGAGAACACGTGCATCAACTCTCAAACATAATCCCTTTCAAATCATCAATATATTCCAACATCCATCGGCATTACACAACTGTTACCTAAATTTTTAACATTACAGACCGATTACACAATACTTATAGCCCTGAATTAAATCTGATCTTCTGGTACGAAGTTTCCAATTTTTTCCAAAATTTTCCACCCTTGTCTTGATGCTGTTCAAGAAAAAGAGGATGTTGCTCAAACAAGTGCTTGCGCACAAAAAACACGTGCATATGTTTTTTCAATCATGACTAATAATACTATAAATATCTTTGCTCTCCTCAATAACCGGACTTATCCAATATGAAGATAAGTCATAATATGTGTGTTTGCCACCTATATCAGATATGGTAACTGTGTAGCTATAGTCCTGAAAATCGTCCTAGTACCAAGGCATTTTTATTCAAGATAAACTTCATATAGACAACGCCGAAAAATTTAAGTCAGCCTGAACCTTCTACTTAAATAGACTGAATTTCCCGTTTATTGATAGCAACATTCCAGCATATTTTTTTTGTTAGAATTTATAATTTTTTCGATTTTCGAGACCACACACTGCTGCTGGCTTTTATAGTACTCAAACAGTGGTATGTGTACCTAAGTTATCCCTCTACCTGTTCTACAGCCGTAACAATGACTCAATTTGTTATTCTGTTATCGTATTCACTAAGTTATAGGTGTGCATGGTCCTGGATTTTACTTTTCTGTTAATATGGTATGGGTAACTAAACATGTGTCTTATTAAATGTTTACTCCTCCCGATCACCTGGGGCAACTAGTTGTTTGTATTTTATTCAGAATACTTACTTTCTGTTCTGTATCCTAATATATGTTCATATTATTGTATGAGATTATGTTTTAAAGTTAAAGGAGAAATATTTTTAAATAATTTAATTAATTAAATTTCTAATTTTCACGTCCTGAATAAAGCTGAAATATTGTTTGCTGGATGTAAAACAGCGATCAATCTATCAATCATTAACATTGAACACGTAATGGTCGGTAAAATAATATTAAAAAAAAAAAAATAATAAATCATATTTCTTCTGCTTTTAGGATATAAATGTTGTCCTTATGGGTGTGGTAACGAATGCCTAGCCGTTTCCTCTTCTACACATCCAGGTACGTCTAATTGTAACTGTCAGTTTTAGCCAACGTTTTCAATGTGCTGTAAATTATGCTTTTGTCTAAGTCTTCACCTATCTTAGTGGCATTATGAACCAAATTTTATTAATAACAGGCAGGAATAAATGGGACTATGTTATACATTTACCCGAATCCAATGTTGAAAATGCGAAAACCTGTCTAATTATTGTTACGAATTGTTTCTCACTTCTTCTTGATAATAAGTGTCGAACGGCTTTTGTGCACATCTTATTATTTGCTTACTGGTTTCTTGCTTACTATTGTCTACTTTTGTGCTTTAGGTTCCTGCCCAGCCCAGGTGAAAAATACTGGAGTCTCGTGCTTAAGTGATGTCACATGTAAGGCCAATGAGAAATGCTGTAACGGATATTGTGTTGTCGTCAGACCGTTCCGGGTACCAGTAATCGATGCTGGAATATAGGGAAAGCAGAAATTTACCATCAATGTAAATGTTTTACAGTACTTTAGAGAATGGTGCACATTAATTATAATGTTCAAAAACAGTGCACACATATTTTAATATAAGTTGGAAAACAATAAACAGAGCCTCCAACAAACAAACATTTGTATTTAATTGTTAATAAAGAAATTGAATATTTATGGTCGCCATTTTTTTGGCCATATTATGGTCATTAATTCATGGCATTTTTTTTTATCTGCATAGGCATTCTAACTTATTAAATTGGTTAAAAAATCGGTTGAAAATCCAGTTAGTTAGCTTTAAAAATCAAACAATGGTTTGTATACAAATTAAAATAAAATAATAGAACTAAACAAAAGTGTATCCAGCCAGTATCTTGGGTTGTTAGAAATTCAGTTCGACTTCGACGCATGCTCTTTGCAAGGTACAGTGGATTACTCTTAATTGTACAACCAATGTGTCAGAGAAAATATGCGATTAACAGGAATATGCATGTAACAGAAAGGCAAATTTTTAACACCGTAATTGTCATATTAAAAGCTTTGTTTATCCATAACACAACTCGGTTGCATTTTTTTAATACTCCAATTCTTGTAAAGTCAATTATAATTCCATTTCTGAATAATTGTAGGCAATAAATAGTATTTTTTCCTTTCTTCGTATTTTTCTTGTAATTATCTGAAAACTTCTGATGTGGAGGCTATAGAAAATGGTTTTCTATTTTAAAGTCTGATGCAATTAAGAAAATATGCAATTAACATGTGTGCAATTAAATAGAATCAACTGTATTTGTCATTTAGTCAATAAAGAATTATATTTTGCTCACATTAAAATCATTTTTCTGTGTTTATTCTAATATTTTAATTTCATTTATATACTCAATAGTTGTGCAACATTGTCCATTTCGTATAACCTAACTTGGTATTTCATCACGTGACTTATTGATGACGTCATAATTATATGTATTATATTTTGCTTTCATTAAAATCATTTGTCTGTGTTCATTCTAATATTAAATATATCTTAATTCGTACCGTGCTTATTTGTTGATTAAAGTAATCATAAAAGAATAACTATTTTATACTTGAATCGACTTTATAAAACAGCTGTCAACTACACAGAATTTTTTATCCTGCATTTTACAAAGGCGTAATTCTACATATAATCAATGAAAGGGTTCACTGAAAATTATGATAATATTTTCACATCAACACACCTGCTAATGTTGTTTTCAATCACAGTATCTTATAATATAATAATACCTGCTGTAAATAATTATAGTTAATAGCATCAAACAACACTGAAGTAGCTATAAAAGATTTTAATCAGATAAGACAAAGACTAAAATTTAAAAGAAAACACAAAACTAAGGAAATGCACTGATTTGTAAAATTAGGTAACACGGATTATTAACCGCTTCCTTCCTTTCTGAACGTCACCATTTTTTGTCATACATAACGCCAATAAATTTTTTAACAAATAAAAATAAAAACTAGAATGTTTTCGAAACTAAATAAACTAGAATTAAAAACTCAAAAAAATAAGAATAAAATATGAGTGTTCATTGTTAATAAAGTCATAATAACATGATCACACTATATAACACTACCAAAATAAAAACAAATTAAAAAATAAATTATCATAGGGGTGCTTAGTTACAGGAAATATTAAGCAAACTATTATTAAATAATAAGAGTAATATGAGTACGTACTTATATGTACCAAACTCATAAAAAAACAACAACAAAAACGCTTACTAACAAACACAAACGCTTACCATAATATAATGGTGCTTACAAAAGACCTAATCCTAATACCACAACATAGGAAAGTTACTTACAAGTATTCAACTATGAACGCATAACTCATAACATTAGTGCTCACTTACAGGAAATAACAACCAGACATGAGTGCTCATTAACAAAACTATGGTCAATGTGGTGTTTACTATTATTGTCACTTTCAGATAGTACTAATGTCTAAAATAAAAGCACGTATGTATCGATGGCACAATATCTTAACATTGTTCATGAACGCGTCGTATTTGTTAACTAAAACACGTCTTAATTTATTAAAACAATTAAATCAATATCACATCGTTTTAAGCGTTACTGCTCAGTGTTGTTTATTTTTATCATAGAACCATTGAAAAGCCTGGTCTGGTATCCTTTTTATATGGGTTGTTTATATTTTACATGTATTTTACTGCGGGCAGGGTTTACTCGACTTCAATCCGCAGGTCAGGGGTTTTCTTCGGGTACTCTGGCTTCCTCCCCAGTAAAAACTGGACGCCACGATATAGCTGAAAAATTGCTGAAAGTGGCGTTAAAACATCATTCAAACAAACAAACAAACATAAAATGTGGTAAAATTGTTATTCTCATTGCTGAAGTTGATGCTGTCAATTTACAAACACGTTAATAGGACCTTTATATGTGACACAGCTATGTTCTATTAGTAAGTTTCATAATATAAAGTAAAATTTAACAATCCCGGAAGTGTTTATAAAAATATGTTCATAGATATACATGATTCATACGTCCAATCAAACGCATTTTGTTCCCAGCAGGTACGGAAAAGTTGTATGCAGCAAGTGTTATTTACCTATATTTACACGATAGTTTTAATGGTAAACATGATAATTAAAGGCATGATTTTCATAACATAGCATTTAGAGAACAATTTGCATTAACAAATACAATGTATTTGTATGTTTGTTTTTATTTTATTTTCCTCTAAACTTTTATACAATGGTTTTTTGTTTAATTTTTTGTTTATTTTGTGATTGTTAGTTTCGGAATGTTAGAAGTCTTTCATTTTTAATACTTTAACTTAATGTGTCATGTTTGTTCTTAAAACTTACCAACCCTTATATATATATAGCTATATAAAACACGCCGGTGATAAAGAAAACGCAATTAAGGAGCAAACTATTTTAGTCGGAGTTCTTGCGGTAGGAAAACTGGCAATCCTTGTTAATTAACATTGGAGTCGATTACACCCTGCCTGCAGTGAGAATCGAACCCGCAATCTCAGTGTTGACCGACCACGTAATCAATAGTATACGAACTACTTTAGCCACTCAGCCACCAAGCCCCCCTTTTTATCACATGTTCTTTCTTTACCATTCTTTGCATTTGTTCCTGTGTGTTCGTCCTTCTGATAGTAGGTCATTTTCTTAAACATTTTCTAACTTGTTGTTTGGCCTCTGTACAATCAAAAGTAAACGAGCACCGGAATGATGACGTCAAGTTTTGTACTTCAGAAGTAAAGTTTAATTAGGTTACGCATTGCAAAAAATCTGGGTGAAGCAGTTCACAAACTGGATATAAACTATATTTGGATTTGTAACTGTCCCTTGACTTTTGGCTCTTGTTGTTTTCGTTGCTATTTTTCTAAATGACATGAAACCAATTGTTTTAACACATATTAAGAAAACATAAACAAATACTGTAACAATAGATTCTCCAGCAATAATCTTGGTAACCATTGAACTACATTTATCCAAATTTCTAATTATTATAGTACAGCCTTTAGCATAAATGCAATACATTTGAAAACTTAATAGTCATGACTATATATAACATAAAAACTCATTGCCAGAAAGATATTTCAATACATACGTCTTTGAAATTATATCAACATCAAAGCGATAGATGTTTTCTTTATTGATTCATTTTAAGTCTTCCTACTGCATTTCAATTCTTGTAAAGTATAAAGGTCTATTACAGCTATATTATGCTTGACAACGTCAATAGTGGATAATTTTACTGTAAATGATGATTTATTGATTCAAACAGAATGGAATAGATTATGTACATTCATAAACATGCATATATTCTATATTTAATTTGTTATTTAATAGCAGCTGTTAAATACAAATAACTTACATGCATATCTGCAGATCTTTAGAAAAGTGAATAACGTACAAAGTTAATAGTTTTAAATCAGGACATCTCAGTAGTAATCAAAAATATTGTTCTTCTTTGTTTTGCTTAATATTACACACACAGCGTACGTGTAAATATATTAACCAAAAAATATTGTATTTAAAATCCTCCATTAGGGCAAACATAATTCTTCTGAATTGACGTGTACTATTTGTAAAGGAAAGTAAAATATCACAACTAATCTGTTGTATACCTTAACAATTTATGTTCTGACTTTGCTATACTGTTGAAGCAATAATATTTCATATAGGTGCTGTCATTAAAATGCAATCAATAAATTGTCAGTAGTACTTATAATTTACAAACATGTTGTTTAAATACTAACATTATAGTAGTATAAAATAATATATCCTTCGTTATGAGATATTACAGGGGACTCGTCGCCGAGTGGTTATGACAGTAAGTCATCTACTATTTATCATATGTCTGTCAACCACGAGACTGCTTGTTCTAGACTTACTGCGGAAAAAAAGTGTGGTCGACTCTAACCATTGACAGTTTTCCTGTTCTAGATTATACCTAAATATTTTCGAGTGTAAATTATATATAGATGATTGCATTTTGAACAATCACCGACAAGTTAATTGGTATATTGCTTGATGCAGTGCAATTTAATTAATAAAAGAAACAAATCGTCTAATAGCGGTTATTCGAAGATTTTTCTCTTTTACCTTTCATTGACACTTAGGTATTTAAACGGCGCATTTGTTGGCAAGGGTCTTTACGTGGTTTTAATAACTTTAGGCTACTTTTCTGTTTAGAAAAAAGACAAGAACTTTGGCAATGCAGAAATTATTCGCATATTGAAATGCCTGTTTCTGTATTCTGCAGATTAGTGTTTTTAAGTTAGACTTGAGTCGAACATTTCTATTGCTGTTGTCACTCAAAATTCCCCAATTTATTGTCTTGTTTATCACCTTTGTATTTTAATATTACCCGCCCCCCCCCCCCCCCCCGCAGCTCAAATGGTGGAAAGGTTTGGAATGTTGTACAACCTAGTTTTTAACAAAGCAATTTCTTTAAATGCCTGTACCAAGTCATGACTGTTGCAGAAGTTTTTTTTCATTATTGGTTTTTGGTTTTTGGTTTCGTAGACTTACTGGTTTTTACGGTTTCCATTTATGTTCCGTGCTATGTTATTACCTTCATTTAATTTTTAAAGAAAGGGTTAGACTCGAATAAAACTACCTGATAAATACTTAAAATATCAGAAAGAAAAGTAAAATCTCATTCTAACTACAAATAAAATATTCAAAATTAAAATCAATTGCATGCAAACAATGACGGAAGCAACAAGCAAAACATATATAATACATAACAAATAACAAAACAGGAACAAAAAGTCGATATCAGTTGTTAAGGAAATTAAATAGTATATTCTGCTTATATTGATGTAAGATATTTTTTTATTTATACGGAAGCATTCGTATTTCAAATATTCCAAGCATACATAATTATCTTTATTGCCTGTTACATTATCCGCTGCTGATGACGAACATGTCACTTTATAAGGTGTGCAGTATAACATAAGGACTTACATTTACTTCCGTGCTACTACCAAGACAACGAGATGTCTCGTGTGTTTGTATATGTTTGTTTGGGCAGTGTATTCATTCTGATTGCATTGTTCTCAAAGGTATGCATATTAAAATTTATAATTTTTTTTAAAGGTATTTGTTATTTTGAATAAAGCTTGTAGCTTGTCGCGCACAAGTCGTTCATTGTCTGTTATAAATTTAATATAGTTGCGCAGTCGTCTGCTAACGAAAAACTTTATCATCAATCGAATTCACTTCCATTTGTTTATGTTTCAAGCGTTTCTGTTAATTCTCCCTCAGGATCAGATCATGTACAACATTTTCGGCCATGTTTGTTTACCAAATGAGAGTAAAAATGTAAAAGCCGATGTTCGGGACACATCTGTACTTTTCCCGGTAATTACATAAAAGACCGAGACGTAGTGTAAAATATTAAAATATATTGCACTTTATTCCTATATGGGGAAAAATTATTACTATATAATAAAATTAAATACATCAACCTCCATGTAAATATTTACCAAAAATGTTTAAAAGATACATTATATTAATGTCTAAAAACTAAAAGTTATTTTCATTTTCCTAGTAGACACTCATAAAACATTATAAATTCTGGATTTATTTATAGGTTCGTTCTCAAGACCTAAACACTGATGGATGTCCTAATACATCAGGAATTATTACCATATGTTTGTTTGATCCTTTTAGGAACTGTATTACTCAGGATCAGTGTCCGTACGGTAAGTAACGTCGTGTTGTTAAAATTTGTCTAACATTTTTACTTGGCTGTAACATTTGTTTAACACAATGCTTTTCAAATGTAACAACGTTAACTTTTGGTAACTGCCATCCATCTTTTGTCTATTGTTTAGGATACAAGTGTTGTCCGTATGGTTGTGGTAACCAATGCTTAGCCGTGTCGAACTCTTTGCAACATCCAGGTACGTATTTTATATGTACTATAATATTTTATTTTCAATTTGTGTCCACTTTCAGAAAATGTTTTATTTTTTTAATTTGTGGACATATGTTGAATGTGATTTCATGTTCAAGTACGCGCCCTACCTGTTAACAGTAACAGTGCAAGTTCATTAATAATCTTAAATAAATAAAATAAATTAAAATAAATTAAATAAAGATCTTTTTAATACACCCAACACAACAGTGAAACTTCCAAGAGGGCGAACCAATTGCATTTTAATTCAGCTTTTATAATTTTATTGCAACATCTACTCTAATTCTTGTAATATAATTAAGATTCGGGTATTAGTCATAAGTCATGGAAGCGGACCGAAAAACAAGAGCAGAAAGCCTAGGGACAATTACAAATCCGTACATAGACAAACATACAACGCAAAACGAAAAACAAAAACACAAAAACAGAAAGTGAGTAACCCGAACTCAATAAAAACCATGGGGGCACTCAGGTGCTCCGGACTAGTAAGCATTGCCTGCCTCTTATCAGACACCCGACGGCTTACTCATTGTCATGTCTATGAAAAAGTCAAATCCATGAATAGGAAAGACAACCTATGACTCAGCAAAAATGTTCGATCATATTTGAGAGATTGATTTCACATAACGATCAAATAAGTCATGTTGACAACCATAAAACTTCTGAATGGATACTCGTGTTATTGTGGCAATTGTTTACCGTACTAACAACATTTAGCGAGATATCTCATTACTCGGTACATAAATTGGAAATGACAGTCGTGAAAGCCAGGCTGTTCAATGTGTTACTCATTTTTATTCAACAGTAGATGTGATACAGTTATGATATACATTATAAGTTTTTCCTACCGGTATCAAAGATTGGGTAACTTTTTTTACGATTTGATATAGCGTTTTTAAACTTTAATGATAAAAGCTGTACAATTTTTGGGGATTTGTGCGCCATTGATGAGTTGATTAGATGAAACGCTTCTGGCGCAATAAAAATTTAAATGTTGTTATAATTGTAATTGTATTATTATTTACGTATGTGCCATGACACATAAAATGTTTACACAAACCAAATCATATTACAAGAACTAATGAATGTCAATAACATGTTTTCCAGTTCAGATATCGTAACCTACAGAACTTTTTCGTAAACATATGAAAGCCTTAGGGGTTTAAAAGCATAAAGTGGTGTCAGCTATCATTTGCAGTTGATCAAAATACAGAGCGAACAAAGTCAGTTTCCGACAGATATTTTCTTTTTATAATTTACAGTCATGTGGAATCGCAATTTTCATTGATTGGAATTGTTTCCTTCTTCTTGTAGTAAATAAATGTATACGTTCTACTTACCGGTTTTAGGTTCCTGTCCAGCCAGGCGGACCCGTGCTAGTGTTCCCTGCTTATATGATGTCACATGCAAAGCCAATGAAAAGTGTTGCTACAGATATTGTGTAGTAGTCAGACCGTTCAGTGTACCCGTGATCGGACGTGAAGCAGAAAAATAAATTCAGAATAAAAATAATATAAATAAAATTAAAAATTATTTTCGTCTACAATTAGTAATGATGTTAGCAAACAGTGGGGTTATATTATATATAGGGAGTAGAAGAACGATAAACAACCAGTAAAAGCATAAACGTATGTTTGATAAATGATATTATCCTCAATGTCATTGCGAAATCAAAATATTTATAGTGGCCATAATTTTTGTTGTTGATATTTTGTAGCATGACCAAGTATCGACAAATGTATAAATAGACAATCTAGATATTATAAAACAAACACATCTTGAAATTGAAATCAAGATATGAAGCGCCTAAAATGTAAACAAAAATATTTTAATACAAATACAGAGTCAATTGATAGGCCGACCCATCATAATTCTTACTATTATCAGTTAACACTTTACATAATTCTAGTACACATATTCTTAAAAACGTAAACTGATATTTCATCATATATTCATATGTTACATCACAATTTTTCATTACATAAGTATAGATAATTATATTCTTTTCGGGAATTTAAATCAAGAGGCTAGTAAATGTTTTATTGATTTTTATATTCATTCTCGTGTAAGTTAATTCCTTTCTTTACATATTTTTATTAACATTCTTATCTTTGTTGAAATTTATTTTACATATGTTTGACCATGCAAATTAATATTGATTGATAGTATATTTGTTTCACGTACGGCTAGCACTATTTTCGCTATATTCAGGACGAGAATAGGTTAGCAAACAACAAATAAATGAAATGAAAGGGGTAGGATGGGACACAGGAAACACGATTTTGTATGCCACTGGAAAAGTACGAAGTATTGGGTAGGGGCGAATTAAGCTTTTTGTAACGGCAACAATGAACATACACTTTTTCGAAATTTACAACGGGATCTTTATCGTGCAGTGAGAGTGGCACTCTCCAAATATGTTTCCCACTGTGTTACGCCGTCAGGCTTTCCGTATTATGACCCAGTCACCCCAACCCCCCCCCCCACAAAAAAAAACCCGAACAACCATCCTATATCCGCCAACTGGGGACGCGCTGAGCTGCTCTGTAGGTCGAGCACTGGGAACCCTCACAGTATTGTACCGGACCAATTTAATATATTTATATTTTATTCGTTACCTTAATATGTGCGGGTTTATCTTTAATAATTAATTTTCTGTTTAGAATCATGTCCAAGTCAGCTCACCAGGATTGGAAATACCTGCAACTCTGATCCAGTATGTAATTCTAACGAGAAGTGTTGTAACCGACATTGCGAGGTTGTAAGACCGTTCTCAGTACCTGTTATTGGACTTTTGGTATCAAAATAAGTGCGCATTGTACAGATAAACGAAATTTACAAATAAATGACATCATAGTTTTTTGCGGAAATATTTTGATAAACAAACATAATTTAATCAGTCATCACATGTTTTGCAAGTAAACTACTGATTTCAGCATAACGATAAAGAGGGACATCCGGGTCGCTTAGTTTAGGTGGTTATTCATCTATTATTGATCGAGCGCCTAAGCTTGCGGGTTTGGTTTTCATGGCGCGCAGGGATTGTCGACTTAAATCTTAATTAGTAAGGATTGCCAGTTTTTTTTATCGGAGTAGGAGGGTTTTCACCGGAAACTTAGGATTACCTTCCTTCCTCCGAAAAAAATGGAACTACGATAATTTCTCAAAGTGGTGTTTAATCATAAATTAACAAACATTATGACACAATTGTGTAACAATGTAAAAAAATAGTTTCGACTTGAACATTGTTTGTTCCGTATAAGACATATATGATCGTCAATATACGAACATAAAAAATAATCATTCGAAACTTTAATAACAGTTTGGCAAAGACAATAATATTCTAATTTGGTGAAAATTGGATCTGATTAAAATTAAAATATACCAAACAAACATGCTATTATTTACCAAATACAAAAGCTCAGAAGACAACAAACTTCATTTCATAACCCATATACCAACCTAAAACAAAACTCATAAAATAGGAGTACCCTTCTATCAAAACTAAAAGATATTCATCTGACAATTAAATAATAATTAATCAATTTAATCAGGTTGAAAAATATTTCGATTAATATGAAACGGTTCATCTAGTCCAGGATACAGAATTTACGTTTTTTAACTAAAACGCTACTCCAGCTTGTTTGAAATATTACGATTGCGGTGATGAATCTTTTCGATTAACGCGTAAACTGCAAATCAGGGTTTCCCTGTTCAACGAATGTTATCTTTTTTGAAGAAATTGTATAGAAGACATCATGTAAACATGCTTGATATATGTCTCTCTAAGGGTAAAGTTGTAGGTTTGTGGTAGAGCTCGTGTAATATTTTTTTTACCGTACTGGGCTTACATGGATTGATCACCAACGACACAACGGGTTTGTTTCAATTTGAGGGAACTGTTTACTCGTCTGGAAAGCTTAGGTTAGTTCTTTTTTTTTCGAGTTCGTGTCACGGACTTTGTGTGTTGTTTTGTTCCAAGTTTGTTGATTTTTTTCCCTATGCTTCGTATAAAAGGTTTTTCGTTATTTTATTGCCATTCAGATATGTCTTCGATGATCTCTTTTGTCTCTGTTTAATGTTTTTATTTTCCATCATATATTACTTAAGGCCTCATGAAAACATGAACAGAGCTTTTGTTTATCTTAACAAATAAATGAAATTGCGTAACAAGTATCGTTAACTTTTGAGACCCTGTTGTAGAACAAACCAGAGAAGGACACTGTGCCTTTGTTCAGTGATGCTCAATCTTTATCATATAAATCATAAACGGCCATTAAGTGTTGTTATAACTTTTTAAAACTAAATTAATATAATAAAATGCACCAGGGTTCGTGTTATTGTTACTTCTATACGAGTTATGCTCTTTATAACACCTTAAATGTATTTTTCTAGTACTTATTGTTTGCAATACAAACAATGTTCTGGTGAACTATTATTGATGTCTACGAGCTCTTTATATAATAAACAAGGGAGATAATCAAAGTACAAAAATACAAATTCATTATAACAGCAAATTCAGTTTAACGTCAATAATGGCCGGAAACTAACATGGTCGTTGTAAGGAGGGTTGACTGTAAAATGCCAGAAGCACTTCAAAAATATTTTTCAAAAGGTTTACTTGTCCAATCAAATACCTTATTATCACAGCAGTAATTTTAAATTAGAAGTGCGACACGTCTTGTTTTTCTAAATTAAAATAAATACGTTAATTGTGAACATGTAAAAAATATAATTAGAAACCTGTATGAATATCATAAATTCAAAACAAAAATGTGATCATATTGGTAAGGTTCTATACTAATAAAATAGATGCAGGCTATTTTTTATTTCGAGCACCTTAATTGCATTCAACTATTTTACTGATATGAAGAAACTAACTTATCCAATATTTGACCAAACGACGCATTTTCTAATGAATTACCCTTTAGAAGTATTCTGTGTTTTTCTTCCGGGTTTTAAATAGTGTTTGCATTATTTATATTTTTAGTTTTTCGTTTTTTTGGTCAATCCATCGGATTTAGAGTCTAGGACCAGGATCTTAAGGCCGTCTTTAAAATATTGAGTAACTTAAATATGCTTTAAAATTAGTTTACAATAATAGTTACGTATAATTACGATATGTTTGGAAATTTTGCATTGCAGACGATGTGTTGTATTATTTTTATTATCAGTATATATTTTTTTCTCGCTCTGTTTATTTAATTTTTTGTCAAATAATCAACATGATCTTACAACTTAGGAATTTCTCTCCGTTCAATAATCTTACAAACTGTTGCACAAGATTACAGCAAGGAAATTACTACACAATTTTAAGAGATATTTTAAATGACTTCTCTGATGTTGGACATTATCATTTTAGAAATCGGTTTTTTAGTGCAAGAAAATACATACAGAAAATAGATAACACATAACAAAATATATAAGCAATACATGTACTATGTAAACCATGCAAGAAAAGACAACAAGAATAATAAGGTGGGGGAGGGGGAGCCGAGCTGTACAGAAAATCTCTTAGAATGGTGAATGTAACTGTGTACATGTCTAAAAATTATAGTGTTCGCTTCGTCACTAAAGCTCTAAAAATCAAATAGGATATATTCAATAGAGGGATTAATATTTCGGATATAAAAAATTTTAAAAGATTTTAAAAAGGTCTCGACGATAAAATGGTGTTCTGTAATCTAATCGATTTCTAAAATGATAATGTCCAACATCAGAGAAGTCATTTAAAATATATCTTAAATATTCGGGAGCATTACCATTGCGGATTTAATACATATAAATAATGTTCAGGTTGTTTCTGAACATAAGATACTTTAGTTTTCAGAGAACAAATTTTTGCTTAGAAGCACTGTATCAATATGAGTAGACCATTTACAATTTTGTGATAGGGGTATTCCTAAATGTTTATGATTTTCAACTTAGGAAATGTGTTAACCATTGAATGCGAGGTTCAAGGTTTCATGATTTCTAAATGAAAAAAACCCATATAATTCGTTATTGGGGGATTAAAATCTACTATCCACAATTTAGCAAATTGTTCAAGGAGGTCTAGTTATCTATTAAAAGTCGTCTCTATTTCCGCAACGCTTACAGATGAATACAATAAAGAACTATCGTCTGCAAAAAGTCTAAATAGCTTATTTCATCTCTAATATCATTTATAAACAATAAAAACAGTAAGGAAGCTAAAACTGACCCTTGTGGTACACCGAATTGCAGATTATCAAATGAAGATCTCCAATTTTCTAACAATCCTTGCTGACGGCGATTCTTTATATTAGATATTTTGGAGCCATAAAAAGATTTCCTTGAATTCCATATGCTTTAATTTTCAAATTAAACCTTTGTGTCACAGACGGTCAAATGCCTTCGAAATGTCACAAATGACAGCACATGTTATTTCCCCATTTTCTAAAAATAAACATATCTTATGATAAATTTCGATTATTTGATGGTAGATTGAATGTCCAGATACAAAGCCAGACTGAAATATTTACAATAATTTCTGGTCATAAATTGGTTATATATATATGTGTGCTTGCCACCTATAGCATGTATGATAACTGTGTAGCTATAGTCCTGGAAACCGTCCCAGTACCAAGGCATTTTTTATTAAAGATAAATTTTATATAGACAACGCCGAAAAATTTAAGTCAGCCTGAACCTTCAATTTAAATAGACTGAATTTCCGTTTATTCATAGCAACATTCCAGCATATGTTTTTTAGAATTTAAAGTTATACTAAATGTTGCGATCAGTTCTTCGATTTTCTAGACCACACACTGCTTCTGGTCATTATAGTACTCAAACAGTGTTATGTTGTAAATAAGTTACTCCTTTACCTGTTCTACAAGCAGTCGCATTGACTCAATCCGTTATTCTGTTATCGTATAGACATTCACTGCGTTATAGGTATTCCTCGTCCTGGAATTTACTTTTCTGTGAATATGGTATGGGTAAATAAACATGTGTCTTATCAAAAGTTTACTCGTCCCAATCACCTGGGGCCACTAGTTGTTGTATATTATTCAGAATACTTAATTTCAGTTCTGATTGATTGATTGATTGATTGGATATCTGCTTTACCTCCAGCGAGCAGTATTTCAGCTATATATTCAGGACGGGAACAAGTTAACAAACAATAAATCAACGGAAAATGGGGGTGGGATGGGTCACAGGGAATACAATTTTGACTGCCACTTGAAAAGTATGGAGTTTTGAGTAGGGGCGGAGAATGTAGCCTTTTGTAGCGGTTACAATGAGCCTACTCTTTTCCGAAATCTACAAAAGGGGTTTTTATCGTGCGAGGAGCGTGGCACTCTCCAAACACGTTACCCACTACGGTCCGCGGTCAGGCTTTCCGTATTATGACATGACAACCCTCCAATTAGAGGGTCTCCCCTATCCGCCACCCGGGGACGCGCTGAGCTGCTCTGTGGGTCGAGCACTGGGAACCCTCCCAGTATGGTCCCAGAATTACAGTTCTGAGATATTGACTGTGATTGTCATAACAATGTGTACTTTAAATATGATTTTAACTTTTTTCTTACTTGAGCCACTTATGTGTCAGTAGTTTTTCTTTCTGGTATTAGATTAAGTAAATTATTTTTTAATGGACTAGTTTATTTTTGCAAGATATGTCTTGTGTAGGCGGTTCACTTCATTCGTTTTTGGGGGCCTCGATGGCCGAGTGGTTAAGGTACTTCGTCTACTATTGATCACGTGGTATGTCAACACTGAGATTGCGGGTTCGATTCTCACTGCAGGGCGTGTACTCGACTCCAATCTCAATTGACAAGGATTGCCAGTTTTCCTACCGCAGGTCGCGGGTTTTCTCCGGGTACTCCGGCTTCCTCCCTCAATAAAAACTGGACGCCACGAGATAGCTGGAAAA
The DNA here is from genome assembly GCA_944474755.1 of Limnoperna fortunei. Classification (NCBI taxonomy): domain Eukaryota; kingdom Metazoa; phylum Mollusca; class Bivalvia; order Mytilida; family Modiolidae; genus Limnoperna; species Limnoperna fortunei. Next base: position 45,025,597 of record OX104123.1, read on the forward strand.
TTGCTGAAAGTGGCGTAAAAACACCATTCAAACAAACAAAATCATTCGTTTTTGAGATATGTCATGCATATATAATTTTCTTTATTGGCTTTGTTCTATCAATATCCCCGCTATTAGAAACGAATCGCTTTATAAGACGCGAAGAGATACATTTACACTATTATACAGATAATATAAGGTCTCGTTTACTTATATATCTGCTTTTGGGCAGTGTGTGATGCCTAACTTGATTTTTGGAGGTATGTGTATTAATAGTATTAATTAAGAGATTTTACTAATATATATGCCACGTTAATTATCTCTTTGGCTTATAACAAATGCACTGGTCTAACTTATACTTGCTACATAATATCATGAATCCGCAGCCTAATACTGGACATAAATAAATTGTAAAAAAAACGTCACATCAAGCTTAAAAATATATAGTTCTAATAAAATATATCTTAAAAGCTAGGTTCTAAGATTTTTATACGTTTATTTGATATAAGCACGATTGCATTATGCAGACTTTACAATAAACATCAACGTAAGAAGTTATGTGTCTATCTAATTACAAAACCCCGTTTTGTATTTTCGTACGCTTTTATTTGATTAAAAAGTTTTTAAAATGATTTCTTTATTGAAATAAAGTGGTAGTTTGGCGACCATATATCAGATTGAAGGAGGATTTAAGCAAAGGGCACAAAGATATATATAGAAAGAGTCAAGGCTTACGTTTAGAGTGCAACATTACATTGTGGGGATGATAATTACTCATATGCTTAGTATTATCAAAATTGTAGAACATAACAAATACTGGTCTAAATGATTTAGTTTCCTACATATATTAGGAGCAAACATTAAATATACATAATTTGGAAAAAATCAATCTCGAATGGCACTTTTAGTTATATCTATATAGGTAGGAGCAGCATTTACAGCCACTTCTGTATGCCCCAATACAGATGGAATAACCACTATATGTATGTTTGATCCTGAATGGAATTGCCTCAGTCAAGATCAGTGTCCGGACGGTACGTGTTATTTGTTTAATCCGATATGTATTTCACATTTTTACACGTTTGTGGTTTACTCTTTAGTATTTGTTTATAACATTGAACAAGCTCTGTGTTGGACCTGGGGTACTGGAGATAGACCCACAGCTTCCTTAGCCTACAGTAGACTTCTACCAGAGGCAACACTTGCCGTGTGTTGCGTCCCGTGTCGATTACAGGATTACGTCGATTACAGGATTTCAGTGGGCCCGATAATTTACTGAACCCTTACTTTTTCCATACATGGTGGCTAAAAATACATTTCTAGTCTATTGTAGCGTGGTTGGGATCTTAATTCAAAAGAAACTTCATGAGATGAAACCACTTTTGCACACGCATAATTTAACACTTATAGAGTTCGTAGAGACTAAGTGGACATACCAGACGACACATAGTTATTTTATATACAATGAACCAAGACCAGAGTTCCAAAGTGCCATGCAACTGGCCATATATCATCAAGCATGTTTCGGTGTACTGTTTTGACGTGGCACACGTTCGGGAACTTTTTTGGTCTGTTAATTCATATAATAATTTATTTATAACTGTCGCTGGCGACAAAAACAAAAGTTTTCAGTTTTTAATAGAAATTAATTTATAATTGACTTTAACTTTTGATATTGCATACCTTTTATTGTTTTACTTTCCGTTTTATCCTAATATATGCTAATATTTTTGTGTGAGATTACGTTTAACAGTTAAAGGATGGATATTCTTTAAATTATTTAATTAATTAATTTTATAATTTTCACGTTCTGAATAAAGCTGAAATTTTACTTGCTGGATGTCAAACATCGATCAATCTATCAATCATTAATATTGAACACGTAATTGTAGGTTAAATAATATTTTAATAAACAATTAATACATGTAAATCATATTTCTTCTGCTTTAAGGATATAAATGTTGTCCTTTTGAATGTAATAAGAAATGCCTAGCCGTTTCTTCTTCTTCTACACATCTAGGTACGTCTTTTTGTAACTGTCAGTTTAAGCCAATGTTTTCAATGTGCTGTTAATTATTCTTTTGTCTAAGTCTTCACCTGTCTAAGTGGCATTATGAACACAATTGTATTAATTACAGCAGAATTTAATGGGTCTATGTTATAAATTTACCCGAATCCATTGTTTAAAATGCGAAAACTTGTCTAGTTATTGTTTCTCATTGATTCTTACTTCTTCTTGATAATAAGAGTCGTACGGCTATTGTGTACATCTTAGCTTATATTAGCTTACCGGTTTCTTGTTTACTATTCTTATTCTTCTACACATCCAGGTACGTCTAGTTGTAACTGTCATTTTTACCCAATGGTTTTTAATAAACTGTTAATTATGCTTTTGTCCAAGTCTTCACCTGTCTTAGTGGCATTTTGAACCCAGTTGTATAAATAAAAGGCAGAAACAAATAGTTCTATGCTTTAAATTTACCCAAATCCAATGTTTAAAATGCGAAAACAGATTAATTGTTTTGTATTGAATTGTTTCTTACTTCTTCTTCAAAATAACGGCTATTGTGTACAACTTATTATAAGCTTACTGGTTTCTTGTTTACTATTGTCTACTTTTTTGCTTTAGGTTCATGTCCAGCACAGGTGAAGAATACTTGAGTTTCATGCTTAAGTGATGTCACATGCACGGCCAATGAGAAATGTTGTAGCGGATATTGTGTTGTCGTCAGACCGTTCCGGGTACCAGTAATCAGTACTGGAATATAAAAAAGCATCAATTTACCATCAATTTTCATGTTTCACAGTACTTTAGAGAATGGTGCACATTAATTGCAAGGTACAGTGGATATTCTTAATTGTACAACCAATGTGTCAGAGAAAAAATATGCAATTAACAGAAAGGCATTTTTTACAGAAAATATAAGATTTTTACTGTAATTGTCAAATTAAAAGCGGGGCCGAGTGGTCAAGGTAGTTCGTTTACTATTGATCACGTGGTCTGTCAACACTGAGATTGCGGGTCGATTCTCACTGCAGGCAGGGTGTACTCGACTTCAATCTTAATTGATAAGGATTGCCAGTTTTCCTACCGCAGGTCGGGGGTTCTCTCCGGGTACTCCGGCTTCCTCCCCCAATAAAAACTGGACGCAATGAAATAGCTGAAAAATTGCTGAAAGTGGCGTTAAAACACCATTCAAACAAACAAACAAATTAAAAGCTATAACACAACTCGGTTGATTCTTTTTAAATACTCCAATTCTGGTATAATCAATTGTAATTTCATTTCTGGATAATTTTATGCAATAAACAGTATTTTTTTCTTTCTCCGTATTTTTATGCAATTAACAGAAAAGTTCTAACGTGGAGGCTATAGATTTTGGTTATGTATTTTAAAGTCTGATGCAATTAAGCAAATATGCAATTAACATGTGTGCAATAAAATGGAATCAACTGTATTTGGCAGTCATTCAATAAACAATTATATTTTGCTTACATTAAAATCATTTTACTGTGTTCCCTATAATTTTCTTATTCTAATTTTAAATATATCTGAATCTTAAAAGTACCAAATAACATTTCCAGTAATATTAATTATGCACGGAAAATATATCAAAAGTGCACAAAGGAATGTTCAAGCAATGCGTATTTGTTTATTAAAGTAGAATAATATTTATATTTCGTAATCATAAAAATAACTATTTTATTCTTGAATCGACTTTATATAACAGCTAGAAACTACATAGAATTTTTTATCTTGCATTTTACAATGGTAAAATTCTACATATAATCAATAGAAGGGTTCACTAAGAATTATAATGAATATTTTTCACATCAAGACATCTGCTGTTGGTGTTTTCAATCACAGTGTCTTATAATATATATAATAATAACTGCAGTTTATAATCACAGAATATTATAAAATAATAATACCTGCTGTACATAATTATATTTGATAGTATGGAACACACTGACCGACTGTACATAATTATAGTTGATAGTATGGAACACACTGACCAGCTGTCATACCACATGTCGGTGTAACAGATTTAATAGCCACAAAACGAACATTTCTTGTAGAGCAATCGTTTGGGCTACTGGTCATAAGGATGGTTCTAGGAAGTAACTAAAAAAACTTAAATGAGATAATACGTAGACAAAAATTTCAAATAAAACACAAAAGTACGGCAGCGCACTAATTTGCATAATTATGTAACACGGATTATTAAGTGTTTCCTTATTTATTGAACGACACCCATTTATTGTCATCCATAACGGCAAGGAAATTTATAAGCAAACAATATTTAATCTAGAATTTTTCAAAATTAAATTTACTTTAATTAAAAACTCAAAAACAAGGAAACACTATAAGTTTTTATTGTTAATAAAGTTATAATAACATGATGACAATAAATAACAGTACCGAGAAAAAAAACTAATAACTTATCATAGGGGTGCTTAGTTACAAGAACTGTAAAGCAAACTATTATTGTAATTATAGGAGTACGAATTTACATGTACCAAAATCATACAAAAGATCTGCGTGCTTACTAATAAGACCGAAAAGACAAAAGATTACCATATTATAATGGTGCTTACAAAAGACCTAAACCTAATACAACAAAATAGGAAAGTTACTTACAAATACTCAACTCCGAATTCATACCAAAAGGATTTCATACTAAAAGAACTACTAAGCAAACTCCTAATTCATAACATTAGTGCTCACTTACAATGACGATGGCACAATATCTTAACATTGTTCATGAACGATTACTGCGTCGTATTTGTTAACTAACACACGTCTTAATGTATTAAATCAATATCACATCGTTTTAAACGTTACTGTTCAGTGTTTTACCATAAAAACCATTGAAAATTGTGGTCTGGTATCCTTTATATATTGGTTGTTTATATTTTTCATCAAATGTGGTACCCCGTGTGGGACCCGGGGCACAGGAGAATTGGCCCACGGCTTCCTCAGCCTGCAGTAAGAGTCTGCTAACAGAGGCAACACTTGCCGTGTGTTGCGACCCGTGTCGATTACAGGACTGGATTTCAGTAGGCCGGGCAAACGGTCCCGATAACCTACTGAACTCTTACTTTTTCTAGACGGGAAATCGAGTTAGCCCTGACTTCGATGAATCGGCATGTCACGTTTGTGAATCCTTCTCATTTAAGCTACTCTATTATATTATATTTCCTTCCATGAAATGTATTTATCATTTGATAGACAGCTTCCTTACAGGATTTGCAAAGAAGACGGTGGCTGAAGGGCAAAGCTTCCTCAGCTTTATAGAGGCGACATGTTTGCCGTGTGTTGCAACCCATGTCGGTGGAGGAAGGGATCCTGGTGGTTGAGAGATTACTCTCTGCTGCATCCATTGGTGCGGGTCATCGGGTTTCGATTTTCAATACACCACTTTGGCCCTGACTTCAACTAGACGGGAGACCGGATGGACCCGGTTTGGTCAATCGGCTGGTCACGCCGAGCCCTCAACAAGCTTGTCGTCATTTTTCTTATCACTTGATCATATCTTGTGAATTTCAGTTCCAAAGTTGCTCAGTTACAAGCTGTTAAGAAGGCGGTGGCTCATGGGTCAATCAAGTAGATAAGATAGAGTTTCGAACGGTTGTTTCGCCAGTAAAGTCTGGCACGAAGCTTGCGTTCGTTGCGAAATTCATCTATTTGAGTATACCACCCTTGGAACACCTGATGCTTTCTGCTGGTGATCCGCAGATACCAAGCATCGCCCCTGTTGGCACGCCGTGGCGGGTGGGTCACAAGGGTGGTGAACCACATTCTTTCATCATGGCTTCAGAAATACAAAAGAAAAATGGTACAAAAAAAGAAAAAAATGACTTTCCTGTTGAAGAGTTGGATGTTGAAGAAAATTGGCCTAAATTTATTGTTTTATCTAGCAGAGACCCAACTAAACCTTTGGCAAAAGTATCTCCTTTCTTCATCGAAAAAGTTATTAAAGGTTGTGCAGGAGACGTTAAAAACGTCACAAAAATGAAATCCGGTTCCCTCCTTATTGAATGTAATAGAAAACATATGTCTTCAAATTTACTAAAACTTTCAAAAATTGTAGATTTAGAAATATCTAGCTCACTCCACAGAACACGAGTCAAGGGATTATTCGTTACCGAAGCGAAGACATCTCGGAATTATCAGACGACGAAATCTGTTTAGAGCCTCGGGGTGTTACAAAAGTGAAAAGATTTTTTGCTAACAGACAGGGTGTTCAGTTTTACCTGAACACCTTTCTTTTGAATTTTAACACGCCCAATGTTCCCGAATCCATCAAGATTGGTCTCTCTACAAAGCTTAAGTCAGCGTATACATTTACAACCCCGTGCGCTGCTTTAAGTGTCAAAAGTTATGCCACGGAAATGGACAGTGCAGAGGTCACCAGATTTGTTTTAAGTGTGCAGAAGAAGGACATGAGGGCTTCACCTGAACTAAAACTCCAAAGTGTGCTTATTGTGGTGAAGCCCACATTTCCTCATCCAAGGACTGTCAGCACTTTAAAAAGGAAAAGGAAATTCAACAAATAAAAACTGAAAAAAACACCTCTTACCCTGAGGCTCGTCGTCTGTATAATACAACAAATAATACCTCGTCTCCTGCATCAACCTCATACGCCAGTGTGGCCAAACGCGTTCTCACTTCAGTTGAAACGCAGACAATCATCACCTGGCCTATTGACAAACAGGAACCTTCAAAATTAACAGTTGCAACAACAGAAAAAATCATTCAATCTTCACGAAAATCTTCATCTTCTCAAACTGCTACGTCTTCAGCTCCCTCTCAATCCTCAACCAATTCTTCAAGAAGCCCAAAAACAATTAAAAAAATACCAACTCCAATTTAAATTCTTCTAGCTCGAATAAAAACTTAAATCAAAAAGGAGATCGTACTTCAAAACTGCTGCGGGATCCCATTAAGGTACACAACATGTTTGGTAGTCTAGATCATCTAGACACTATTATCTGGGGCGATCCCATGGATACACTACCCCCAGATACTGGATCTAAAAGTAGATCCCCCAGCAGAAACCGGCGGAATAGCCTAAAAAACTGTCAACTATTCCCCTATTCGCAGACCATAATGGGTACAATAATAATACAATGGAATAGTCGAGGTCTTAAGATTAATTTTCTTGAAATTACATTATTAGTTCAAGCCTTTTTACCTATTGCATTTTGCCTCCTAGAATCCCACCTAAAACGAAGTGATAACATATCGTTAAAAACTACTCTATATACAGCACATATATAGACGAGAGCTGGCGGCTCTACCATTCTTGTAAAAGATCAAGTTCTACATAGCCCTGTAGATCGCAACACCGATCTTCAGGCGGTTGCTGTTAGAATATCTGTAGACAAAACAATTACTTTATGCTCCGTGTATATCCCTCCGAATTCGTCATTAAATTTAAATCAGTTGAAACATCTTACTGATCAGCTTCCGGCACCTTATATATTACTTGGGGACTTCAACGGACACAACCCTTTGTGGGGTAGTAACACAATAAACGATAAAGATAAAATTATTGAAGGCTTAATGAATCAGGAAGATCTGTGTATTTTTAATTATGGAACCAATACATATTTACATCCTCGAAATGGATCATACTCGGCTATTGATCTTACAATATCAGATCCTTCTCTGTTGCCCAATTTCTCATGGAAAGTCCATGACGATCTCTGTGGCAGTGATCATTTCCCATTATCTTGGAATCTTTACACTCTTCAAACACAGAACGAATCGCTCGGTATAAATTTGGCAAGGCCAATTGGCCTTTATTTGAACATCTCTATATAGAGCGATTTAACTCTGATGTTTTTGAAGCTGTTTCTGATCCAATTTTAAAATTCAACGAAACACTTATTAAGACCTCGACAAATCCAAAACATCCTAGTAAACCATGGTTCGATGACAGCTGTGAGGACGCTATTAAAGACCGTAAAAAGGCCGAACGACGTTTTAGTAAACACCCAACTCAAAATAATCGTAACCATTTCCGAATTTTTCGAGCGAAAGCTCGCAGGGTAACGAAACAAAGACGACGCGCCTCTTGGCCTGACTTTGTTTCTAAACTAAATAACCATACCCCTATGAATAAAATTTGGAACATGATTCGTAAAATTAAAGGTAAAAACAGTAAAGCAAATGTCCATCATTTAAAGGATGGAAAAAACTTGTTAACATCAGAGTCAGATATATCTAACAAATTGGCCGAAACATTTGCAAAACACTCGTCCGCTGAAAATTATCATCCTGATTTTCAGCGTATCAAAACTCAAAAAGAATATTACAATATACCTTTTTCTTTGGAAGAGCTTAAAACTTCATTGAACAAATCTAACGATACAGCATGTGGTCCAGATGACATCCATTATCAACTTCGTAAACATCTGCCACAATCTCCTCTCCAATGCCTTTTGAATCTTCTTAACAACATTTGGGAAACGGGTGATTTACCATCTATTTGGGAAAAGGCCACTGTTGTGACGTTTCCAAAACCAGGAAAAGATCACTCAGAAGCGTCCAACTATCGGCTTATAGCCCTCACAACCTTTCTTTGGAAAACCATGGAAAGGATGATCAACGATCACCTTGTCTGGTTTTTAGAATCGAACAACCTAATTTCAAATATCCAATGTGGATTCAGACAAGGGCGAAGTACCCTAGATGATCTTGTACGTTTCGAAACGTATATTCGTAACGCCTTTGCCAAAAATGAACATGTTGTGTCTATCTTTTTCGATTTAGAAAAAGCATATGACACAACATGGAAATATGGTATTTTAAAAGATCTTCTTGATATGGGGTTGAAAGGTAGACTTCCTACCTTTATTTCAAACTTTATTCTGACAGAGAATTATTTAAAGTTAGGGTAAATTCTACTCTATCTAACCCTTTTGAACAGGAAATGGGTGTTTCCCAGGGAAGCATCCTTTCTGTCACTTTATTAAGTATCAAAATTAATAGCCTTGCTCAAGTTTTAAAAGATAATATTGATGGTTCTCTATATGTTGACGACTTCCTCATATGTTACCGAGGAAACACATGAATATATTGAACGTCAACTGCAGTTATGTTTAAATAGAATAGAGGAATGGGCGATGGAGAATGGTTTTAAATTCTCCACTGCAAAAACCGTGGTGATGCATTTTTGTAATAAACGAAAGATGCATCCTGATCCCGAATTAAAATTGCATAATAATCCTATCAAAATTGTAAAGGAAACTACTTTTCGTGGTCTCATATTTGATTCAGGGCTACCCTTTCTACCACATATCAAAATGTTAAAAAATAAATGCATTAAAGCATTAGATATTTTAAAAGTCGTAGCCAGCACCCACTGGGGTGCTGAGTGTGATCTATTACTTACTCTATATAGATCGTTGGTTTGATCTAAATTGGATTACGGTTGCTTTATTTATGGTTCTGCTCGCAACTCATATGTCAAAATCCTTGATACTATACACCATCAAGGATTGCGACTATGCCTTGGATCTTTCAGAACCAGCCCTGTTGAGAGTTTATATGTAGAAGCAGGCGAGCCTTCTTTGTATCAAGAGAAGAATAAAGCTCGCTTTGCAATATGCAACCAAATTAAAGGTATATCCTGGCAACGCCGCCCAAGACTGTGTTTTCAAACCTCTTAATCAAAACATTTTTGAAAAAACCCAAACAAAAGTCAACTTTTTTGGACTCCGAATTAAATCTCATTTGGAAAATTCCGGTATAAATTCAGATGAAATTGCTGAAATCGAAATTCCGCATAACCCCCGTGGTTAAGCCCCAAACCTTTATTTATTTATGATCTAAGAAAACATAAAAAGTCCGACGTAAACGATTTAATAATACAACAAAATTATGCAGAAATAAAATCTTGTTACCCTGACTATGGTACTATTTACACAGACGGGTCGAAAGACGGTGATAAAGTCGCCTCGGCCGCTGTCTTCGGAGAGCGTGTTGAAACTCGCCGCCTTACGTCTGCATCATCTGTATTTACAGCAGAGTCACAAGATATTCTTCTTGCGAACAAAATTAATTGTCTGCTCCGATTCCCAGTCTTGTCTAATGGCTATTGAAAATTTCCAAAATTAAAAATTCTTATATTTTAAAAATTATTCAAATTTACAAATCTCTTGTTGCTTTGGGAAAAGAGGTTATCTTCTTCTGGTTTCCAAGTCATGTTGGGATCCGTGGAAACACAGTCGTGGATCAGGAGGCTAAAAATGCCCTAAAGGATACTATCATTAACTGTAAGATTCCTTTTAACGATAATAAAGCATTGATTTTTAAATATGTTTCTAATTTGTGGCAGAGTGGTTGGGATCTCCAAGTTCATAATAAACTTCATGAGATCCAGCTACTACTGCACACAAGTAATTTTAAAAGTTTCAGAGGTCGCAGAGACCAAGTTGTTTTAACACGGCGTCGTCTTGGTCATACCAGGACGACAAATAGTTATATTTTCAATAATGAGCCACGACCCGAGTGTGTGCCATGTAACAGTCCATACACCATTAAGCATGTCTTTATGGGCTGTGTGGACGTGCCCCACATTCGGGAACGTTTCTATTCTGTAGATACGTTTTATAATTTATTTAAAACTGTCGCAGGCGACACAATTTCAAAGGTTTTTTTTTCAAAATAATCTATTTAACAAAATTTAATTTCACTATTAATTGTGAAGATTCATACTTTTTAATGTTTTAACTACCATTTTTATCTGTATGTATTCTCATATTATTGTATGAGATTACGTTTTAGTAAAAAAGGGAGGCATGACTTACTGCTAATTTAAAATACTAATAATTTAAAAATTATGATTTTCACGTCCTGAATATAGCTGAAATATTGCTTGCTGGACGTTAAACAACAATTATTCAATCAATCAATCAATCAATTAAATGTGGTAGGATCGTTTTATTAATTGCTGAATGTTACAAACATGTTTATAGGACCTTTATACTTGATACAGCTATTTTTAGGTAGTAAGTTTCATAATGTAAAGTGAAATTTAATCTCGGAAGCGTTTATAGAAAATGTGTTGATAGATAAACATGATTTCATACGGCCAATCAAACGCATTCATTTTCCAAGCAGGGGAAAAACGGAAATTTGTATGCAGCAAGTGTTATTTACCGACATTTGTTTGATCCTGAGTGGAACTGTATCAGTCAAGTATGTATTGTGAGTCAATAAGTATTTTGACAGGTTTTTAGCTTATGTGCTTTCTGTTATTAACAAAACATAGACTACTTGTCATACAGTCACAGTAAGTAAATTATATACAAACGTCTAGACTTAGACTAGGCTTAGACCTACTTAGACCTACTTCTAGAAATAGACTCAGGAAAACTACAAACTAGGCTCTACGACAAGCGTCATGACTTCAACTTTCCAATTGTCAACTTCCCGTTCATCGACAACAATATTTCAGCAGCTCCAGCGTATGGTGTGTATATTTCACAACTTATACGTTATTCTAGATCCTGCGATCGTTATTCAGATTTTCTAGACCGATCACTGCTGTTGACTGCTAAACTACTGAAACAAGGGTTTGTTGTACCTAGGTGTTATCTCTCCAGAAGTTCTATGGTCGGCACCACGACTTAATTGATCGTTACGGGAAATCAGTGTCTCAAATACGATCTGACATTTTCGCTGAGTCATAGATAGTGTTTCCTATTCCTGGATTTGACTTTTCCCTCGACAAGACAATGAGTAACTCGAAGGGTGTCTAATTAGAGGCAGGTACTGCTTACTCGTCCGGAGCACCTGAGTGCACCCATGGTTTTTATTGGGTTCGGGTTACTCTCTTTCTGTTTTTTATGTTTTTGATTTTTGTGTTGTGTTTGTCTATATCCGGATTTGTAACTGTCCCTTGGTTTTTGGCTCTTGTTGTTCGGTCGGTTTTCTTTGCTACTTTCTTAGACGTTTGTATATAATGTAACTTTGTCATCCTATATAATATATAAAAAATGCTGAATTAGATTACTGTCAAATTAATACGTATTGGTTACGAAAATTCAATCGTCACACGCTAGTACACATGTACAATGTCTATGTCTACGATTCACCCCGGTAAATGAAGCTAAATTTTCATATAGCGGATTTGGCCAAGGGGTCTAGACCGCTTGACATAGTGCAGGCGAATTGGTGCCACAGTGTCACAGCGGTGTTAGTTCGAATCCCGCTGAGGTAAAACTAAAATTTGACAGTGCTAAAAATCCATCAGTGTTGGGCTTAATTTGTAGACGTATATATATAAATTTGATATTAACCCTGTATTTCTGATGTTTCAGAAATCCGCTGGATAGATATATTATATGGTTGTCACAATACGTTGGTTTAAAACATTAAGCACGCATCGTGTTGGACCCGGGAACTGGGGAATAAGTCCACATCATCCTTAGCTTACAGTAAGAGTCTGCTTACAGAGGCAACAGGTGCCGTGTGTTGCAACCCGTGTCGATTACAGAACAGGATTTCAGTAGGCCTGGTAAACGCTGCCGATAATTTACTGAACCCTAACTTTTTCTAGACGGAAAATCGAGTCAGCCATGACTTCGATGAATCGGCATGTCACGTCCTGTCCATCCCTTTGTGAATCCTTCTCATTTAAGATGAGATATATTGGAGGACTCGTCGCCGATTGGTTAGGACAATTAGGCATCTACTATTGATCATGTCTGTCATCAATGAGGTTGCTTGCTCTAGCTTTACTGTGGTCACTAATCAGGTGAATATCAATGTTCGTAATAGCTGTTAAATTGGTGCAAGATGTGTTTTCATCCGTCAGTAGTATTAGTATTTGAAATATTTCAAGCATACATAGTTGTTGACTCCGTTCAATATCCACTGCTGAAGACGAACGTGTCACTTTGTAAGGTGTGCAGTTACATAAGGAGTTATATTTACTACCGTTCTATTACCAATACAAAAATATGTCACATGTGTATGTATATGTTTGTTTGGGCAGTATATTTAGTCTTGTTCCATTGTTCTCAAAGGTATGTATTTTAAAATGTATTAGATTTTTCAAATGTGTGTGTTATTTTGAATAGAGCTTGTTGAGTACACGTCGATCATTGTTTTTGTTAAATAAACAGTATACAGTTTTTGCCGTCGTCTGCTAAATGAACATAGTCATAAAGTAGCAAATAGACAACATATTTTCTGCTTTCGATATACATACAGACTTGAAGTTCTTGTTAAACTATGAATATAAAGCATCTTTTTTAACATAGTTTTAAACAGAATAACAATGTACCATTTAAATCTCTGCAAATTGTTAAAAAAGAAAATGTGTATATATAGACGAACGTATCGATTATGAATACTTTTAAATACATCAACATTTATATAAATGTTTACCAAATGTGTCACTGCGTATTCTTCAACATTCTTATCAAAAAGTTAATTTAGCTTTTTTTAAATAGTGGCATCCACTGCGACCAGTTTGACTTTTTGCATTTTCCTCTGCCAATTAAAATAGGTCCAAAACGAATATTTCAAATATAAACGCTGAGGACGAAGGTAAAAAAAGTCGGAAACCAGAAAGCGATAACTAAAAATGGATGAAACAGGACTTCCAAAAATATCGATTAAATATCAAGAGTTTAGTTAGACTTAATAAGTTATAGATTTTTATCAAACACAAATCTAGAGGAATTTGGTAAAATTAAATGACAGATTTTATAAACAAGTTAATACTTTTGTTGTAGAAAAAGAAATATCATCAACGTTATAATAACTTTACACATTTCAGATGTTTGTTTGAATATGGTTTAAGTAGAATTTAGCAATTTTTATTATGAATGTTGTAGCGACCATATTTTATTTTGGGAGGAAGCCGCCCCTGAACATTCGGAACGCAAACTGGCAAAACTTATAAATTAAGAATAGAGTGGAGCAATCATATGCCTGTGATGAGATTTTAACCAGCAACCTTACTGTTGACAAGCACGTGTTCAATAGCAGATGACTTACAACATTAACCACTCGACCATCTAGGTCCCATATTCCTGTGATGAGATTTTAACCAGCAACCTTACTGTTGACAAGCACGTGTTCAATAGCAGATGACTTACAACCTTAACCACTCGACCATCTAGGTCCCATATACCTGTGATGAGATTTTAACCAGCAACCTTATTGTTGACAAGCATGTGTACAATAGCAGATGACTTACAATCTTAACCACTCGACCATCTAGGTCCCAAAACTAAAGAAATATTTTTCTTGAATTCATTATAACCCTACATACTGACATTCAGAGTAAAATAAAAGTGATTAACACAACTGTCGAAGAACAAAAATGTCAAAAGATACACAATTTTAATTTAAAAATTAAAAGTTATTTTCATTTGTCTAGTAGACAACAATTCTGGATTTCTTTATAGGGTCGTGTACAAGCCTAAAACATAACCACTGATGGATGTCCTAATACATCAGGAATTGTTACCTTATGTTGGATTGACCCTTTTAGGAACTGTATTACTCAAGATCATTGTCCGTACGGTAAGTAACGTCGTGTTGTTAAAATTTGTCGAACATTTTTAATTGGTAGTAACATTTATTTAACAAACTGCTTTTCAAATATTACCAGGTTAATTTTTGGTAACTTTCATCCACCATTTGTCTATTGTTTAGGAGATAAATTTTTTCCTTATGGTTGTGGTAGACAATGCTTAGCCGTGTCGAACTCTGTTCAGCATCTAGGTAAGTATTTTACATGAATGATGTCTGATAATGTACGATAATATTTTATTTTAAATTTTGTGTCAACTTTGGGACATAAATATTTTACTTTATTGAATGTGAGATCATGATCAAGCATGCGCTCTACCTGTACACAGTAAGAGTACATTTTCCTAACAAAAATCGTAATAAATGATACGAACTTATTAATATAACAACAAATTACATTTAAGATTCCATGAGGGTGAACCTATAGCATCTATGGACAATTAAAAATCCGGATATAGACTAACATACAACGCAAAACAAAAACCAAAAACACAAAAATAGAAAGTGATTAACCTGAACCCAATAAAAACCCATGGTGTACTAAGGTGCTCTGAACTATTTAGCAGTGCCTGTTACTGATTAGACACTCGTCGAGTTACTCATTTTCAAGTCTTCAAAAAAGTAAAATCCAGGAATAGGAAAGACTACCTTTGACTCAGCGAAAATGTTCAATCGAATTTTATTTTGAAATTGATTTCAAATAACGATAAATTAAGTCATTGTTACGAGCAAAACGCTACTGAGGGATAACATCAACCTAGGTACAACAAACCCTTGTTTGAGTAGTTTAGTAGTCAGTGATCGGTTCAGAAAATTGGCATACCGACCCGACAGATATTTTCCTTTTACAATTTACAGTCATGCGGAATCTCTCTTTTCATTGATTGGAGTTGTTTCCTTCGTCTTGTAGTAAAAGAATGTATATTTTTTTTACTTTCCGGTACTAGGTTCCTGTCCAGCCAGACGAACCAGTACTGGAGTTGCCTGCTTAAATGATGTCACGTGTAGTAGTCAGACCGTTCAAGGTACCAGTGCTCGGACCTGAAGCAGACAAAAAATAAATTCAGTATAAAAATTATTTTCGTCTACAATTAGGTAAGGATGTTAACTGAAATTGGGCTAATATTAAATATAGGGAGTAGAAGAACAATAAACTACCGTTAAAACCATAAAACATGTGCTTTATGAGTGAGTGATATTAGCCTTAGATGTCATTGCAAAATAAAAATATTGATAGTGGCCAAGATTTTTGTTGTTGATATTTTGTCGCATGACCAGGAATTGCCTAATGCATACATGAACAATCTGGGTATATTGATTATTATTATAAAACAAATGCATCGTGTTAGAAATTGAGCTATGAATCGCCTAAAATGTAAACAAAAACTATTTTTATTTTAAATACATTAGGGTTTCTTACTATTATCAGTTAACACTTTTCATAATTGAATTGACTTGATTGGCATCAGTGGATTAAGCCGAGGGAAATAGTTGTATTCCTGTGCGAAAGTAACTTATTCTACAAATATCCAGTCAGTAATTGTTTCATTGTACTGAAGAGACAAAAAACATTATATCTTGTCTTACGGCTGAAAGAGACGCAAATCGTTCCACCTTACGTGTGTTGTGTTGGTGCTTTCGAATGATTTTAGAAACGTCTGTAAAAATAACAATGAGTTCCAATAATTCCGACTGAATTGTTTAAGCCCGCTAAAGCCTATACTTTAAAACTATTGCAATGTCGAGAAACAAATATTTGTCGAGGCAAATATTTTGAAAACTATTGACTTTTATATATAAAAGTCATTACTGAGAAATAATAAAGATTGTTTTCATAGCTTCTGTCTATTTAAATCATATGCTAAGAGAAGATGATGAAATGCGGATGAACTAGTGTCGTATGTTTAAGAGAAATCGCTGTGTGTAACGTGAAAATAGCAAAGAAAACCTACTGAACAACAAGAGCCAAAAAGGGACAGTTACAAATCCGGATATAGACAAACACGACACAAAAACCAAAAACATAAAACACAAAAAGAGAGTAACTCGAACCAAATAGAAATCAGGTGCTCCGGACGAGTAAGCGGTGCCTGCCTTATAATTTCAAGCTCGGTTGGTAAATAGAATGTAAATAGTCACCAAATTTAGCATTGTTGAGGGACAAAACATCATCAATATAGCAGAATGTTAAATTAAAAGTCTGGGCCAGTGTCTGTCACAAAAAATATTTTACTTATAATCAGACTTACTTACACATCATGTTTTCCTTTATCATTTTTTATGTTTATATGAAATATACTCGATTTGATAAATAATAACAAAGTACATTTAAAGGCTTATTATAAACCCGTGTCAACGTTTAAAATAAAACCTTAAAACATTTCAATTAATGATTAAAACAGGCTGAAGAATATTTTTTTATACAAACTAATGGCACAATATTGCATGTTTAAATTGTTATTGGTTAACCGCTGTATACTACAAATATGTGTACAGTCCGTTCTATCCTATATAACACTGAACATTATTAACTAAAATTAGATATTTCTCTACCGTCAATAATTCCAACAATGCATCGCTGCTTCACAAAAGTGTTAAAATCTAATTGTAACATAGGATTAAAATTTTACAACCATATTATGCTGCATGTTCACATGGTGGATACATGCATACATTTATGTAGAGTACGTTTAATATTTATGTGTGTCCTTTCCGCTACTTGTTTTAAGGTATCCGGACCATAATTGACCACGTGATCATATTTGATGACCCGGATGTCCATTGCTTTTCAATGGAGCAGACATCGGTAGTGTTCGGCAAACATCGGAAATACTATTTGAGTAACCAATTTTGTTTTGCTCAAAACTGTCAACATTGACTCAAAGTAGCAATATATATTTAATTTGTATCATTAATTAGCATAGATTGATTTCAATAAAGTTGTATTTCTTGGTCGAAAAATAAAATTAAACGGTGACTTCAATTATGGGTCGGATACCTTAAAACAGATTTCTACGAATAACGTATAATATTGTACTAACTTTAAAATAATTTACGTTTCATTCATCTGTTTACCTTAAGCCTTCCTATTATTGACATGAAATACAATTTTCCAGCCAAAAGTATTAAATTCTATTATAGTGGTCTTATGCTTGAAAACAAATGTCAACGTTGCAAAATTATACGCTAACACAATGAATAATTATTAACTAAAATAGAGAAAAATACATGTTTTTGTGCAATCGTACGCACACAAATACTATATACTTACATTGTTACTGGATAGCAGCTGTCAAATATACCTAATATGTATATGCCCGTTATATAATTAGTAATTTGCGTACATAGTCAAGACATATTTTTGAATCAGGAAATGTTAAACCTGGTCCTTTCCTGTCATCAAACGTAATGTTTGAATGTATTCTGATACCGCACAAGACATTCATTGTAATCTATGTCAGATTAAACATTAACCATATCAAAGTTGATAAGAGCAAACATTATTGTTCTAGTTTGAAGTCGAGTTTCAAATTATTTCTTATTTAAAGTAAAATATAAGAAATAATGTCTTATATGCACTAAAAATTCTCTTTTAATTACTAGGCAATACAGTTAAATAATGTACCATATCTACGGTGTCAGCCAGACGCACTTTCACAATGTTTTGATTAGAAACGGCAATCTACAGATCTTGTGTTATACTATTAATTATCTAACATCTGTTATGTCGTTCTTTTAGCTTAAACAATGTATCCTCCATATTTAGTTATGAAAGTGCACAAATATCGTACGGATTACAATCTTGATATTTTACGGTATGTTATTCTGATAAAACAACGAAATCCAAACATTATAAGACATGTAATATTACTTGTAATCCAAACATCAGTTGTGCAATATCAATGTATTATTATTGTTTATTATTTTTCATTGTATTCCTGTTATTAGATTATTTTGTACCGTATGACAAATTATAAAAACTCGATTATAATGCTACAATATTAATGTAAGCCTACACTTTCGATAAATAATCCCACCAGTTTTTTCTCGGTAACGTGAAAAATATGGCGCACTCGCTGTGCGCAAAAGTAGATGGCGAGAATCTAGCTTACACTTTGGACAATATTCATGCACCAATAAAAAAAGAAAAACTATAATGGCAGTAAAACTAGTCAGTCAGAACGTACTTAGCGTCCAAAAATTACTCTGCTGACTTAAAAAATTGGCAATTCTAAAATTTAGAAAGTTTAAAAGTTGGAAAAAACTAAAACAATTGCACCATGTTGATTCAATCGACCTATGATTTTATCACAACTACCAATAAGAAAATTGACATCGGACCGTCCTTCGTCAATATTCTTATTCTAGGTTGGTTTGATAAAATCAAAGATAATGACTAAAATAAAAGTTCTAAAATCTAACATTCACCATCACAATAAAAGCAAAAGTTGCATGATTATACGTAAATGTATTTAATAAAGTCAATAACGAGACCAAAAAAAGTGTAAAATTTACACTAAAATGTAATAACAATTATGACACCTCAGTGCATGTGATGGTCATGTTTTAAGTAGCAATTAACAGAGATGTCAATATTGGCCTATATCTATTGTGTTCCATAAATTATGAAAGTAGCCAAGAAAACCGACCGAACAACAAGAGCCAAAAACCAAGGCACAGTTACAAATCCGGATATAGACAAACACAACACAAAAATCAAAAACATAAAACACAGAAAGAGAGTAACCCGAACCCAATAAAAACCATGGGTGCACTCAGGTGCTCCGGACGAGTAAGCAGTGCCTGCATCTAATTAGACACCCGTCGAGGTAATGATTGTCTTGTCTAGGGAAAAGAATCGTATTCAATGGGGTGTTATTATTGTATAATTGTATAATATATAACTAGTTACCAGTTATAAGAGGGTCCTCGGTCGTTACGTGGTTAATCCAGTTAGTCATCTACTGCTGGTAAATAGTAAACACTGAGGTTGTCGGTTTGAGACCTGCAGCGAGCAGTGTTTGATCAACTTTACATTTTTTCTCCCAAGTGTTGGATTTTCCACAGATATTTTTTCCGCTGTATAAACAGAGCAGAACTTTTACGTAAAAGTGTATTAAATAGGTTTCGTACTCAGAGTGAAACAAATCAACAGACAGGGCTCTCAATAAGATAACGTAAGAAACGTGTTACGTTTCTAAGTAGAAGAGATATATATGTATATGCATTCACTATGTGAGTTCTGTAAAAAAAACAGAGAAAGCCTATAAATACAATACTTCTTACAAATGGCACGTTTAATTAAGTTGTGGTCTCTCCTTTAACCCATAATGGGCTCTTCTTGTACAAAACATTAGGCATAACAAACAAAACTCATTCTCTGGAGGACTTATCCTGTCGAAAACGTTAATCAAACATTCTGTACGGGTTGAGGTCAGATAAATTTTTGCCATACAGAAGGCAAAAAATTTGAATACTCCTTTGAAAAATTAAAAAAATTAGAGGTAACTGTATTGAATAGGATTGCTTGACTGCAAGACTACGAAATATTGGGTAAGGACTGTAAATTTAGCCATATGTAGCGGCTAAAGAGAGTCTATTCTTTTTTCAAAAAGTACATAAAGGATCGCTTGAAAATCAAGGTATTTTCTAATCTCCTATATTATATGACCCGCGTATAGGCTTTTACTTATCTGACCTTCCAACGATAGGTTTTCTTTCTCAGCATCTGGGGCGGCAAAAGCCAGCTCTGGTGTTCGAGCTATGGACACACTTCCAGTATGGATCCAGTGTACTGAATTTAACGAGTTGAAACACTCGTCAATTAGTTTTTTAAATTAGGAAAAAAACAATGAAACCGACAGAACAACAACAGTCGAAAGTAAATGGACGATTACAAATCAGTGCTGAGGCAATAATTATTACGAGATAAAAACTAAAAACACAAAACCTAAGTGAGTTGCCCTAACCCAATACAAGCATTTGGTGCCATCTGGATGCTCCGAACGAGTGAGCAGTTACTTCCTATGACTTCACAACTACTATTAGCATGACTAGGAAAAAGTCAAATCCCACAATCCTGGAATATGAAGGACCATCTAAGACGCAGCTAATCTGTACGATCGTATTTGAGAGATGGATTTCCTATAACTATCAATAGTCATGACCGCCAACAAATTCAACATCAGTAACACGTCTAGATAATCGGAAAAAAATTCTCAGTATCTAATACAACCTATACGTTGTGAAATGTACACAACATACACCGGAGTTGGTGGAACATTGCTACTGACGAAAGAGAGGTTTCAATCGAAACGTTGTAGAAATCACGTTTGTTGAGAGTTTAGTTTGTAGTTGTCCCGAATCTTTTTCCAGTAGTAGGTCCAAGTAAGAGGCCGACCAAAGTTTATTGTTGGTGTCTTTATTTTCAAGCTGGCTTGGGTGGATCAAATGCAAATAGTCCAAGGCGTGGGTCCGTGTATTTTCTTTCTTGCTTAGCACGGCTTCTAGTATTTAAGTACAAAATGGTCAGTGAGGAAATTAGCCAATCTAATTAAAAACAGCTGTTATGTTTGGTCCTTATACTACGTTACTACGCCACTAACATCTGAATCAACTCCATAAGGGGTCATGTCCAGGCGACCTTTGCATGATACATACTAATTTTAATTTCCACCAATCAGATTGGAACGTGCATGCATCTGTTCCATAGTGAAGCAAACATGGCAAACGACGAAATGAAAAAAAGCGATTGCAAATGTTTTAGGCCTTTTCAATTTAGATTCATTTCAAGTTGGAACGTGAAAAAAATAGAGACATTACTGTAAAGAAGAACTGTATAGCAGTGCTGCCAGCGGGTTCGGGAAGTCATTTCCGTGTCAAATACTCGTTCCAAATGAAACGAGAGTTAAATATTGACGACGGTGAGAAAGTCATCCTGTGTTCTCTACCGATAGCACTGATGCGTAATCAAAGTGAACGTTTAAAGAGTATCAACTAAAAATGCAGAATATAAAGGTATGTACATTACGATTTTTCAATAAGTTAAATTAAACTTGGAGTAAACGACTGCACTATCGTCACAATTTCGTGTATAGAATCAAGGAATATGAGAGTGATGTACCCATACAGCTACAGAATATTAGAATATCCCCACAAGAAATATTCAACGAAATTTGAAGCATAAATGTAGCCTTTCTAAGATATTCTCACTCAAAAAAGAAACATACAAAAAATGGGAATTTTACTTCATATATTATTTTAACAATTTATCATATAAATAATGGATACAGAAATGTAAAAATTGGCACACTTCTTGTTCTTTTACCATGGAATATAACATTTTGTCGCATATTGTCAATAAATCACGCAAAAAATGTCAGTATCTGTTGTGCCTAACTTTTGTTTGTAACACAGCCCTTACACTTCTTGGCATGGATTCAATTAAACGTTGAGTACGAACACGCCGTATCCTTTGCTACTCATACTGAAGTTTCTGCTCTAATTGTTGCAGATTTTGCAGTGGTGGTTGTCGTTGGCGCACTCGCTGATCCAGTTCATCCCACAGATGTTCAATTAGGTTAAGATCCGTAGATCGGGATAGCCAACGGATCACATTGACATAATGTTGCTCTAAAAAAATCTACTGTTACATGTGCTTTATGTGGTCGGACATTGTCGTGTAGAAATATTTCTCTTTGAATGTCAATTACGGGCAATAGATGCGGCCGTATAATTTCATTTCTACACCTAACAGCGTTAAGATTGCTTTGGATATGTATCAGCTTGTGTTCCTGGCGTAAGAGATAGAGGCCCACATCGTAACACTGCCTCCGCCAAAATTGTCTCTTTCTACAACAGTTTCGCGCAATACGTTCATTACGGCGCCTGTACACTCGTATCCGACCGTCTTGCTTTTCAAGCTGAAAACGTGACTCATCGCTGAACCACACTCTTCTCCAGTTATGTAAATTCCATACACGAACGGTAGTATACCATTTAACCCTTGCTCGGTGATTTTGGCGTGTCAGTGTTGCTCCGATGTAAGGTCTTTTTGCCCGCAATCCATGAGAGCATAACTGATTGCGTACTGTTTGTGGTGATATACGGCGCAACCCAGGGACGTTTACAGCTGTTTCGGTTGCAGCAATAGTGGTGTTCTGTAGATGGTATAATCTAATATAACGATTCTGCGCCCGAGTTGTAACACGCGGACGCCTGAACGTAGTCGGTCTGTCGTAGTACCAAGCTGCTGGAAGTGTCTCCAAAGGCGTGAAATTGTGCTACGATGAACATTGTACGTTCTGGCAACAGCATTCTGTGATTCCCCGGCTTCGATTTGACCGATAGCAATATTCCGGGTAGCAGCATCTAACCTTGGCATAGCATCACCTCATAAGAATTTTATTTTACTTATGCAGTCAAGAAAAGAAATAGCGGGGTTTTATACTGATTGTCTGAGTTAAAAAATATATAGCCATGATTTGCACGTGAAAGTCCACCCTGTTTTAGCAATACGTAATTCATAGTGTGTTCCAAATCCTGTCAACAATGCGTTTGGGTCAAATCTCATGGAGGCATTGTGTGTGCTTGACTTAAATTTACAAGGATTACCACTTTCATTACCAAAGGACATTGGTTTTCTCTGGGAACTTCATCCAGCAATTAAAATTAGATGAAGGGATGCAGCTGAAAAATTGCTCAAAGTAGCGTTCAGCATAATTGAAACAAATATTTTTTATATAGAGTGTAAGTAATAAATATCAGGTGCATTGCGCAATAGTGATTAAGCTTTGTATAAATGTTTTACAGGTGGAAGTACAGAAGGAGATGAGCGCATAGAAAATGACACAGTGGACTTTGTTTTCGCCCACCCCCCCCCAGAAATGCTATATTGTTAAGTCATATTTAAAGCATATCTGGTATTTAGATCTTATTTTTAAACAAGAATCATTGAAAATGACACAACATTTCTTTGATTTATTAATAGTGTTCGATCATTTATCTCGTAACTGTTTAATGAGTCAACATTTATGAAATTTACAATGCAGAATGTTAATCTACAACAATTGGTTGAACTAGTTTGTCATGGGTAAAGTACCTAGAATTGTCATGAAATTGATATGCAGCATAAAAACTAGCCATCTTTATCAACTAGATTTGGAGCCAGCACACTGCCTATAATCGTATATTCCAGAGAACGGAATGAAACAATACATGTAAATAAACATATAAATTTGCATACAATATGTCTATAATTTATAATCATTACAATGGCAATATATAAGTAAAAAAACTGGTTTATTGGTTATAAGTATATTTTTTTTAGGGGTGGAGATCAAGAATCGTAGAAGCAAGCTTTCCAGAAATTTTTGTCTTATATCAGAAAGCTTCGCTAAATATTTCCCAGTGCATCTGTGAGCACCTGGTGCAACATGTACCAGAAACTTTCCAAAGAAGTACTAAAAATCCTAGAGATGCAAAAATCTACCATAGTGATAAGGATTCTCCTAATAAACCAAACATAAAACTTGTAAATAAAATCCCCAATAATGTGGAAATGGCTATGGCATGGTTTGTAGATGCAATAGAAGAGGGCATGCTTCCTAGAACATTACTTTATTGCACATCCATAAAGGATGCATTAAACGTATACACATATTTAATTAATAAACTCACTGATGCTACATTAATAGAAATGTACCACTCAGAGACACCGGAGGAATACAAAACCAAAATAATTCAAGGAATAAAAGAATCTAACAGTCTTAGAATGTGTAATTGCTAAAAGTGCCTTGGGGATTGGTGTCGACATAGTTAACTTTTACAATGTCATTTGGTTTGGTGCTCCAAATTCTGTTTTATTTCTGATTTATTTCAAGAGATAGGAAGAGTTGGGCGTGATGGAACAGATGCAGTTGCACTTTATTATACAAGGCATACCACCTAATAAAGATAGATTTAGAAGTGAAGAATATTTACAAGTCTTT
The DNA here is from genome assembly GCA_944474755.1 of Limnoperna fortunei. Lineage (NCBI taxonomy): Eukaryota > Metazoa > Mollusca > Bivalvia > Mytilida > Modiolidae > Limnoperna > Limnoperna fortunei. Next base: position 45,050,128 of record OX104123.1, read on the forward strand.
AGAATGAAGACGCATGCTTATGTTAAAACCATTTCTTTTTACAATATAACTTGTGAAGGATACAAAAGGAATAGGATTTTTGTGCGATAAATTGTTCCTGTGGTACACTTTCTGACTTAGAAATATACAATATTCGTACATTGTCAGAAAATATACCGTTTGTTTGTATGAGCCTTAGAAACAGGTAAAAATGCTAGGCTCTGCCATGCATTTCTTACCTATTTCACCGTGAGTACAAATAAACACGGCCAGAAATTAGTGTTTTGTTACAAGTATTCAACAGAGGGCCAGGTCTCAAAATCTACTGCGTGATAACTTCAGTTACATTCTGATTACAAGATAAACGGTGATCAATACTCACTAACTTACACTCTTGGCTTCGCAATTAAAAAAAATCCCAAATATTAATCTGACAAAAGTTCAATATCAGGTGCACAATGGCACTACGTGACATAGATTCTCTGAAAGATTTATCAAAATTCTATTCAGTGGTGTACGTGGAGTTGTTGACGAGAGAAAATGTAATGGGCGGATGGAAAGACGGACTAGCCCGTCACTATGTACCCCCGCTTTTCAGGGGGTTAATAACATTTCGGCAGTTATGTTTGTGCCATAAACTGGTATAAGGTGTAAATATAACAGCTTATTTTTATAGGAACTCTTCAGTTTCTTCTCACCTCAAAAGAAAAACTGGTTCTACAGTTTGTTCATTCTTGAATGGAAAAAACTGTTTTTGACGCCGTTTCAATAGCTGAATTACTTCTGCAGTCCCTGTATCATTGCAATCATAGAGTGGATTCTAAAAATGAAAAAAACATATATTTTTGTCTTCAGTACTAACGTAAGTTATTCTTGTGTCGTACATGTAGTTTCAATTAAAAAACGTAAAAAAACTTGAAATGGAAATATAGCTTAATATAACATATAACAAAATACATACTATAGCTTAGAACATTTCTGCAAAACAATGAACATAGGAGAGTGCATAAGCATGTGCAGGCGAGTGCATGCCTACACTTAAATTTGTCTTCTTTATTATTTCTTTTTAACGTTGATGTAAAGGAATTTCAGTGTGACCAAATATAATCAAAACACAAGCATTTATTTCCTTCTCTGTGGGATTTTCACATCCTTGACCCCCGACCTTTAGAGGCGGCCCCCCAAGCCGATCTAATATCTACACCCAATCAGAAGTCTTGCTATGCCCCTGGCAAATTTGTACACACTAGTACCTGTTTAGTCTTTTTTCTGCCTGTAAACTATATTTGTGGGTGATATAAATTACCAAATTCATTTTTTATCTGGGAAATATTCTGTATTACAGCTGAGGGCAACACGAAATACAAGCACCTCCATTAGATGTTCTTGCTCTTGAACAGATGGTAACAATTATTTTATTTCTGTATCAACTGATTCAGTGACTTGACTCCCTTTAGCTGCTGTAACTGGGGTAATTCGATCAACCACAGCTATAAATCCTATAAATATTATAAATACACTGAATTGATGATAGACCTAGTTCTGAACCTCTCAATGTGTAGACCACTAGTTCATATTGTACAAGAACTGCTCAAGTGCTACCAACATAATGTAACAAGTTATGAGTGCATGCTGTTTAATGACCTGTGGGCGTGCGCAGATTTACTCATCTTACTTTTTAAAGAAAAATTTGCATTATGCAAGTATATTTTTTATGTTTGCATTGTAGACCAAAATGCATAGATTTTATACCGCCGGTGCAGTGTACGTACTAGACATTTAAAATCACTATGACCAGCCTTGTTGCACCTCCTGTGTTTGCAAGCTCAGAAGTGAATCAATAACTAATAAGCTTTTGATGAAAACAACAAAACAAAGCAGACCTTTGTCTGGACATATTAGTTGGATGTACATGCATGCACAACATGTAATACATTCAATTCTTATGTGACTTGTTAATAAAATCAAAGGTTATACATATAGAAATACATACCTGAAGGAAAGCAAGATTTTTTATCCCAATTGTCGTTAACTAACTGATATTTAACTTGTCCTCCATTCTCCAATCACTGAAACTGACCCCAATGATATAACTGAAAAATTGCTGAAAGTGGCATAAAACATCCTTGAAACAAACATACATATGCATGATAGCAACTCACTATTAGTGAGCTACATGTATACAAGACATAATGCTTCAACAATGAGTCATTCTAGCATGTTAATGTTTATGAAACAAAAAACTAATTGTAATGTATGACTAATAGTTTGTGCAACATCGTGTAAACAGCATCCTTGTTCATTTATGTTAAAGCCATATACAAGTTTCTAGTCATTTTAGTGTAAAAGAATATGTTAAACTATTTTGTAATTATTTCCATGTTTTAAGTTAGTTCTTAGAAGCTGAAAAAATGCTGAATTATATCCATATATGCAGTGTCAATTGAAATGTTTGCATGCATTTACCTGTAGTGTGAATCCAGCATGTACAAGTACAAAAGATATACAATTGAATTTCACTGTTGAATTTGTCCCATGCAAAAGTCATTAGGCTGTTGTTGTCTTTGCGTCGCAAAATTGAGCCAGAGTTTCATTTACACAGTTCTTTGGCGTCACTAGCAACAACTTTGGTGGCAGCATTTACTTCTTCCTCTGTACATAACTTAAACAGAATATCAGCAACATTTTCCACATTTTCAGATTTAAATATAGCTTTGCAAAGTTTCTTGATGTTTTAATCTTGTATCAACTGTGTAATTTTCTCACTTGGATAATAAATAGTTATCTTTAAAAAAAAATTATAAGAAAAAAATGTATGTTTGGAATGTAACTTATCATATGTACATGCATATTTCTTTAAACATTTCCACACTTTTTTATGTAAAATTATTTTATATTGGAAATATATTGTTTATATTATTAGAAATAAGTTCACATGGCAATTGATACATAAAAGATGAGAAGAAAAAAAGAAAACTGTTTACAAAACTGAAACATTCTTTTTAAAAATATTATAAGTACCTATCTCAAAGTGGTCTTGTATGTTTATTTGTAAATCTTTTTGCTTACAACAAACTCTCATACATGTTTGTTTATAGGTCTGCTAATAGCCTACAACAAATATAAAAAAACTGTTCTAATAAAAGGAACTACATGCAAAATTGTAAACAACCAAATAACAAAAACAGATGAACAAAACAGATATCGTCTAAAAAATAGCTGTTATATTTGTAATTACATTTTCAAGGATATCAGTTCACTGTAAACTGGACTTGAATGCTGTGTGACACAATTTTTGAAACACCAAATATTCTAAATATAACAAGTATACTACAAAGGACATCTGCAAAAACTCTACTCTATGTATTCAAAAATTATTTTTATTTTTCTACTAAGATATATAACTGGAATCAGAATACAAGATGTTTTTATTCATATACTTAAATATAAGCCTTAACTTTGCACATCTGTTTAAATTAGATAGAACTCAACCGTTTTTTATTTGAAAAAGCTGTTAGTTTACATGCTAGAAAAAGTTAATAAACACTCTTTAAACACTTTCGTTACCTCTAGAACTGTCTTTTCTGACCTTTACACTTTTTCAACTGATCTGTAACACTTTTGTGCATACGCCGCTTTCGTCATCTGCATTGATTCTTATACCAGGCACTGGCGCAATGTTTTGAACTCGTTCCGAATTTAATTTAAGTTTTCTGTCCAGAAATTTCTTTTTGATTTCGCTGCCGTCTTCACGATTTTCCGTCTGGATAAAAGAAAATCCACACAACACACAAATAATTCCAAGACAATACGTTTTTATCGGTGTAAGCATGGGCGTTTATATTTTCTAGTGTTATCGGTATCTCTCGGTTTTTTCGATCCGACACGATATCTGCGAAATACTGGTTTGCAAGTCGCGTTTTGATTGGCAAATTCAAAGGTCGTCTGGACATGAACCGTATCGAGTTGATTCAGATGTTAGTGGCGAAGTAACATAGAAGAGGGAGCGAACAGCTGATTCTTATCAGATTGGGAAATGAGCCTAATTAGTTTTCATTGGAATACCAAATGTCTGTTAAAACATGTCTTTCAAACATGACAAATTTGTGGTAGATCAGCGAATCTAATATTTTATAGATTTTATTTGCAGCGTATTTATTATTTTTTTACGTTTATTGATGACAAAGTAAGTCTTGTCATGTCTAATTACAGGTATCTACAACCTCCTAATAAATTCTATTTGTTCTAAAAATGAGTCTTTAATTAGACTGGTTTTAAGCTGCATATTATGGGTGCCGTAAAAAGGGACACTTGTACATTTGAAATAAATAGTAAAGAAACCGACTGAAAAACAAGAGCAGAAAGGGACATTTATAAACCCGGATATAGAAAAAATCTTATACACCAAAAACACAAAAACAAAAACTGAGTAACCCGAAAACAATAAAAACCATAGGTGGACGAGTAAGCAGTGTTTGCCTCTAATTATACACCAGTCGAGTTACTCATTGTGATGTCTAGAAAAAGTCAAATCCAGGAATGAGAAAGACTACATACCACTCAGCAAAAATATCGTATCGTACTGGAGAGATTGCCTTTCTATACGGACTAGTTAAGTCATGATGACGACCATAGAACGTATGAAGGAATAACATCAATCTAGGTACAACAAACACTTGTTTGAGTATCTTAGTAGTCAATATCAGTGAGCGGTCTATAAAATTGGAAAACCGATCGCATGACCTAGAAAATGGTATAAGTTATGAAATGTACATGTACACACCATACGATGGAGCTGCTGGAAAGTTGATATCGATGATCCGGAAGATTGTAGATTTCCCGAGTATATCCAGAAGTAGGTAAGTAAAAGGCCTAACTAAGTGTAATAGCGGTGTCAAGCTCGCTGAGGTATATTGAATGCAATAAGTGAACAAATTTAGCAGTGTTGAGGAACAAAACATCAACAATATAGCAGAATGCGAATGTCATCAGTCTGTTGAAAAACATGTCCTCGAAACGTGACAAATATTTGAAATTTTACCATTTGACAGATTTGGTCTTCAGTACATTAATTATTTGATTTAGAGTCATTGCTGACGATGTAATTTATGTCATGGCTAAAAACCAGGTATTTATATCGTCTCATTCCTTTTTTAACAAAACAAAACGTGAAAAACATCTGTAAGCTTGATTTTAATCTGCATATGATGGCCGTGTAGAGTGTCGAAAAATCATAGGTTATAATGCTGTTACATTAGGAAAGAAATCAAGACCTCAATATGTCTATCAAGTCTTTTGAATTTTTTAATACCCACATTTCATGTATGCCATTGCTGTAGTAGAAAGTGTCCGTGTATTTTTGAAGCTCCTTTTTTCTTCTCGTAATAGTGGTCAAAAGATTCGATAGCAGTTTGGTGGAGCAAGCTTGCTATGAAATTCTGTTTTCTGTTTGTCTAGATTTTGTTAAGTTTTGGTATCCAAAACGAGAATGGGATATCAAAATCTTCAACTTTGTTATGGAGACCAAAGGATGCCAACACCGCTTTGTGATAGAATCCTTAGAGATCAAATCCTTAACATCAAGTTTTCTGAATAGTGGTGGGGAATTTCGATAAAGGTTTGGGGCTACGTTTAGTCGATCCTGTAATATTATACTGTTTGTATTTTATATATTTTTTGCAGTTTTCAAATCCAATACAAGGAGGGAAGGTCACAATCTTCTGAAATGGAGACTAAATGATGTGATTTTCTAGAAAACGTTGTGGATGTGTAAGTAGGATTGCCAAGTGAACTCTTTTTGTCTAATTCATTTATTAAACACTTTATAATGTTTTTTGTATATAAAAATAAAGTTGGTAGTAGCGTTGCTGGCTCAACAACACCATGTTTGTCATAAATAGTTTTTGTAGCATCAAAATTTCTAAAGTGTGATGTCTATAACCTCAAAGCATTAACACTCGTTTTTATATTGACTTGATGTCTAATGTCTAATTTTTAATGAAAAATGATTGCATGAAAAAGTTACTTTATTTTTTGTTTATATCCTTGTAATTAAAAGAAACAAATAAGCAAAATTAGAAAAAATAAGAAAGTGCAGATATAAGCGCCGTCATTCATAATAGGACCTTAGCGGTATATCAAAGGTTACTTTACAACCGACGTAAAAAACACGTTGAAAATAGCTGTCGAACGCAAAATAAATAATATTTCATATGTTGCATAATTTATAAGCAAAGATGAGAACATTCAGTAAATGTTTTTTCATCGAAATTTCGTAGTCCTTTTGAGTGTGCTAATTTGAATAAAATTTGTTCGATTATTCAAATACGTATCGGCATCACACACAGAACTTAACGTAACAGTCGTCAAGTTTTGCTCAATAAGTGTCGAATTAGAAAAACATGTTACATGTCTCCTTAAAGGAGTCGCTATCTTATATTAGCCTTGTCTACTAATATACTATCTCAAAAAGAAACGCAACATAAGAAAAAATATGTTTTACTTCATAAATTTCATTTATAAATTACAACAGAAATAAAACACACATAACACTTACATTTGGCACAAATGATGTCAAAGGGTCACTTTTACTAAAAATGTTAATTTTCCATCGGGATGTAATATTTTGAAGAACAACAGTCAATATATATTATGTCATAAGTGGATGGTTGACGTATGCGGCGGCCGAGTGCATCCCACAGATGCTCAATCGGGTATTGATCTGGTGACCGTGAAGGCCAACGCATAACAAAGCGCACATCATCACGCTGCCTGCGCCGAAATTGTTGACTTCAACGAAATAATTGTGTGCAAATCGTTTTGTCATCTGTAGGCCCGAATTCGGTCATCTCTTTTTGCTAGCAAAAAGCGAGATTCGTCGTTGAACCACACCCTTCGCCAGTTCCTCAGATCCCATACTCGAACAATATTACACCATCGTGCCCTGGCCTAGCGCTGTTGTTGCTCAAAGTGGCTCTAAAGTATGGTCGTCTGCCGCGCAACCTGTGGTTTTGCAATCGATTACGGATGGTCTGTGCAGAAATTCTCCGCATGCCAGGGATGTTTTTGGCAAAATTGCTGCATGAAATGTTCTGTGTCGTAAATGCCTGATGTACCGATCTTAGTCGGTAGTAGTGATGCGTGGGCACCCTGTGCGAATTCTGTAGTGTCAAACTGCTGGTAATGCTCCTACAGGCGACAAATCCTGCTGCGGTGAACATTGAGTGTCTCGCAACTGTAATATCTCTAAATTACTGTCTACAAGAGTTCAAGTAAAAGTTCAATTCTAGTTCAAAGGTTTAATTTCTATAGTTAAATAACTAACATATGTGCCGTTGATTGATATGTCTAGTCGATGTAACCTACAGTGTTATCTTGGTCAGTTGTATTAAAGTGTCAGTACTAAACAGACGTGTTGTGTCTATTACCCATGCTTAATTAACCCATAAAAATCTTACAGCAACCTCAGTCTGTGATCCACCGGCCTGGAGTTGACCGATAGCTATGTTCCGGCTACCAGCGTCTAACCTCGGCATAGCTTTTCTTCGTCAGATTTTTGTCAAGCCTCTAGAATATTTCTAAACATGCGTACCAGGTTTTCACGCTTGATTGAATTTAAATGCAGTCCTCAGAAAAATGTCATAAATAGTTTAATTGCAATCACCAATACTTTTTTCTGGTAGCCAATTTATATTTAAGAAACAAACATTATTTTTAAACTTAAAAACTTTGTTGCGTTTCTTTTTTGGGAAAGTATATATAGAGCATTCGACGCCGAATTTATTGCAATATATATCTTCTCAAGACAGTAACATATTACGGTTTGGATAAATACAATAATAAATCGCGGCAAAGTGGTATAATGTTATTGATGAAAAATGACTATCGCAAGTTTTCCTAATGGATACGATGGGCCATTTTTCAATAAACAAGTTTTTTGAACGTGTGAGAACAGGTTGAATGAGAAAAAGTGGAAAGGTTTCTTCTTAAATAATTGTAGCATACGGTTTTGTCTATTAGTTTTAAACAAATCAACATATAAATATAATTCAAACAGATTCAACAGATAATATAAAGTTCTACATGCTGAATATAAGATTATTTTGAATTGGATTGTTTAAAACTTGACCAGAAGGTTTTTTTCTCGAATTTATTCCTTTTTAAACTTTTTTTATTCTAAATTTTGTTCAACTTGAAAAACGGGTAATATTTGGAACCCGAAAATTTAATAACAAATTCATCAATTTATAACTTAATTCTATTAAAAACGCGATCGTTGTCAAAGTTGGCCTAAAAAGGTGGTTCGTTGGGATGTGACACATAGTGGAATTTCAACTTTAAACGAAAATTACACAAGCATACAAAACCGCGGTGAAATGTGATTTCTTTATTCCTATAAAGAAATTAATACAAATTTCGTTGATATTGAACTTAATTTTATTCAACAGGTGTGCTGCCATCCTGTTAGTGGTAGCAGATATTCAAACACACGTATTTTGAACAAATGGTTAATTCAAATGACTGGGATCATACTAAGGGGTCCTAGTGCCTGACCAGGAGCGTACCGGGGCTTCTTTGAGTGTTCGAGTGGCGGTTGGGAGAGGCCCTCTCGTTGGTTGTTGTCAGGTCATGGTGAGGAGGTCCTGACAGCATAGCGTAGTGGGTGACATCTTTGGAGAGTGCCACGCTCCTTGCACGATGGTGGCCCCTTTTATTTATTTCGAGGAGTGGCTCGTTGTTGACGCTGCAGGGGCTGAGTTCTCCGCCCCTACCCGTTCTCTATTCTTTTCCAGGGGCAGTCAAAATTGTGTTTTCTATGTCCCATCCGTTTTTCCCGTCGATTAACTTGTTCCTGTCCTGAATATAGCTGAAAAATTGCTCGCAACTCGTACAGCAGCCAATCAATAAATAAAATCATTAATTAAAATAATATACGGTTACCTAGTATTTCATGGTAGTTAAAAATAATACGACAGCGGATTAAAGTTTACTTTTGAAAAATAATCATGCATATTTTATTAATCAGATACTAAATTTGGTTTCAGTCCTATGCGCTTTCAAACCATAATGATACATTCTTTGTGACTTATTCAAATACATGTACCTGTAATTAGAAAGAAAGTGTTGTCTGTTGCTTTTTTGTAAACTTAAGTTGATGCGTTGTCTTTCGTTGAGTAATTATTAAATAAATAAAATATTTATGATTTAATTTAAAAAGTCACTCAAACGTAGTAAGCTTTCATCTTATGCAGTATATATGCATACGTTTACATAAATTATAAACTGTGAATAAATTGCTGCATATTTTCACAGCTAATGATATTTACGATTTGGGTTAGCTTTTAAGAATCATTAGACAGGAAAAATAAGACAACCTTTTGAAATTTGAATATAATGTTTATGATCTACTTAAATAGTCACTCAAACTTTAAAAGCTTTCGTCTTATACTTTGCATACGTATACAAATATAATGAGTGTGAAATATAAATATCTGAATATTTTTACAGATACTGATATTTATGAATAGGATCTAGTTTGTATTAACAAGAAACTACAAGGATGGGCTTTTTTCCACCACTAGTTGGTTATGTCACATAACAAATTTTATGTTTTAAAATAAAGTTGTACACATTTGATTTTCGTTGAAATTTATTATTCAAATTTCGAGAAATCTCCAATATGATACTTTTTGTAAATCTTAAGGACAAAGTTATGGGTAAATTGTTCGGTCGGTTTTCTTTGCTATTTTCAATATATTTTATTGGGTCAATACAAAACTTGATGCCGTGATCTAGCTGAAAAATTACTAAAACTGACCTTAAACCTCATTGAAACAAACTGACAAAAATTCAAACTGTGCCGTAAAGCTTTTGAAAAGCTGTAAACGGAAACAAATTAATAGTATGTTTTAAATAGAGGTATATATTTCAGTTAATGTATATACAGTTAATGTGTTCGGTAAAATTAATCATATTAATAGAAACAAGTTGTTTTTCTTTAATGATTGTAAATTATTTACAAAATATTCGAAAACTACACTTTCAGGAAATAGGTAAATAAGAAATAAGAGATAGGACATTTAGACGGAATTTGTTGAATATCAATACAACATTGTACAAATGGGTTGCAAACGAACATTGCCGACTTGAGTAATAAAGATAATCTTGAGTAAAACTTTAAATATAAGTTTGGTAAAATAAATGATAACAGTGGCACATATAAGTCATTGAAGTCATATGATTACTACAAGAACTGATTAACTGGAATACACAGTAATAAGTTGCAGTCATTCTATGATAAAACGCCAGAAAATTGATCAACATCAAGCAGTATTGAGTGCCGATTTCATATAGCTTACGGATTTAAACTTTAAGAGAATAAAATAAAACTTCAGATTTTATTATTTCGATGCATCAATATCAAAATTCTGCAAAAATCTCAATTTCGAAAATTTTCGACTTAGGTCCCTTTATGAATAACGCCGCTCATATATGAAATCAGAACACCACTCAAATGTTTATCAACTGTATCAACTTTGATTTAATAGTTAAATTAGTATTAATATATTAATTTATACGGATGCTAGTTCTTTTAAATAAGATAAATAAAGATAAATAAACAGCCAACCAGACACTAACAAGCCAGTTTTCCTACCGCAGGTCGGGGGTTTTCTCCGGGTTCTCCGGCTTCCTCCCCCAATACAAACTGGACGCCATGATATAGCTGAAAAATTGCTGAAAGTGGCGCTAAACACCATCAAACAAACAAAACAAACTAACAAACTTTAGTCTATTGTTTAAGAACTCAACTACTACTCACACGTGCGATATTGGTTTTGTTTTGATAAATATGGTTTTATTCATTGTCTATAGGTTTGTTATTCGGGAATACAATTTTAATATCTTATAACACAATGCGTTGAATAACTTTCTGTAAATAAGTAAGTTTAAAACCTTCTGAAACTGGTTTAAGATTTTGTGTATATATTTAATGCTGCAATATTTGTAGATGAATGCATATTGAATACGTAACGGCACATTTAACCGGTACATTGTTTAAAAATTGCAATTGTATTTAAACAACATTAAATTCGTTTATTTCAATTATTCGACAATTTTTCTATCTTGTCTTTCTTATCACCATCAATCACTAATCACTAATCTGCTCAAAGATTAAGCATGTGTATTATATTAAACAAGAATACCTTTCACTTAAAAGTATATTGGAAGGTAATAACAAAATACAGAAACCAAGGAAACTTAAAAATCCACAAATCAAAGTTTGAGAAACTGGCAAACTCCAGAACAACAAAAAACAAATATATAGAACCCACAGCAACGGTCCTGACGTGTTACAAGCATTTCAAAAGAAAAGGTGGGTTCATTTCATCTTTAACTTTTGCTACAACAGTCGATAATTAATAAAACATAGTTTACAATTGTGCATTAAAGTGCATTAAATATACTTGCAGCACGAAAAATACAACTTACAGAAATATGTATAGACGAAATGACCCAACAGAAAGGATTTACAAAAAAAGCACAAAATATAAGTATAAACAAGCCAAAAAAACTGTACATAGTCACTATAATTATATATCAGCATTATCTGATCCTCGACAAATAAATACATTATTTTGTATAAATGTTTGGGTCTATATAGTTTGAATTATACAGAAATTCGTTGTATTTCATTTATTTATTTATGTTTTTTCATTGACAGACTTTCTACTACAAAACAGCTGATTTACATTTAAGACTTGTCTTGGAATACTTGAATCAATTTAAAGATTTTGTGATTGTGTGGTGATTAAAACTGCTCTAATAAATTTGGAATTTGCATCAGATTTCATCAAATTTATAAAAGTAACTTTCACTGTGAAGCTGTTTTGCCAATTAGCAAAGATGACTTTACCATCGATAGACTTTATAAATCAGCCCTGAGCAATGTTCAGCATGGTCGACCGCCAAAACTTTACACGTTCACTGATATATTAAGACCACCACAAAGTATTACTTGATTTAATACATTTTAATGAGCGGAAAGTTCACTGTTATCCCGGACCTATAAACCTATAAAACACCATTGTACCTTTTGTTATGCCAGTGTGTGGAAAAACCAGTAAGCATGACAGTGCGACATTTGTGACTAATGGACTCGTCTCAAATGTACCAAATATATCTGTTAAGGAACATATCAGATTGTCCGAATCTGAGGACTGCTATTACTGTCATAGATGTATTAATGGTCTACCAATATTTTCAGATTCTTTTTTCGAAGACATATCAATCGAAAATTTTCGTAATGATTTTATTGATACCCAAGATTTTAAATCAAAAGCGCCTTTATCTACTTCTGATATAAACTATAACAATTATCGAGAAAATGAAGACTTTTCCATTTTGTAGATTTGCGAAAATGCAGAGAAATAGACAATAAAAACCTGTCAGTAGCGGATTTGAATATTAACACTGTTCGACATAAGTTTGACTAAATTAAGGCATTACTGTGCGATGAACTTGTGGATATACTCTATTGCGGAATCAAAACTCCACCAAACTTTAATTGACAATCTGTTCATGGTTATACAGACGGGAAAGAAAACAAAAATTTATGTTAACCAGTCACTTTTATGTAATTTTATATTGTGAATGTATATTGTTACATGTGCCTAGCCATCATTTCTTAACCTGCGTATTTTATATCATTGCGCTTATACCTATAACGTGCTTCTTTCATTCCGATGAGTGTATTTTAATCGCTGTTTGTATTGTTGTAATGCCTTATGATGCATTTATTTGGTCGAAAGCTCTGTAGAGCTTATGTTAGTTGTTTTACTGTCAAGCCGACCAGTAAGCGTGTTACCTATTTAAAAAAAAATATTAAGAAGGAATAGAATATCATCAAATTGTTTTGATAATATATTTAACCTCATATTTTTGCGCTTTTAGGTGTGGACTTTGTTGGTAGACCACACTACTCAGGTTATAACAGGACTGGCGTGAAGCTTTGGACAGAAATCAGTATATTGCTGCTATTTTAATGGATCTGTCTAAAGTCTTTGACAGCCTGCCTCACTGCATTTTGTTGAATAAGCTGTTGGCTTACGAAGTGTCAACACACTCAGTTTCTCTTCTAAAATCGTATTTGTCAAACGGAAAACAACGAATAAACTTAAGTTATGTACGGAGTACATGGGCTCACATCCATAAAGTTGTCCCATAAGGATCTATACTCGAAACCCTTCGGTTTAATATTTTCCTGAACGACATTTTATTTTTTGATAAGAACTGCCCACTTTACAATTACGCAGAAACAAATGAATAAAGCCAATTTTTCATATTCAAGATTTTGATCTTTCCTGCGAAAATACGGTTAAATTACTATGAAAGTACTTTTCTTTCGTGGTGTGTTGTAAAGTTGCATGTTCGTGTGTTCTTCAATTCGTGGATTGACGTTTCCAAACCAAAGATTTCAGGCATCAATTAAAAATAAAGGAATAATACAAATTCATGTGCATTGTATAAATAAATCTCAACTTTTAAAGCAGTTACATAACCTGCTGTTTACGCACGTGGGTACTATTCTACACTTAAATGTTCATAAGTGGTCATGAATGTGTTTATTTTAATAAAAATACGTATATCGTATTTTTAAAAGTTCAGAAGAAGGAAACAGTTATTGAATGTAAATTGTTTGCATCTAAATACTAACCTTAACGAAGAAATCAAAAGCTAATTACAAAGTCGGTATTTTATGAATTGATCAATTACAATTAAAAGAATAATTTGAGTATAGTAAATTTTCTAATTGTAATCTAAACCCACCAGTCATAGCCGAAGGGTCATTATATCTCTAGAGGTGTTGAGTTCAATAAACAATTGTTAAAATGTATAACTTTAATTTTTTGTAATTATTAAACATATTTTGTTATGAACGGTATCATGTATTTACAACAGCCTTTATAGCGTCGTTGATATGCATGAATAAAAGTAAAATAAAAACCCCTTTTTCAAATATTTTTCTTTATTATTTTATTTATGTTAACATATGTAAACAAGCTAATTTTTTCCGTTACTAATTTGTTACTGTAAAACATCGAAAATTAGCACTTTATCTTCATCTTCACTCCATGACGGAAGTCAATGTTTCTTCGTACCCTTCACAACAATAATATCTTTATTTAATAAAATCACTATTCGAACATGAAACATAGTTATTTAAAATTGATATTGAGCTAAAATAGAGGTATTGAACCACATAAATTATAAATTACATGTACAATTAAATGGACAATGTCGGACAATTTTTAGATCATTTATCCAATGTTCCGATCTGTTGATGAATTTTTATGCTCGTTGGATTTTTAATTTCAAGGTCCGAGGCCTTCACGAAAACCACGAAAATTGATACACCACGAATAAAAGGTATATCACAACTCAGTATTAATGTAAATTAGGAAGTAAATTTTAATATACATGTAAGTACAATCTGCAAGAGGCTTACAAGCAACTAAATATCTTCAAATTATAGGTATATTTTTAAACGATTAAGTAAACTGACAATTTTGCATACTTTTATATTAAGTTATGTTAATTTTTGTCCTTTGGTATGGCATTTTTGTTCAGAAAAATTTAAAATGTGCAAGAAAGAGTACTCAGATTTATCTATGATGGTTTCAGTAGTTCATATAATGAACTGTTGCTAAAAGCTAACGTGGCTTCCATACAGATTAGAACAATACGAACTGTGGCTTTAGAAACATTTTAAATTGTTAATAAGTTATCAACATCCTGTCTTTACAACCTCGTTAATTAAAATAAAACTCGAAATATTCTTTCAGATAAAGTAATATTTGGATGTCAAGGTATGGTAAACAAAAATTGTTCAAATTTGCTGCTGCTACGCTTTGGAATAATCATGAACGCTACAGGACCGAAAACATTTTTTTCTCAATTTAAAAGTCTAATTCAGTCCTGGAACAGTAAATAATGTCGCTGCTAATTTTGCAAATAACCAAATAGGCTTTAAGATTTTTGGTAATTTTGATAACCTGCTGTTGCTTTTATATATTTTAGTAAATGCTTTGTGCTTTTTTTTTGCTTTATATAACTCATGTAAACAAGTAAATAATCAGTTTTAACTATGTATTATGCAAAACAGTTTTACTTTCCCTCTTTCCCTTTTTACTTCTTTATCCATTATTTGTTGTGCTTATACGTTAACCAGTTGATTTTATGTAATTTTATATTGTCAATGTACATTGTTACTCATGCTTAGTCATCATGTCTTAAACCATGGTTCGATGACAGCTGTGAGGACGCTATTAAAGACCGGAAAAAGGCAGAACGACGCTTGAATAAACACCCAACTCAAAATAATCTTAACGAATTCCGAATTTTTGGAGCGAACGCTCGCACGGTAACGAAACAAAGACGACGCACTTCTTGGCGTAACTTTGTTTCTAAACTAAATAACCATACCTATATGAACGAAATTTGAAACATGATTCGTTAAATTAAAGGTAAAAACAGTAAAGCCAATGTCCATCATTGAAAGGATGGACAAGACATGTTAACATCAGAGTCAGATATATCGAACAAATTGGCCGAAACATTTGCAAAACTCTACTCTGCTGAAACTTATCATCCCAATTATCAGCGAATCAAAATTCAAGAAGAAAAATCAAAACTTAATTTCTAGTCAAAAAATTTAGAAGATTATAATAAACCTGTTTTTTGGAAGAGCTAAAAACTTCTTTGAACAAATCTCACGATACAACATGTGGTCCAAATGACATTCATGATCAACTTCTCAAACATGTGCCACAATCTTCTCTCCAATGCATTCTGAATATTCTTAACAACATTTGGGGTAACGGGTGACTTACCATCCATTTGGAAAATGGCCACTGTTGTGTCTATTCCAAAACCATAAAAAGATCACTCGGAAGCGTCCAACTATCGGCCTATAGCCCTCACAAGCTGTCTTTGTAAAACCATGGAAAGGACAATCAACGATCGTCTTGTCTGATTTTAAAATTAAACAACCTTCTGTTCAATATTCAATGTTAATTTAGACAATCGCGAAGTACCCTAGATCATCTGGTTTGTTTTGAAACCTACATAAGAAACGCATTGCAAAAAATCAATATGATGTTTCGATTTTTTTCGATCTAGAAAAAGCTTACGACACAACATGGAAATATGGCATTTTAACGGATCTTTTTTGTAATGGATTGAAAATTAGACTTCCTACATTCAATTCAAATTGTTTGTCTGATAGAGAATTTAAAGTTCGGGTAAATGCAACTCTGTCTTCCACTTTTGAACAAGAAATGGGTATTCCTCAAGGTAGCATCCCTTCTGTTACTTAATTCAGCATTAACATTAATAGTCTCGATCAAGTCTTGAAAGATAATATTGATGGTTCTTTGTATGTTGACGATTTTCTCATTTGCTATCGAGGAACAAACATGAATAACATTGAACGTCACGTTATGTATAAACATAATAGAAAAATGGGCAATGGAGAATGGTTTTGAATTATCTACAGCTAAAACTGTTGTCATGCATTTTTGCAACAACAAAAAATGCATCCAGATCCCGAACTTATGTTATATAACAATCCTATTGAAATTGTGAAAGAAACTACTTTTCTTGGTTTAATATGCGATTTAAAGCTCACCTTTCTTCCCCATATCAAAATATTAAGAAATAAATGCCTTAGATATTTTAAAAGTCGTAGACAACACCGACTGGGGTGCTGGGTGCGACGTTTTACTTAATCTATATAGATCGCTGGTTCGATCTAAATTGGATTATGGTTAATTTATTTATGGTTCGGCTCGCAAGTCATATGTCAAAATCCTTGATAGGGTTCATCATCAAGGATTGCGACTATGCCTTGGAGCCTTTCGAACCACACCTACAGACAGCTTATATGTAGAAACAGGCAAGCCTTCTTTGTATCAAAGAAGAATAAAGCTCGCTGTGCAAAAATGCAACCAAATTAAAGGCATATCCTGGCAGTCCCGCCCACATCTGTGTTTTCAAAGTTTTCGAAAAGCATCCAAACAAATTCAACCTTTTGGCCTAAGCATTAAATATCATTTAGAAAATTCATGTATAAATTTAAACAAAATTGCTGCAATCGAAATTCCACATAATCCCCCTTGGTTAAACCCCAAACCGGTATCTATTCTGATTTACGAAAACATAAAATGTCGGACACAAGCCCTTTAATAATACAACAACATTTTGCATAAATTAAATCGTGTTACCCTGACTATAGTACTATTTATACAGATTGGTCCAAAGACGATTATAAAGTTGCCTCAAACGCTGTCTTCGGAGAGCGTGTTGAAACTCGTCGTCTCCCGTCTGCCTTATCCATAATTTACTGCTGAGACTCAAGCTTTTCCTCTTGCCATAAAAATAGGTGCTTCGTGAGACGTGTCCATATTTATTATCTGCTCGGATTCACTCTCGTGTGTACTTGCTATTCAAATTTTTTAAATTAAAAACCATATTTTAAAACAATAGTGAAATTTTCAAATCTCTAATAGCTTTGGGAAAAGAGGTTGTGTTTGTCTGGATCCCAAGTCATGTGGGAATCCATGGGCACACAGTCGTGGATCAGGAGGCAAATAATGCCCTGAAGAATAATGCTGTAAACTGTGCTATTCCTTTTACTGATTTTTAACCAGTATTTTTTAAAATTTATTTCCGTTTGTGGCAGAGTGGTTTAGATTTTCAAGTTCATAATAAACTTCACGAGATCCAGCCAATTCTGCACACAAATAATTTTAAAAGTTATAAAGGTCGCAGAGATCAAGTTGTTTTAACAAGGTGTCGTCTTGACCATGCCAGGACGATTGATTGATTGATTGATGTTTTACGTCCAGCAAGCAATATTTCAGCTATATTCAGGACGTGAAAGTAATAATAATTTGATTATTTAACATTTTCCACAATTGTTCATCTCTCCCTTAGTTCTAAAACATTATCTCATACAATAATATGAGCATATATACAGATAAAAGGCAAGTAAAACAATAAAAATATAGATCACAAATTGCCGGAAAAATTAAATTTTACTGTACAAATTAATTTCCTTTAAAAATTTTAAAATTGTGTCGCCTGCGACCGTTGTAAACAAACTACTGTACGTATTTACAGTATAAATGACAGTGACGTGGCGCACATTCGGGAACGTTTTTATACTGTAAATACTTACAGTAGTTTGCATACAACTGTCGCAGGCGTAAAATTTTATTATTTTTACAGGAAATTAACTTGTAAAGTAAACAATAATTTTTCCAGCAGTTTGTGATCTATATTTTTATTGTTTTTATCTGTATATTTGCTCATATTATTATATGAGATAACGTTTTAGTACTAAGGAAGAGATGTCTTATTGTTGCAAATGTTTCTTGTTTGCTTGATGGTGTTTAACGCCACTTTCAGCAATTTTTCAGCTATATCATGGCGTCCAGATTTTATTAGGGGAGGAAACCGGAGTACCCATAGAAAACCCCTGACCTGCGGTAGGAAGACTGGCAATCCTTGTCAATTAAGATTGGAGTCGTTTACACCCTGCCTGCAGTGAGAATCGAACCCGCAATCTCAGTGTTGACAGACCACGTGATCAATAGTAGACGAACTACTCGGCCACCGAGGCCCCTGCAAATGTTTAAATAATCCAATTATTATTACTGAATATAGCTGAAATATTGCTTGCTGGATGTAAAACAACAACCAATCAATCATTCAATAAGATAATCATCTGGAAAGGTTGCAAAAAACATTCGTAACTTTTAATTACGCTCGTAACTGTAAGACGAAAATATACAAAGACATTAAAATGCAGATGAAAAATCAAGTATTTTCTATGTTTCAGTGCAGGTCTTTGAAAGCAGTATGCAAGTTGTGTGCCACACGTTTTTGAACCAAATTCAATTCTATTGATATACGTTAAGGCCAATGTGTTACTATAGTAATTTATTAAAGCAAATTTAAATCTTTTTCCCTTTTTCTTTTATCTTAGAATAGAGAAAAGTTGTATAAAGTTTTAAAAACTGAAACATTCTAAACGTAATAGCATATTGAAAGTGACATAAACTGCAGGTTCTCTTCAAAACATAATTCGAATATTTCAGTATCCACATCTAATTTACGCCAGCTTCTGATTAGCTTATGTCAAAGCGTCATCAAAACCAATTTTTAACTGCTCACACAATAGATGCTAAAAGTTTCTAGAAAGAGGTTTAGTAGAGCAGTAAGAAGATCCAGCAATATAACGTTGTGTATAATAAAACTTAAAACTTGGAATCCATGACATTTCAGTAATTTGGGTACTGTTTAAAATTCTCTTTATAAATCTTTATTCATTATAATGAACTCTCAATACGTGTGTGTATTTATATTATTTTTCATGTTTAAAAGGAAGTATAATCATCCATGAAACTATGCCTGCACATTCAGTGTATATATATAATGCATCTTAATAATAGTTATTAATATTAGTTTACATATTTAAATATGTACACGCGAAAATAAACGTCGAAATCAGATTATTCGTTCTGTAGAGCTTTATCACTGTGGCTTTTCCAGATACAAACAAAGACACCAGGTACAATTTATTTGATATATTTCCTTTTCGTTATATCTAATGTAATTTAAATAAAAACAGTAACATATAAACAGTACACCAACTGAAGATCAGTTTAATTTTGTAATTTAAGACCAAAGTTGTTTGATATATTTTTTTCAACGATTCATTCGCTCTTTTGCAAAACAACTTCAAAGTATTTTTTACTTTACATAAATCAACAAAATCTACAAAAATTGATATTTTAGGTATAATAATGCATACAATTATTTCTCTATAACAAAAAGAGAATTTGAAATGCTTACAAAACTTTAAAGGCCTCAGAAGGATTATTTCACCAAAGAAAATTCCTTAAATAGGGCTAAGCCACAAAACGATGCTGTTGACCTGTGCGGCTCTCCGTAACTAATCACGTCCTGGCTATAATATCTTCTTTTATCTCTGTTGTGGTAAGCTTTTGATATTTTGCTTTGTTGGTAGATCATTTAAAAGCCACTTTCTTGGTTGGTGATTTTCGGACCACACACTTTCACATTGCGGTTGCACGTTAGGTATTAGAATGACGCATTATTGTCTCTGATCTTATTTTTTTTCTTTTTTATATTTCGAATGTGGCTATTTGTGTAAGGCGAGGTGTTGCGTACCAAGGTAGTCCTAAACTAGACCTCAAGGTCACACAATTTGTTGTCTGAATTCCTAATTATTATCCGGTCTTTATTTATTGTTTTTCTATGTAGTTATGTTTTTGATATTTAGCATGTGGATAGATTAATGTCACGTTTGATGACCATTGACGTTGAAATTTAATTTTGCTTCATGAATGACAAATATGATTGATTGATTGGTGTTTAACGTCCAGCAAGCAATATTGCAGCTATATTCATGACATCATCAAATTTAACATATTTTATTCAGTGCAAATATTAATATATAGTGATCCTTCTTCAGATAAAATTATATACTCATACTATTGTATGAGTATATATACAGTTTAAATGAAACTAAAACAATAAAACATACAACTTCTCAATTGGAAGAATATTAAAATTATAACTTACTAAAAAACTTATGTATTTTTAAAACTGTAAAATTGTGTCGCCAGCGACAGTTGTAAACAACTCAAAAGATGAATTTACACTATAAAAACGTTTCCGAATCTGTGCCACATCAACACAGTCCATCGACATGCTTGATGGCGTACGGACTGTTACATAGCACACATTCGGGCCGAACCGCATATCTTTAAAAAAATATTAAAATATATAAAATCTTAAATGAATCCCTGGAAATAATAGGGTCTTGTTTAACTTATGGCGGGGTGTATATAATACTATGAGCATTGTTTGGACAGGTTGCAAATCATATCGGTGACTAAGGCGATCCAAAGACGTTTGAAATATTATATGACAAACCCCACTATCTGTGAATCCCAAACAATTATGAACGATATACGTCCCCAGTACAATGTTTGTGGGAGTTATGTTAGTGGGCATTATTGAATTGACATTGTTTTAAATAATCATATCTATGTACTTACTTTGTAAATCATTTCTGAATTTTTCAATCTGAGTGTAGATGTATGTAACATGAATTATCAAGTCTCCATAGCAACATGTAAACAGATAGCATGACTCCACATAATTTTAATATTTTTAGCTTATTCAGGTCTATTGATATACAAATTTATTTTTAAAGGATTCTTTGTGATTTTATTGAAACATACGATCCATTAAGTAACTCTTTCGAATATAAAAGTTATAAATAACAACTATTATTCAGATACGTAATGACAGCAAAAATGCATTAATAGAATATCAAAGGCTTACATTTTTCGTTTATAAAGAAAATACTACAAACAACTACATCGATAACGATTCAACTATATAACGGGTTGAACCAGTAATATGACTCCTATCCCTCTTCCCACATAGTTTTATTTTTTTAACATATTTGAAAATTTATTATTAAAAAATAAATATATCGAATAAAACTAATATTCGACTTGTTGCATTTAATTGTACTAATGTACTAATGACGAATTAACTATAGGCGATATGTCTCCTTACGATGAATTATATGAAACGTTTCATATAGAACAAAAGACATGCTATGACCAACGATCTAACGAATGAACTTATTGACCAAGAATCTAACAAAAAGATCTAATAAGTGCTATATATGAAACAAATTACGTTCAGTGACAGAGGTAAATAAGAAGATATTGTGATGTGATATGAATAGTTACAAATTACATAGCCATGGCGAACAATCAAAGAAACAAAAAGTAAACACATACGTAGAACATACAACATCTGTCCACATACAATGAGACAGATTGTATTAGTTGACAAATGAAATGTCATCAAAGATCTTTCAGTATGCAACATAGGCATCACCTCTGTTTTCGCCTATAGTAGGGAAGTATTCTCAGAAGTAGCTGTATAAATATGAACCAAAAATCGGTCCAAATGTGATAAGGTTAAATATCTACATGTCAACATAATTTTAGTACACATGTAGCAGGAAATATATTTAATATTTTAATTATTTAATTTTACATATAATGTCGTAGCAGAACTAAAAACATTACAAAACAATCGTTCCCCGACAACTTTTTGATGGAAAAGTATTTGTTTGGAATCTGAAGTCATCAGTAACAATGAGCTAAATGAGCTAACCGTCACTGTAGAACAAATCAAACGAATAAGCCTAAACGTCACAAAAGAAGTCATTACATTATAAATTTATTGATAAATATTTCAAAATGGAGATTTCGTTCTCAATGGTCATCCTCTTGGACGGAAATAGCCAAGAGATGTTCGAATAGGAATTTCTTTGGACAGACTATTTAATATCTGACAACGAGGCTTCTAGATATAACCGAGTTGAGAGTGCCATATCTAGACAACATTCTGATATATCATCGGGCAGACTGTAGCACTACCAGACAACATGTGTTTTAGAAATATGTAGGCAGACTGCAATATTTGCATACAACACACTTCTGTGATATTACAACAATGTACTTGACTGACGTTTTTCAGTACCAACAATGGGGTTTAAAATAGAAAATATGAGCTTCGTGCAGTCTGTTGGTCGCGAATTTGTTATATCAAATAATATACCCAATCCTCTTTGGGCAACATTAGGGAAGTAAATGTGATTGGGTTTTATTCAATAACATTTTAAATAACCATATATATATACCTGTTCTTACTATGTTTAAATGTAGTTCAATGTATAACACGCCAAGGCAAATACATTAAATTGGTATTCGTAATTTAAATAAGCGTAACCTGTCTTGCAATAAGTTTGTTAATCATTTACGGAGGTACACCAAGGAACAAAAAGATGAAGGCATTTTACATTGGACAACTTATATTCGTTTCTATAACAACTGTAGCCTGCTTTCTGCGATTGCCGTCTGATTCAGAGATTAACTTTCAAGGTATTTTACTTTTTTGTGTTTTTGTTTGTTTAATTTTGTACTGCTTGTAAACTGAACACATTATTTTGCATTTTATTCATTTTATTAACACTATAAAGATGTAATAAATACTAATCGTTTATAATGTCATAAATGTTTAAATGTTTAAGCTCTTTTTGAATTTCAAATGCGTTAGTTTAAATGTGAACAATTTTAAATATTGAATGGTTGATTTACGTCCAGTGAGCAGTATTTTAGTTATATTTAGTACATAACATGTTAAAAGAACAGACTGTGCTGTTCTATAACAGACGGGCATGTTTAGAATGGTTTTCTAAAATTTTGCAGCATTTATAACCTTTCAATTTTTCTTTCTGATCCATCATACGCCGGTTTTTGACTCCGTTATAATAATCTGAGAGTCTAATATCGCGTTCTTTATGCACTTTGGTAAGATTTCCGAATTCATTAACTGCGCTTAAAACGTTCAAACGCACACGAATAAGAAAAATTGTTAAGATTACATTATTTTCGCTTAAGACATGACGAGCAATATGTTTGTGGTTTGTTTTTCCGTTTTATGGTTAAAAATCTACAATTTTCTATTTTAGGCACTTAAGGTAAAATTCATTATAACGTTGACCGTTTAACGCCATTGACTTGCAGCCTCGGTGTTAAATTAAATATCTGAATATGTTTTATTTCAGATGATGTTTACATTCGTATGAAAGAGCGAATGAGAACGCGCAGATCAGCAGACGACGAAAAATTATACCCTGAAACTTATGAATTTGATCTGCTTGGAAATAACACCCGATTACATGTTCGTCTTAAGCGCAATGACAATCTAACACCAAGCGTACCAACGCTTGCCATAAATGGAGGAGTAGTATACGACAAGGATATTGAAGACAATGAGGTATAGTAATGATTAACAGATATCCAAATATCTCCTTTGATTGATATATTTTATGGCTGCTTATTAGTAACTTCGAAGAATTATCACGGGAAGTAATCATAAAACAAAACAATTACACTAATTTGCAATTAGCACTGTTAAAAAATTAATTCAGAAGACTATTTTTTGCAACGGCGGATTCATAGAAAAATTGACCTGTGACCAGACAAAAATACTTAGTGCATGAAGTGAGATGTGTGGTATTTTGTGGTAATTACTTTAAAAAAATGTATTTACAGGAATCTATATTTTACCAAGATGTCAAGAATAGTGCCGTCTTTGTCGTTCAAGAGGATAAAGCCAAAGCCAAAAATTTAGTAATGTTGGCTTAGTCTGTATATTAAATGCCTTTTGTGTATTATGATTAGTATTATTATTGTTTCCTTTATTGAATGTAATCGTTTTTCATATGTCATGCATTTTTATTTAATTCTTTCAACTGTTTTATTTACTATGTTTAAGATATTTTTATATTTCTGTTTGTATAAAAGAAAAGATAAACTAGTGATGATTGTGTTGGGATGCCAACACATAATGTCTTCCAAACGAACCGCAATTGCCACTATATTCTTGTTTAAAAACACCAAATAACCATGGTATTCTTAGTTTGTGCATTAAAATCTACCTACATATCAAAATTCGTTGCAATCGGACTGATATGACGTTTGGAAGGGGAGTGTGGTGAAACGGCCGCCATTACAAAATGGTGTCGTTTGCGTCCATTTTTTTCGCAAAAATGCTCAGGATAGTTAGATGTATCAGTATGCCAATTTTCATTGAAATTGCTCTGGTCAGTACTAAGATCTGAGAACTCCACTTTTTTCTTCAACGGCAGCCAATTTTAAAATGGCGGCCATTTTGAAAATTCCTAAACTGGATTGCAAGACTTCAGGTCACCCTTAACATGTTTCCAAAGTTTCATATTGATTAGACATTGCATCTCAGAGAAAATTGAGCAGATTGAACAGAAAGAAAAAAAAGAAAAAAAGAAAGAAAAAGGAAGAAGAATAATAATCAGAAACCGGACAAATATAATCGTTTGGGAGACATAATTATGCGATTAAACATGACAAACATAGTAGATGTTATATTTCAATGAATAATGTGCTAGATAAAAGTTTTTGATACCTATAAAAGGTTTCAAAGTCGATAAAAAGCGTTCAATGTCTGTATTTACATAGTTCAATGAGACACTAGTTAGGTTTGTGTTTCGTGAGCATAAAATAATTTCAAAAAGATATTACATGGCCATTAAAATGTGTACAAATTAAATGTGTAGAATTTAGTGCAGCACTTCAAGAAGTCTTCGTTTCTGAATAATTGATCTAGCTTAAAAATATTTTTTTTTTGCTCGAAGTTTGGAGTCTTTCAAGCTGGAGGTCAAAACTATATCGTACAGACACCAACGACAAACAAAACAATAAAGTTTGGAGGCAACTATAACAGATTTAAAATTTTCAAAGTAAAGCATCAAAATATCACATTTGTTGATAACCTACGAAAACGTAAGTTGATTTTCTTGATCCCAATCTCAGTTAGCTTCCATTTGCTGAGAACTAAACCTGCAATTCTGTTCAATCGGGGCATTATTGGTTCTGAAAACATAGAGTAAAGGGACAGGGGAGTGAAAGATTGAACAATTTGACTTTTAAATATATATTTAACTAGAAACTTCGTTTAAGTAAAAATTTATAGTGACAATAAAGAACAAAGAATGTTTTTGTTTTTAAAAGAATCAAACACATTTGTACTTGTAGTACACCATGTTTAAATTTAATACAGATAACATTTAATTACCGTCTTACAATACCGTAGTTTATGTTCAATTGTCATTTATGCATATAGAAATTAAATGTAAATGGCATATTTTACATCGTAAAATTGTATAAGTCACCAAAGTGTTAATAATGTATGATCGGCGCATGTAAGTACTGATAATTATATAATACGCTTAATATAAAAACACATCTTCATGAAGATATGTAGATGTGTTTGTTTGTTAGGTTTTTTTCTTTAAGACGGGAGTAAAAGACATCCGTAGACAAGTATATGCTACCGTCAAACGAAAATCGCGTTAAAATATGGTAAAGTAGTATATTTCCTCTAGAGGTACAAGCTAAGCTACTAATGATATATACAATATGGTCCTATGTGTATTTGTAGGAGTTATGAACACTAAAATTCGTCGTGGTTTACATGCCAGAAAAAAGCGAGCTGCTGGATTATACCAAGTAGAACTGCTTATTGTCGCAGATTATTCTGTGTACCAGTAGTGAGTTGAAATTAATTTGAATATTAGTTATTTGGTTTTTTGTCTTACAGTTATTACGTAAATCGTTGTTGGTGATAGTCTTATCTCCTTCTGTGTACAAATAAGTTATTTAAATAGCATATTGTAGGACATAACAATTATGGATTTCCGGTTCCAATGAATCAATGAAAAGTTCATGTAAATCTGCCTCGGGTTTGAACAGATTAGTGGTCTGAGGTAATTTAAACTTTGGTCGACATTTCAAAGTCGCCGAATATTGAAATTATTTTTATATCATCATATTGACTATAACTTGAAGGAAAGTGTAGCAATACCACTTGAAACATTTCAGTTGGTATAAAAAAAGCACAAAGATCACAGCTTTGGAGCGAGAGAAAGATGCAGTGTCAAACGTCCGCCAGTTTTATGCCTTTGTTATAAATGGGGTACGTATAACAGTATTATGACTAAATATAATTATTATCATATTTATATCATAAATATAATCTTTTATGAAGGTTACTGAAAAATAAAAACGAGGCAGACAAGGAAGTCGATAATAGGATAATATACATACATGTTTTAAATTTAAGTATAATTATAAACAATTTATCTTGGTGTGAAAACGCCAGTGTGACACATTTACATTCGAGAAAGATGTAATTTTTTTAATTTGAAACACAGTCTTACTGTGCCATGAGGATTACTGAAAAAATTGATATTTAAAATATTTGATATATCTCACAAAAATTCGATAGCTACTGATAATGATTGGTACTACCTACACCACACTGTAACTGAGACCCCCTTTTTAATAGAGGGGTGGTATATACGTTTACTTAGCAAGTTAATTTTATATTTTACGATAAATCTTTATCAGAAATTATAGTTATATTGTCATTTAAGCTGTGTTTACTGAATTTAAACAAGAATTTTTGTTCGTTTGCAATTATGAGAGTAAAGGTAACAGTAAATCAGTAACTTAGTCTATGCACTGTTTTCCAGCCTAGCACAATTGAATACTAAAAAACATTCACATTTAACATGGTAAATATAGTAGATTACAGTTTAAATATTTGCTAAGCTTACATTAATCTAACTGTGCGCTAGAATAGAATAATCTGTTTGAAGTTCAGATGTGTCGTAATCCTTTAATTCCTTGTCAGATACTAAAAGTTTAAAGTTTTGTTCGTTTTAGATAGAGTTGCATGTCAATGCGAGAATGCCATTCGTAATTTTTCTAATCCGATGATTATTTTTAGATGGATGCAATGTACAAAAACATTAAAACAACAGCTTATACAATATCAATAGTTTTTGCTGGTATAATTATAGCTCAGGTATGTTCGTTTTTTATCAATTTCTCTATTACATTAACTTTTGAAATGTTTTTTTTTTGTACTTTAGAACTCAGTGAAAATCAAAGAAAAGCATTTGTACAATATAATAAATATTAAGTAAATGTAAAATAATTATTGTGTATGTTAATGTTACCTTTTAAGACAACTTTGTTGTGCTCAGTAAAAGATAAGCCATATAAATCGACATTCTAAAAAGCCATTGACTTCTTATGTATATCTTAACAAAACATAAACTCAGATGTATTTTGGTCCCAGATCTTATTATACCTGTGGCGGGTTCAAAACCACGCCACTTAAGCACTCCATAACAACTCTTATTCGAACTGACATCGTCCTAAACAAGATTGAATAACTACAACTTAAATTAAGTAAATCGAAGTGCATCCAGACATAAACAATCACTTGTTGAGAACTAGCATGTACTTAATAGTCACAAACGATAATATAAATCTCACAGCTATATTTAAGAGGGCTGAAGAACTTATTTCACCTTGTCGGGGAGGTTACACATATTGAGCTTATTACTTTATACAATATTTTTGGAACAAATTAAATTATACTTGTATTTTATTAAATGTAGTACATGTCAAAATTGTATTGTTATACAACAGACCTCTGCAGACTCCCCATGGACTGAAAACATCGTTGTGAAATCGGTTGTTCCTTATCAGGTAAATGCGGAAACTAGTCTTGTCAATATAATATAACATAATATCCTAATCGCAATCGAAATTAACAAAATTGCTGTCACATTTTGAAAAAAGGATAAATTGAAATAAAGACCACTAATAAAGCCAGAAACGAAATGCGGAAGCTCATGACTCAAGAAATTTTAATAAGCTACGCCAAATCTAGTCGTCATATAATCTTAAAAGAGCACAAGCATTGAAGGAAGTAACATAAACAAATGTTATACCACTGCGTGATCAATGAGATTTCATTTTAATACCAAAGCGTGAACCTAACGTGCTTATAATAATAACCTTAGGAACAAACAAATAGCCATCATTTGTCTCCATTCAACATATTTCGTTGTTTGTTTAATTTAAGAAGCATTTGCTCAAAATGAAATGCACCTACCTGACAAAGCCTATTGGTTAATGTTGTAAATAAGGTTTATTTATGAATCACTTAAATCGAGTCATTGTCTGATCGGCGACATGCTGCATATCAAAATATTGCGGGAAGCCGGCATGTCAACTTTGGTGTTATTTGACGTCACAGGCAGTTAAACTTGTTATTATGTAGGAATTTGTAATGAATCTTTGTAAACTTACTTTAGCTAAATGTTAAAGGTTCCTCTAATACTTTATGCATCTGTAATCGTCTAAATTTACGTTTTGTTTTGTCAAGTTTCACTTTGCAAGTGACCTTGTTAGCCATGTTTACGTACTATTTTTAGGCGTAATGATTTCCATTGTTTTGATATAAATACCGGAATTTATAGTCCGTTTTCGAATTCTGAACGATTACTCAAGCAGAACAGGTAAACAAATACACGTTGTCCCGATATCCCTTGATGTTCAACTGATTGAGTTTCCAGATTGTTAATTGCATTATACATTGTCAATATTTCATTATTGCTGATAATTATCTAATAATTATTTGGAATTTACAGACTTGTTTTTATTTATAAAACATTTAGCTGAAAACACATAAAACAAGAGCTTCAACACAGAAAACATTTACTAAACTGGTGGCAGCGGTGAAAAATTTTCTTTTTTAAGAAAATTACTTTTTAAGTTTAAAAATTTAAATTATTGTTAAAGCCCCTTGGCTTTAAAAAAAGGAAATTCATCAAAGAGAGAAGACTGACAGTAAAGATTGGTGAGATAAATTATCATATTAGCTACAATTCAATTAGGATAAATTTTTAATCCAGTTGAATAAACAAAATAAGCCCTCAATAATTTTCAGCCAGGATAAATTTTAATCCATAGCTGATTTTCTTCAAATTTATGTTTGTTTTGTTTGTTTGTTTGATGGTGTTTAACGCCACTTTCAGCAATTTTTTAGCTATATCATGGCGTCCAGTTTTTATTGGGGGAGGAAGCCGGAGTACCCGGAGAAAACCCCCGACCTGCGGTAGGTTCTTCAAATTTAAATAGGGTCACTATCGACAAAGATAAATTTTAATCTGAAGTCGATTCAACTTAAAATTTTTTGCACATTATTAGGGTCATCGACAAAGATAAATTTTAATCTGAAGTCGATTTAATTTAAACTCACTTGAATATTATAAGGGTCATCGACAAAGATAAATTTAAATCTGAAGTCGATTTAATGTAAACTCACTTGAATATTATGAGGGTCATCGACAAAGATAAATTTAAATCTGAAGTCGATTTAATGTAAACTCACTTGAATATTATAAGGGTCATCGACAAAGATAAATTTAAATCTGAAGTCGATTTAATGTAAACTCACTTGAATATTGTAAGGGGCATCGACAAAGATAAATTTTAATCTGAAGTCGATTCAACTTAAAAATTTCTTGTACATTATTAGGGTCATCGACAAAGATAAATCCTAATCTGAAGTTGATTTCAAATAAAAGCTATTATATACATCAAAAGTAAATTGCAGGGAAAACAACAACGCACATTCATTGACATTCTGATATATACTGTTTTACATCGTGATATTTATACAAGTAAAGGAAAACTCTTGTGTTCACAAACAGAATGCATGGGTATAATTTAAGGAAACAAGTCATTCCTAATGTTTATGGGGTACCTACTTGTAATAGTATGCCAATTTCAAGAATTGATTCTCAACCAGATCCATCTGAGTTAATCATTCACCCTCTAGCCCATAATATGAATTGGGTAAATCCACAAAGGGAGATAAATATGAAAACTGTAATTACACCTAATAGTATTCCCATACCAAATAATGATTTCCAAACAGGTTCATTAGGTGTAAATAGAAGTACTCCATCAAATGTTAATATTTTGAGTGAACAAATGATCCAGGGTGGAAATGTAGAGTATAAAAAGGGGGAAACAATCCAAAGTTTAATTGATTTTGAGTCTGAAATTTCAAGCATTGATAATGAGAAAACCAAAAATCAATTTCCATTCCCAGTTAAGTCCTTAAGTGACACTGATTTGTATATGAACAATCAAAAATCAAATCAAAATGAGAGCCACTCGATTTTGATGCTGAAAGAAGAGCTTAAATCCATGACAGAAAAATACAATGCATTAAGAGAAAGCATGTCTCGAGTCACAAATAATGAGATACAAGAACTGAGAATGGAACTACAGAAACTGAAATCCCAGAATGCATCATATCAGACCATTACAGGTGATACTCCACCCATTATCCAATCATCAGCACAAGAACTAGTCTCAGTTCCTATGATGAACACTCTATCAGGAACCAATTACCAGGAAATTACAGGAAGACACAGACAGATTACTCAGCAAGATGGAACAATTACAACTTTTAGTCAGCAACAGACCATTAGTTCAGTTCCAACCAACCTCAATCTGAGTCAACAGCCTTTCCTGAATAACCCATCCTGTCATACAGTTAGTGGTACCATTCCATCAATTATGCAGTCGTCTCAACATGGGGAGATAAATCAAGCTACTGCTAGAAGCACAATGCCAGATTCATCTACACAGTTTACTTCAATTGGTAGCACTGCAACAACTTTCAGTCAGCCACAGTCAGTTGGATCAGCACAAACAGGGCAAAACCAACAGGCAAACCAATGTGCACTGAAGTATTACCCTGAACAGTTAATTTCGGTACCGTACAGGAATCCTTGTTTGAACCAGCAGTCGAATGTAGGATGCTCAGCACTTGTACCGGTTCAAAATGGCCTACATCAAGGAAGTGCTAGCGACATATATAAACCACAGGATCATGGTCGTCGAACAAGAGTTCCATGCTATAATGGTAAACAGCCATGGACAGCTTACCAAATGCAGTTTGAGCTTATTGCAGAGCTCAACAACTGGACACCTTATGTTAAGGCAGTGGAGTTACTGACAGCTTTAAAGGACGACGCTATGGTATATGCTTCCTTTCTATCAGTTGATGTGAAATCATCATATTCGTCACTTTGTGCAGCAATGGCCCGCCGTTTTGGGGATAATGGATACCCAGAGACATACCGCCAGTAGCTATATACATTGAAAAAGCACAACAGAGAGACTATTCAGGAATATGCGTCACGAGTTGAAATGATGGTCAGAAAGTCGTTTCCCACAATAGATAGCAGAACACACGGGGACTGAGTGTCGAATACATGCTAAGAATCCTACCAGACCAAAGCATTGCATTAGATCTGTTAACGAAACGAATTACCTCAATGACCGAAGCTATCCATCAAGTGGTTTTGTG
This sequence comes from Limnoperna fortunei, assembly GCA_944474755.1. Classification (NCBI taxonomy): domain Eukaryota; kingdom Metazoa; phylum Mollusca; class Bivalvia; order Mytilida; family Modiolidae; genus Limnoperna; species Limnoperna fortunei. The sequence continues at coordinate 45,082,072 of OX104123.1, forward strand.
CGAGACATATAAAAGAGGATCAAAGGATAAATATGTCAGACAGATACAAAGTGAGGATCTTCAGGTTTCTACAACCTACATGTCTGACTTTGAGACTTGTCAAGAGCTGGAAGTACGAAAAGTAGGAGGTAAACGCTATGTAACAGAAGAACGTTTGAATCAATTCGAAAGAGACATCAAGGATTCACTCACAAGCTCTATTACTGATAGCATTACCAAATCTGTTGGAGATCTTATTCACGAAGAAATGAGGAAGATGAACAGACCTCATAACAAACAGAAAACACAACCAGAAAGGGGACAGAAAGTAAATGTTATGGATGACAAGAGGAAGGTCATTACAAGAGAAATTGTCCCAAAGCTGACAAATCAGAGAAGTCATTGACCAATCAGAAACCAAGATCAGGACAGCAACAGAGACCATCTTTAAACTAGATGGGGCTGGCACTGTCGGCCAAGTATCAGCCCTTGAAAGTGAAGATTGTTTGGAAACAGAAAATTTTTTGAAATATGAAACTGAATTTATTGAAGTTGATGTTAAGACCAAATGAAAGAGACCTCAGTAGATCAGGACCTGGGTATTGAAATGTTGTTTGAGGAATCTAAGGAACCAGTTGAACCTAGACCTAGTGTTGTAACCAGTAATAAAGCTGAGAATTTGTCCGAAATGACTAGAGGAAATATTGTCATTGACAGAATTGCTGCAGCTTCCATGACGGTGCCTGTTGTTGTGAACAAGGTTGAAACCAGGGCGGTTATAGACACTGGAGCAGAGGTGACAGTACTCAATGAGGAGATATATGATAAGATTCCAGAAAGTGTTAGGCCTAAACTGAAACAAGCGACAAGAAATCTGGTAGTTGCTGAGGCTGGGAAACACATGACAACTAAGGGGGTGGCTGATGTTGAAATGAGGTTAGGAAATGAGACGTTCATATGGCCTGTTTACATAGCTCCAATTGGGGATAACATCATGTTAGGATGTGATATCATAGATGAGAAAGACATAACTATCAAGTCCAGGAAAGGAATACAGATAAATGGAGATTGGATAGAATGTGAAACCAAGAGGCACAGTGGCGAAATAGCTAGAGTAATAACAAAGGAACCTATTACTACTCCAGCTAATTCGGAGATTATTATATCTGCCAAAGGATTGAACAGTGAAGATCTGTCCTCAAGATATACAGTTATCGAACCTGTGGTGGAGGATGATCGAAAGTTCATAGTTGCACGTGCATTGGTGGATCCATATAGTGCAAGTATTCCAGTGAGATTGGTTAACCTTGACAACCACCCTGTCAAACTTAGAAGAAACTACATACTTGGAGAGCTCCATCTGGTACAAGATATTAAGGAAGTATCCAAAACAGAGAGGATAAGCAGTAGTTTCAGTTCAAACGAGAACATGAAGGGAACATGTGTTCATTTGCATCATGATCATAGAGACCAGAAGCATTATATCGAAGACGAATCGATTGTAATTCTGGATTTATGGGAGATACCCAAAGGAATCAGAAAAGTTGGAAAAGTAGAGAATAATGATACATCTATGAATAAGGCCGATATTCATAGGCTACCAGAACTCCGACAGGGCTTGCTTGACAGAATATTAGAAGAGCCAACAAGATTGAAGAGTGTGGTCGCATGCCCAAAGTACAGTCGTTTGAATAAATGAACATTTGAATATTTTCACGAACTTTAAACTTTTAAAATGTGTGTGATTTAAATGTTGAAATGTTTTGATTATGAAGTTATATATTGTTTGTATTTACATGTCATGTTTGTAGGTACATATATATTTTGTATTTTAACCAACTTCAATGTTAGGAGAAAACTTAATAACGTTCAAGTATAATTTTCAAAACATTAATATAGAAAATTTTTATTCTTCATAAATTATGTTTTTTGGTCAAAAGTTCCAGAGTGATTTTGAAGTATTTTCACAACTTTTTGTCCAGTTGCTCCTCTGGGCATAAATTGTATGTAGCAGCATTTTTTATAATTTCGAGACGAAATTTTATTTGACAGGGAGCAGTGTTGTATATAAGGTTTATTTATGAATCACTTAAATCGAGTCATTGTCTGATCGGCGACATGCTGCATATCAAAATATTGCGGGAAGCCGGCATCTCAACTTTGCTGTTATTTGACGTCACAGGCAGTTAAACTTGTTATTATGTAGGAATTGGTAATGAATCTTTGTAAACTTACTTTAGCTAAATGTTAAAGGTTCCTCTAATACTTTATGCATCTGTAATCGTCTAAATTTACGTTTTGTTTTGTCAAGTTTCACTTTGCAAGTGACCTTGTCAGCCATGTTTATGTACTATTTTAGGCGTAATGATTTCCCTTGTTTTGATATAAATACCGGAATTTATAGTCCGTTATCGACTTAACGATTACTCAAGCAGAACAGGTAAACAAATACACGTTGTCCCGATATCCCTTGATGTTCAACTGATTGAGTTTCCAGATTGTTAATTGCATTATACATTGTCAATATTTCATTATTGCTGATACTTATCTAATAATTATTTGGAATTTACAGACTTGTTTTTATTTATAAAACATTTAGCTGAAAACACATAAAACAAGAGCTTCAACACAGACAACATTTACTAAAGTTAACATAGTCAGTTTCTTCTTAAGGTTTGTTATTATTTTTAGATACAATATGATGTACGGAGGATCAATGAGAGTTCTCGGTGAGCTAAGTTTATACATAACTATTCTGAACTCCTTGATGAAAAAACATTGTTTGTTAATATGTTTTAATTGTTAGTTTTTTGCAATCAATTGTTTAAAAAAGTTCATCTATATGCATATGCACCACCCAAAACTAACATCAATTAAGCTTTTATACTGCAGAACACACAAAAGTAAAAATGCTCGAGTTTTTTTGTTGGAATTGATAGATATCCTACTTACAATTGTACACACCCCACATGTCAAATGACCCAAACTAGCAACTAGGAGTTTACTAGAAATAGCCTAAGTAAATTTTCCACTTTGCCACCGAGACTCATAAGCAGAAATATGTGCATTTGTGACTAACAGGTTAGATAAGTAGTGCTGGACACTTTGGTAATAGTAGTAGCAAGACTGACTACCTTAATCACGCGGCCAACGACACGTTAATGCCAATAGGATGGAAGTTAGCTTACTAGACAGTAACCAGTTTTTATGCTCTGAATACAAACTATGCTTGCTTTATTTGCTTTGTATTTAAATAATATCTTTATGTTTGATAATTTTAAAGGGCTGGCGTACATTGGTGCTGTATGTACTTCTTTCAGTCAGTCTCTTGTGCAAGATTTGTTCGACTTTACCTTGTTAACCGTCGCTTCTCATGAAATTGGAGTCAGGTAGTTTATTATATTTTTATATGTATATTATATACTAAAAGATATTGAAGTACAATTAAAATCCAGTTAAAGCATATTATTTGGTTGCAAATACAAAACGCAAACATTGGTTTCATATCTTGCACTTGGTCTCTGTGGAAAACTTTGTTTTTTAAAGTTTCAAACTGGTAGCACTCTTTGGATAGTTATATTTCAACATACAAACAGTTAATCGGTTTTTCCTTTCTATTACTAACATATACATACAATGCCTGACATTATAAGTATATATAACTCAGAATTATGAATGTAGTAATTAAAGTAAGTTTCTTCTCTGTACATTTATTATACACTAGTATTGGTAATTTGAGTTATCAGTAGTTGTATGAAAAAAAACAACTATGTGGCAAGTATTGAAATTATTTCTTGGCAGATTATTTTCAATGCGTATATCCGAAACCAACGTAAAGACATAAGCGAACAATATTTCTGTTCATTCAAAAACTAACTGACTAGTTGATATGATTTATTTTTAACATTTACAGTCAGGCAAGAATTTGAAACAACTTGTTTGTAACTATTCACTGATATGCAACCCATATTCTATTTACTTTAATTTATTTTGTTATTTAGTTTGAACGCGAGTAGCGATGGGTTTGGGAATACATGTAATTCTAGTGACGCTTACATCATGGCAATGTCGATTAGCCACGAGACTGGTAGTACTGCAACAAACCCTTGGAAGTTCTCTTCATGCTCTACGGACTATTTTACAAAATATATAGACTTTTTGGAGACGTAAGATCTATAATACCTTATACAGACATCAAAATTATTTACGATACTTTTACCATGTAACTGTTGCCATCAAGCATTACATGTAGAAAGTTTGTTTCTAAGTTTAGATAAATTTTCATCTTAATTGTACGCTTTTCCTATTTGTACGAATCAAATCTTTAAATGTAAAATGTAAAGTCGTCTTCTAATTTTATTTAAGATTATGTGTTGGGTTATAACACTTTATGCTTTATAAACAAGCACCTTTGAGCAATAATATAACAGAAACGTTTTCACATGAATACAATTAAACAGAACAAAAATACCTTACACCCCAAACCATAAAATTCGAAATTAACGGATTTTGTGATTAAAAAACAAGTAAGTAAGTAAAAGCAGTAGTAATAAACTTGTTGTAGAAGATTGATTGCTAAACAAGAATAAACTGTTGATTGGTTCATTTAGTTTTACAGAATGATAGATAATGTAACAAACAACAAGTATTATGTTAGACAAATCTAATGTAAGACAAAAAACATCAAAACCATAGGACACGGTCAAAGTTTGGATTGAAATAAATGACAAAAATATTGAAAAACAAAAACCAAAACTACGTACCCCGCAAGCAATGAAAACATATGTGTTTCATATGTTCTTGATTAGTAAGCAGTGCCTGCTTTTAATTAGACACTCGTCTAATAATTAATAATCATTTCACTAAAAATTCTAGAATGAATAATTTCGGACAAATGTGTCTGATTGCAGGATTAACAATGTAAAGGGCTAAAAACTAAATCAATGAAATCAGACAAGATAAAAAAATAAGAATCTACATATTATTTGATATATTTTAGTTCTGGATCTAATTGTTTGAAGTCGCTATGTAGTACTTACAATGCATGCGCTCTCTCACAGTATACTGATAAACCTGGTCAAGTCTATGGTGCAAATGAACAGTGTGTCAACATCCAAGGTCCAGGCTCGTATTTGTGTGGCGTAAGTATGGGTAGTGGTATTGAATGATAGTGTATCATTAGCAGCACCTGACAAGAATAGTTTAAGATTAAGGTTTGATCAGTTATGGTAATAGACCCGATATTGCTTAATAATTTATAGCTTATTGCTATGCTATTGTAAGGATATCATATAATTATATAATTGCCGTGCTTTTGCCTTGACATTGTTAAACATATGGTTTAGATATAACATTCAATAGCTTCGGTTGACAATGTTAGATGATCTGATAATATAATTCAAAAAATGTTGACTTGAAAATATTAATTATATAATTATATATTTTCAGTCTTTTTACAATGGTAATATAACAACCATATGTACAATTATGTGGTGTGCCATTCCAAGTCAGCCACTATTTTGTGAAAGTGCTAGAGCTGCTGAGGGTACAACTTGCGGAGACAAAAAAGTACGTAAGTCTAGCAAACAATTTTTATGAATACTCATGAATAATGACAAAATTGAAGCCGCGCTACAATATTTCAATGCCGATTTTGTCCCACTAATAAAACAGTAAGGTTAGCCACTCATTCGGTTTTCGCATTTACTGTCAACATTAAAGCTCAAAACTCGAATAGACACTAGCGGATACTTAACTCATATAGTAATAGCACTAATAACAGTATTATTTAACTGTTTTATAATTGCATGAAGTATAAACTTAATAATATCACATGTTGCTTGCATGAAAAGTGGGAATTGTTAAATTTTATAATGTATTTAATTAATATGTTCTTGTATTATTTCGCAAAGTTCCGATTTCTATAAAAGACAGCAACGAGTTCATACGCACTCGCTTTTCCTAGTTACTGAATCAGAACCATTAAAACAGGAAAAATAGTTAATAATTAATTAATCGTTTATAAAGTATATCAACAATGTTTGATTACAGAAAAATATGCACTTTTATGTGTTTTGGGTAAGCCCGAGTGATGATTTACTCCTTATGGAATGTTTGTGCCTACGTTATCTTTGACAAAATACATTCTGTTGCTCGTGCAAAGTCACCAGGTCTTTTTTGCAAAACGTAAATAATAAATTATATTTTTCCAGTATTTTGAGTTGCATGATAACTGTCTTTCCGATAAAACTGATTATTTAAGGTATACTACAATAGCATGTGTACATAAAATGTACCCGTTTATATTTATTGTATAGAAAATGTAATAATTAAAGGTTAAATCAAAGCGAACCTCCATAACATGAGAAAGAAAATACGATTATAAAATTCGACATTTTTAGAAAAAAATATGTGTCATAGCATATAATTGTACACGATTTCGAATTTTATCTTTGCAGTGGTGTGTCAATGGAGCTTGCGTGAATTATTCTACACCAGCTACAGCACCTTTTACTTCAACAAAACCAACAACTACACTACCTACTACAACCAAACAAACAACAACACCACCTACTACAACCCAACCAACAACTACACTACGCACTACAACCAAACCGACAACTACACCACCTACTACAATCAAACCGACAACTACACCACCTACTAAAACCAAACCGACAACTACACCACCTACTACAACCAAACCAACGACTACACCACGTACTACGCCCAACCAAACAACCACCCCACCGACAACAACAAAACCAACAACTACACTACCTACTACAACCAAACAAACAACACCACCTACTACAACCCAACCAACAACTACACTACGTACTACAACCAAACCGAAAACTACACCTCCTATTACAACCAAACCAATGACTACACCACGTACTACGCCCAACCAAACAACCACCCCACCGACAACAACAAAAACAACAACTACACTACCTACTACAACAAAACCAACAACTATATCACCTACTACGACCAAACAAACAACCATCCCTACGACAACAACCAAACCAATAAGTAAACCACCTACTACAACCAAACCAACAACCAGCCCACTGACTACAACCCAACCAACTACACCAACGACATCGACCAAAGCGACAATGGCATTACCTAATACAACCAAACCAACAACAACCCCACCGACTACAACCAAACCAACAATTACACCACCTTCTACAACCAAACCAACTACAACTTTATTGATAGGATAGAAACATTTATCGAGGTTGTCTTCGTATGCAAATATATACATCTGCATAACTTCCGTTTTTTTAAATATTAATGTAAATCTACTTTAAAACATTTAACCGCTACCAAACCAACTACAATTTTACCCCCTATAACAAATAAAAACTCTTACAGTGTTTTCTAATATTGAATCAATTATTAATACTAATATATTAAACCAAAAAGTATACCATCTACATGTACTACAACTTAACGAACCTGACGCACTACTGACTACAACTTAACTAACAATTACACTATCTACTACAAGTCAACCAAATACTACTATGAAACGAACCACTACACCACCTGCTACAACTACACCATCTAGTACAATTAAATCAACAACTAAAGCGTTTACTACAACTAATCAATCAACTGCCCCATTTAGTGCAACTAAATTACTTATAGTATACTGTCTACTGCGTGCTACACCATTTTTGATACAATTACTACCAAGCCAACTACACCGTATATACAAAATAAACTTTCTACTACAACAAATTTTATAATCGCACCACGTACTACAACCAATTAACTACTACATCACATACTACACCAAACCAACTACCACACTTCCTACTACATAAAACCTACTAAAGTACTAAATTAAAACTAAGTACTACAATTATGTCATTTACTACATCTGAACCAACTGCAACTACACCATAAACTAAAACTGATCCATTAATATAATATTTATTTTATTTTCCTTAACTCATGTGTTACAATACAATTAATTTTTTACCATCTATGCAACCTAGCAGTCAGTTGCAACCTCGTCGTTTGTTAGGAAAAAAGGATCTACAACTATTACCACCAGTTCTGTATCGGTAACTACTACAGCACCATCTACTATTCCAAAGCAATTTACTACAACTAAACAGTTCTCTAAAAAAAAGTCATCTGTTCAGAAATTTGGATCTACTACTGCTGCAGAATTGAAAAATATTAATAATATACAAATTCAATGTCATCTACTGCCAGCTACACACGTTACAAAAATACCATGACAGGATCGACCCTTATTATTGACGATGCAGCTCAGGAAACTACTACTACATCATCAACTTCACCTACACCATCTCCAACGACTTACCCGGCTATCACAACAACATGGTTTATTACGATAACAGTATCTACAACAACGTCTACTACTTCTACATCATCTACTTGTTCTACACCATCAACTGCTTGTAGAACGTACTTTGCACATTCATCAATTACGTCAACTTCTACAATTGCAAAACGGATAAAAATAAAGAAAAATAGAATTTCCTGTTTGCAGTGTTAACGTAAATTCTGGTGTCAAATTGTCTGTTGCCTTCGTCAATATTATTTCTTACATATATTCAAATAATCGATGAAAGCCTACATGTACGTTTGGACTCTTACAATAGGCCAACTTTATTAGGTCAAAAAATATTTTTTGGTCATTTTGAGTAAAAAGGCTATTTTGTCACCGCGAAGGAGATTGTTCTTGTTTTTTAAAAAAGGCAATCTTGATTTTTTTTCTTAAATCAAAATTTTAACTTTTCTACGGAAAAAATATAGACACTTACTACTCTGTTGGAAACATGTAACTGTGAATAGAAAAACTAGCTGGAAAACGTTTGTTGTTAATTAATTCGCGTCTGTTTATTTTGCACTTATTTACACACCCATCAAAGGGTAAACATGATTATTGATTAGTTATTACAATTTGAATTGGTATTTTAACAAAACGAATTTATAATCCAAGCGCAGTACATGCATAATGAAGGTAAATTGATGATCCACTCATTAAAGTCCGAGTTATTTTTTAATGTTTAATTAATAAAGATAATTATTGAAAACTTCTTTTGATGTTATTGGTGATTTATGTGGTTTTGTTTCGTTTATTTAAAGACATTATGTTAGTTTATTTTATTTCTTTATTGTTTTGAACTACGTAACATTTAGTGCTTTAGAACTGCAAGTTGATTATTGCTTTCTTGATGTTTTTCCAAGATTTCATTATAAAGTTTATAAATTCAATTAGAATAGGTATTAATTATTGTCGATTTATTTCAATGGATACATACCAAAAATATTTATATTTTGCACACTACAAATAAAAGCGATGCTGAAAGTTCAAAACCGATACACATGAAATAATACCCTTGCATCACATAATGAAGATAACGTCGCATCCTAAACTCGATAGACTTGGATAACTTGATATATTTTTTATGACCCACAAACTTCGAATTATTAAGGTTCGATTGTACCACTTTTAAAAACTTAATTCATATGTAGTTTCATACACACAATTTTACTCATATAACTATTGACCCAATCAGAACACAACGTAGGCATTTACTGTTGTACATTGTATTAAATTAGGGTACACAATCTGGTAATTTGTTTTTGGTACACATTTAGTATCGTTATGACTGTGACAAGTTTGCCAAATAATCTATCTAGGCACAATAACCACAGCAAGTACATATGCCATATTTGAATTAAAATCAATAACATTTATATTGGTGTTCAAAAGTTTCTTGAAAACCTTTTGTATTCTTTAGCCCTACCAACAGAGAAAAGTTGCATGTGTATTGAACATCTGTTTGAAAATATCTTTAGAATGAACCTTAGCATATTTGTCACTTCACCTAAACTTTGAAAAAAGAAAATAATGTTTGAGTTGTATAACAGATATCTTTTAAATGCACTTATCCTTACATTATAATATTGACCAATACATGCTGGAACGCTAAGATCTTGAGGCTTTTCATCTGATGACCACCACATCTTTAAATTATGCCATGTTGTCCCAGATATTGTTTAAATGCGGATTCAAATCACCAAAATGGTGCTGTTATCCAACAAACCCATGAGACAAGCGCAAATAAATGTTTAAATTTTAAATTAACCTTTTCAAACCTTCAATTTCTGCGAAATAAAACCACCGATATTTCTGTTGAAGGCTGTTGATAACACTTATTTCCACACAAAATTCCTTCTTAAGTAAAGGAAATGGGTCTTCTTTTTTAATTATATATTGGCCCTAATTATGCCTTTACAAACCTCTAGTTTACAGGTTTTGTAAAATCATGTACGAAATAATCACTTTTTTTTACAAATTTCGAACATTTAAAAAGCATTAGACATATGTATGAATGTGCCCTAAATTCAGCAATTTGCGACAAAATTAAGTTTTCCGTTCAGAGTTCGCATTGTGATGACATATCTAGGGTAACTGATTTAAAATTAAAACTGAACATTATGGATTAAATTTTACCGTATTCTTGAGCTTATATTTTTATTGCAATTCAATTTTATTCACATAAATTTGCTAAATTCATTGCAAAAATTAAAGATGACCGTATGGAAATAAACTTTAAATGAAATAAGAATACAAGATCCCCTTTCTGCAAATTTGCATGGTATGTTATATGTGTATGTAGAAAACATGCACAAAGTGCTAACTAATCAATGTCTATGGTATACATCAGACAATACTTTCTTTTTGAGTACCACTTTTGGCCGTAGTTGAAAATACTAGCATTTCTGTGATTTGTATACTTTTCTAACATTAAAAAGCATCTTTCTGGGGTATGAAATAAATTAAATTTCATTAATCAATAAAATATAAATCCTCTATATATCCATTTTTACAGGTTAAATCATTTTGATACGCTAGGATTTTTATGCAATTTCTGAAACAGTGAATGTAAATACACGAAATTGTTTTAAAATTTCCATGATTTTATCTTGCAAGATCTAAGAAAATTTTTACTAATTAGTAAAACTTTGCTTGAATTTACAGACTACAAATTTAAACATGTTACCAATATTGACAAAATTAGAACACAACATAGGTATTTACTGTTGTATTTAAGTTAGGGTACACAATCCGATAATCTGTTACTGGTACACAATTACAAACGTTATAACTGTGCATGTGAAAACTTCAAACCACTCGTTTCTCATTATCAATCACATAATTTTTTTGCAAATACGTCCTTATTTAGTCCACTTCTACCTAAACGTACCTGAAAATTTCCCGATATTTTAAGGTATTTTAGATATTATAAGTTATATACGTTCATATCCGTAGATATGGAGATTTTAACACCTGAAGTGTCCCAAGTACGTCCTGAGGCGAAGCCGAAGGGTTACAAGGGTACTGAAGGTGTTAAAATCTCCATATCTACGGATATGAACGTGAATAACGAATGTAACCACGGTATTAGTTTGAAATAATGGATTGTTAGGTACTTTGTGTTTTTTTTTCTAAAATTAACGGCTAACCTTTTGATTTTCATCGGTTGAACTGTTTATTATTGGTACATAAATACTAAAGTAATATAGACACTATATTATTCCAACACCCATGCTGTATTTTTCAACCATTTTGTACATTTTTGTTCTTATTTTCAGTTTTTCCTAAGTTGTATCGGACATTCTATGAATAAAGAATTAAGAGCTGGTAAGCTGTCTGTGTTTATAATGCTCAACGAAAAATTACTGAGGCAGCACATATATGTTTAATAAATACCAATATTTATATAAATTTTATGCTTGAAATAGGAATTGCGTTCTATTATTTATACGTTTTTAACTTGAAATTTACCTGTTTGACGTATTTACTAAACCAGGAACAAATACTCATTAACTTCACCTGACAAAATTACATCTTATACCATTTAACTCGTCTTTTACTTCTACTAGAGCAGTACCACCTTCCAGTATTGAGCGGATCGGGATTATTCCGCGATTACATTTTGTTGTTGTTGTTCTTTATCATTTTATATCAATTATAAAGTGACACGTCCAAATTCTATAACAAACATATTTAATGAATAATTTATAAAATAATTAAATACTTAAAACAGAAAATTATGCATACTGATGTCTAAGTATATAACTTTTCATTTTATATGCATTATCATAAAAATTTTCAAAATTTTCTTTTTCAGAGTAGTAGCAATATCACAGATTATTTAACAAATACAATTTTATTTTATTAAATTTTAATAATTTAATTTGCTTTGTAAGCTGAAATCTGATTGGACAATTCAAATCGGGCAACCCATATTATAAGAAATAACTTGCGTAACCTATGACCTATTCTAACGCCATTAAAATTCAAATAGTTCCACGACGTTATCGACGCTTTTACCGCAAAAATTGATAAGATTAAAAAATTAAATTATATGGAATATTTCAAATTTCTGAACAGATTATACGATATACTATGGTTTGGGTCTGTTTACACCATTCATAAACCGCTTCGCAGTTTATTAGGCGTAAACAGACCCAAGGAATACTTCAAATTTCTGAACAGATTATACGATATAATATGGTTTGGGTCTCTTTACACCATTCATAAACCGCTTCGCGGTTTATTAGGCGTAAACTGACCCAAACCATATTATATCGTATAATATGTTCAGAAATTTGAAGTATTCCTTAATTAAAAGAAGAAACAATAAAAGTATATATTAAAATTGTCTATAAAAAACTTTTTTGCCGAAATAAACATCTGCTAAAAAATATATGTAAAAAGACCTTAAAAGTAACAATATTCACAGCTTTATTGTGACCTGCAATGATCTATGATCGATTACCATTACCCAACATTTGTTGGAAATAAGTCAAGTTTCTCACCTTAAATTGGCTATACCTAAACTGTCTATGGCATTATTGACTAATAAGGTCATTTTCTGATATTTCTTCCAACGACAATTGCTACACTGTCTGTCATTTACAATACGAAGAACGAGACGTATATATTCTACTCCATTTCTTTCTTTGACAACTTCTACACCGCCTACACTTTCTACATCATTTACAGTTTGGCCATCTTCTGAAATGTGAGCGGCGTCATTCATAAAGAGAAATTGGCGGTATATAGAACGTTATGGTTAAACCGACGCGCTGAAAAATAGTTCTTATTGTTAAGATTGATTGATTGACTGATGTTTAACGTCCAGCAAGCAATATTTAAGTTATATTCAGGACGTGAGCAATTTAATAAATTGATTACCTTCAACAATTAGAAACAACCTTGTTGAAGTATAGTAAAACTGTAATCTCACACAATAGTATGAGGGTATATACAAATAAAAAACGTGCTTAAAATTATAAAATATGAAACAACAGCATAGTAATGGTATTATATTATATCTTATTATTCAAATTAATTTCCTTTATGGACTGTAGAATTTTGTCGCCAGCGACAGTTGTAAACAAATTAAAATAAGAATCCACAGTATAAAAACGTTCCCGAATGTGGGCCACGTCAACACAGTCCATCAAGAAATGCTTGATTGTATATGGACTGTTACATGGCACACACTCGTGTCGTGGTTCACCTTTTCAAATATAATTATGGGTCGTCTTGGGATGACCAAGACGACATCGCGTTAAAACTACTTGGTCTCTCCGATATGTAAAAGTGTTAAAATTTGTATGGCGAATTAGTGGTTGGATCTCATGAAGTTTATTATGAACTTCGAGATCCCAACCACTCTGCCACAAACTATAAATATATTTTAAAATAAAGGACTTCAAATCAGTAAAAGGTAGTTTACAGTTGATGGTGTCATTATTTAAGGCTTTCCTAGCTTCCCTGTCCACGACTGTGTTTCCATAGATTCCCACATGATTGGGAATCCAGAAAAACACAACAACTTTACCCAAAGTTGTTAAGGACCTGTAAATTTGAATAATTTTTAAAATAAATGGATTTTTAACTTTGTGTTATTTTCAATGGCAAGAAGGCACGATAAAGAATCGGAGCATACAAGAAATTTATTCTCCACTGACGAGGCAACAATTTTTAGTGCAAGAAGAATGGCTTGGGCTTCTGCACTAAATACGGAAGAAGCAAGAGGAAGACGGCGAGTTTCAACTCGCTCTCCGAAGACAGCGGCTGAAGCGACTTTATCACCGTCCTTCGATCCATCCGTATAAATTGAGCGGTGGTCAGGATAGCAAGATTTAATCTCTGCAAAATGTTGCTGAATAATCAAGGGGTTTGTTTCAGATTTTTTATATTTTCGCAAATCATAAATAAATACTGGTTTAGGATTTAACCATGGAGGATTGTGAGGAATTTCAGTTGGGGCAATATCATCTACACAGATACCAGAATTTTCCAAATGAGATTCAATTCTTAGGCCAAAAGGTTTAATTTTGTTTGGATGATTATCAAAAATTTGTTTATAAAACGGTTTGAAAACACAGTCATGAGCAGGATTGGTAGGATAAGCCTTAAGTTTGGTTGCATATTGTAAACCGAGCTTAATTCGTCTTTGATACAAAGAAGGCTCTTTTGCTTCTACATATAAACTATTAACAGGCGTGGTTCTAAAAGCTCCAAGACATAGTCGCAACCCTTGATGGTGAACGGTATCAAGGATTTTGACATATGACTTGCGAGCTGAACCAATAATAAAACAACCGAAATCTAATTTGGATCGAACCAGCGATCTATATAGATTCAATAATGTGTCGCGGCCCGCACCCCAGTCAGTGCTGGATAAAACTTTTAAAATATCAAGGGCTTTAAGGCACTTAAATTTCAACATTTTGATATAGGGAAGAAAGGTGAGTTTAGAGTCGAATATCAAACCAAGAAAAGTAGTTTCTTTCACTATTATTAATAGGGTTGTTATACAATGTAAGTTCGGGATCAGAATGCATTTTTCCTTATTGTTAAGAGATTGTTAATTTGAATACAATGTTTAAATTAATCAAATATTCAAATTCGTATCGTCATCACACACAGAACTCAACATAACAGGCGTTTAAAAATTTCTTCGTCCTATTAAATGTTGTTATTGTTAGGAGAGTTTTAATTTGAAATACAATATTTCAATTATTTAAATACGCATCGGCATCACACACATAACTCAACATAACAGGCGTTTAGTCTTTTTTACTAATTAAGGAGATGAATTAGAAGAACATGCAACATGTCATCTTACATAAGTTGTTGTCGAATAACAGATTTCTACTTGTCAAATTATATATAGGTTCTGCCACTCCACGCGAATGAATTACGTTATATATCTGATGAAGACAGTAACATATTCAAAGTTTATAATTGCAGAACATTTTTTGCGATAATCAACGCTGTTTTAAATGTAGTAGAATTTTGTTTGATGGAAAATGACTCTCATTAGTTTTCCGAATGGATACGACGGAACATTTTAACCAAAGAGTGGTCAATCCAAGTTTATCGAACTTGGCAGAACCGGTTTAAAGCAAAACAAAATTTTGAGAAAAGTAGTTTCAAATAATATGCGGAAAGGCTACAAGCCGGAAGGTGGTTGTGTTATAGTTTCGTCTATAATTTTCGAACGAATAAAACATATCAATGCAATCCAATCGAATTCTAAAAGACAATATAAAGTTTTACACGTTAAAAATAACATTATTTTTATTATTTTGACTTATTTAACGCTTGACCTGAAGGGTTTTTCCTCGACCAAAAATTCGACATTTTTTATCAATTTTGATAGAATTGATAGAACCCTATGAAACGTTAGTAATATATTCCTCTAGAAAATTTAATTATAAATTCATGTATTTACTACTTAATTTTATTTTTTAAAAATAGATAGTTGACAAAACTAACCGGAATGATGGTTCGAAGGAATGTGACACACAGTGAAATTTCAACTTTAAACGCAAATTGTACAAACATGCGAAAACTCCGGTCAAAAGTTATTACTTTATTCCTCTAGTAAATTTAATATAGAATTCGTTGATATTTAACTTAACTTTATTCAAAGGTTATTCTCCCCCCACTGTTCGTGGTAGCAGATATTCAAACACACGCTGTGTAAGCATATAGGTTATCCGAATGATATAATGTTGGTAGTTAAAAATAGTACGACAACGGAAAAATGTTTACTTGAAAAAATAATCACGCATATTTTATTAATCTGGCTTGCCATTTGATATTTGTTATTAAATGTTTATGATCTACATAAAATAGTAACTCAAACGTCAAAAGCTGTCGTCCTATACACTAAAGTACAAAACTTATGAAATTTGAAATTAAATAGCTGAATATTCTTTACAGAGATACGATCTAGTTTGCATTAACAAAGAACTACGCTTCCATGTGAAAAGGTTTAACAGCTTGATAGGATATTTCTTTAGCAAAACTAAACGATTAAGATAAGGGACACTTATTTGTTTATAGAAATGTTGCAGTTTAGCATTGGAATTGTATATTTGCTCCAATTCTAATCAATAATGTTAGCAGCCGGAAGTTGTTTTTATATTTATGTTCACTGTACTTGTAGCTTTTGTCATAGAAAACAACAGGAATTTAGACGATGATAGAAACAAAACAAGAAGAATTATTTTTGTCATACCGTTTTTCGAATAATCATCAGTATTTTCCGAATTAAAGATCTTGATCTTGACTTCTTTGTTAACTTTGAAACCCATTGTTTTGATTGCACGGTAATTTTTTCAAGCAATCCTATACTATACGTGTTCATGCCGTTGCTGACCTGTCAACATAAACTGTTGAATATTAAATAATGGCACAAATGGGGTTTTCAAGCAAGCTCGTTGCTTATACATAAATATTATCAAATAATTCACAGTGTTAATATTCTAAAGTCCATAATATTAAACATAATTAAGTGTATTTATGTGTTTTTGTTTTTGACATTGAAACGACAGACATGTTTTTAACGTGTCCAAGATAAATAGGCAGTGTGGTTCTGCTACGCGGATTATACAATGTTCAAAACGGAAATTGTTTTATCCCTCGATTGAGAAAATATTGTGTGTAGTTAATACTTAAATAAAATTAACTTTTACATCAGCAAACTTGTTATTAAACTTTCTAGAGGAATATATTTAGCACTTTTGACTGAGTTCTACAGATTGAACAAGATTTTATACCCATGTTGAAAAATCGTATTCAATTTTGGACACCAAAAGAACCATTCCAAGCAAAATCAGCAACTGAATAGAAATATATAATATTGCTCAAACAATAAGTTGCATGGAATACCGGGAAAACGCTAATTACTTCATAAGTTAATAAGACTAATTTCCACGTGGAGGTATATATACAGAGAGCGTGTTTAATATTGTGTTTAATACTGAACATTACCTTTATTAACTGGTAGAAATTCAAAATTAATAACGTTAGACAATGAAGGCTGAAGACTGTTTTTGTTTATTAAAAAAAGATTTAACTCGCAAAGGTTTTTTCATCACTTCCTAGAATTATTGAGACAGTGGGTTTATCAAGAGTACGACAACATTATACTTGTTACAGAATTTTCGTAGCTATGTAAAAGAACAATGCAAGGCAAGGATGAGGTTTTTCTTCCACTAGTTGGTAAGGTCACATTACACATTTAATGTCTAAAATTACAAAAATTTACATTTAAATACATTTAAATTACGTTTGGAATTTTGTTTAGACAGACTTCGAGAATGCTCCACTATAACACTTTTTATGTGTTTTTTTGTAAATCTGAAGGACAAATTCATATATATATTTCAATATATTGTATTGGTAAAGCTGAAAAATTACCAAAACGTGAAACCTCATTGCAACAAACTCACAAACATTCAAATCGTGTCGTAACGCCTTTGAAAAGTCGTAAACGGAAACCAATTAATAGTATGTTAAAAATAGAGTTTTATATTTTAGTTAATGTTTATACAAATAAGGTGCTCGGTAAAATTAATTCTTAATAGAAGCAATTTGTTTTTATTTAATGATTCTAAATTATTTAAAATGTATTCTAACACTACACTTTCCGAACATAGGTAAATACGAGACAATTATTAAGGAGAATTTGTTATGATCCATATAACATTGTACCATGAATTACAAACGAACATTGCCGAAATGAGTAATACCGATAATTTAGAGTAAAACTTTAGTTATAAGTTTTGGTACAGTAAATGATAAAAGGTACCTATTTAAGTCTTCTTTCATTCCACGCCATTGTTCGACTCGGCCATCTTCTACTTAATTCGTTTTACGCCTACTTCTAACAGCATCGTTGACTACAAGTATCTCAAAAATCTTTTACTAAATATATGCTTTCAGACTACTGCAACAACTCGGTCATCTTTAATTGCATGTCATCTTACTACTAACACTGTCTATTAGGTAATTGACTACAAGTACAATTTGGCAATCTACATCTCTTAGCAATACTACCGCCACAATGTTCACAAACTTCTTCACTATAGGTTCTTGGCTATCATCTGCTACATCTTATTTTACGACTAATATGTTAACAGCATCCCTGGCTACATGAACAACATTTTCTGCAACATCAACTAATGGAAAAAAGAAACTGTGCACCCACAAATGTTTTACAAAAATTGATTATATTTTTGCTCTAATTATTTTGAGACCATATATATTAAAATGTTTTAATTAAGCTTGATTAGTGTAAATCATTTTCTTGCAAATTTAGAAATAGGAATCCCGTATTTCGACCTTTTAGTCTTATTCGATTGATTGATTGATTGATGTTTAACGTCCAGCAAGCAATATTTCAGCTATATTCAGGACGTGAAAATTCTAATTTTTAAATTAGTTGAACGTCATGCCTCCTTCTTATACTAAAACGTGATCTCATACAATAATATGAGAATATACACAGATAAAAATGGTAGTTAAAACAATAAAAAAAAATAATAAATAATAAATAAATAATAAATAAATAATAAAAAAAAGTATCTTTGTTTGTTAAATAATCACCAGATGAAATGTTGCGGCTTCTCAAGATGACCAAAATCATAATTTTGCTCTCAGGAGGACTCAGACTGATGTTGCAATTTGGGTGCAAAACATACGCTATCCTTTATAGATGCGATATCAACAAATACGTCGTCCAATACGGGAGTAAAACCGATCAGTTTGATGACTTTTATTGCGGGAGCACAATAACCAAGCAAGAAGACCAGTGATATGCCTGTTTTGTAGCTGCGTCTTTGAATTGCACGGCTTGCATGAGATAGCCGACATCTATGGTTCATTTTACAGAATTGAAACAAAGCGAGGCTCGTTTCCACGTAGACAGCAGCGACGGCAAATCTAGAGGCATATCGGCGTCAGTCAACGGTGAGCCGAATCCACCCATTACGTTGCTGGATTTGAGCCTAGCAATTGTAAACAGGTTGAATAACTTTCACCAAGCTTTCCTGGTTAATATAGTGTAATTAATGAGACGTTGGTGTTTGCATGGATTGGTGCTAATAGGATATATTCTCTACTGATTTTTTAGTAGTGTAAATCACATGTTAAATGATTCTTAAAGTCAAAACGCAACAGTGTTTGGGTAGCAAATGCACCGCTTATTTGTGATTTATATATTTTATTATTTATTCTTATTGTAAATTAAGAATGGGCTATAGCTTGCCAGATGAATAATTTCGTTCTTCGTAATTTATCATATTGTACACGTGGTTCTATAGAATGCACTTTTTTGTTATAAGTATACATATATCCGACTATTTACACTCTTGATCTTCCTTTTGCAGTAGATATAAACTTATCCTGCATTTGTGACAATTTATAATATAGTTATTTTATTTCTATCCAGGCAACAGTTTACAATATTTTTCCCGAGGTACTAAGACCAGGTTAAGTTATATTGTCTGAAGCTTATGGCCGAGGGCAATAGAACACTTGAGCTGATATTAGTGCCACGGAAAACAATATTCAAATCTAAAGCCTGGTTAGACATTAAATAACTGTTTAATTCTAAAGTCTTAAAATAATTTTTTAAACATTTAATAAACAATTACAACGGCTTGAATTGAGGCTACAAATAGTAAAATATTACGCTTTAAGGATGACTAAATTGATTAAAATATTGCATTTGTGCAGCCGTACTCGTGCAAATATTATATATTGAAATTGTTATTTGACGACAGCTGTTAAATAAACATAATATATATATGCAAATCTATTGAAAGATATTTTAGAATAAGGAAATGTTTATTATAATTATTATCCTTTCTTGTTCATTGTTTTTATGTCTTATCCTTAATACCGCAAGTAAGGCGTACATGTAAATATATTTACAAAAAAACCTTGTGTGTTAAAACTTCCATTAGGGCAAACATAATTATTTTAAATCAACGTGGACTATTTGTAATGGAAATTAAAATGTCACAACTAATATCTTGTATGAAAATTTACCTTAGCGATTCTATTGTTGACTATGCAATACTGTTTAATCAATAATATTACATAGTGCTGACATTGAAATGCAATCAATAAATTGTCAGTAGTTCTGATAATTAACAAACATCTCGTTTCAATAACATATCCTTCGTTATGAGATATTACAGGGGATTCGGGCTCAGTTTCCGGATTATATAGGGGTTTTTTTTACGCACGATTTAAGTCGTAAAATTATATTGGTGTTGTCACTTCCTACAACGTCACCAACTGTTGTGCTATTCTCAACTTTTTTCTTACAGAAGACACCCCAACATGAGGACAACTTCTTTTTTCACCTGGGGCCATCTGCTTCGAGTCCAGCTATCCAAATATATTTTAAAATGATAACTGATATCATCGTATCGCATCGCTAATGTAAATTACAACATCTACATATCATCATTATTAATACTGAGTTTGAAAATTGTTTCGTCCTTATTCTCTCAAGAACTGTTCAACTGAAGTCAAACTAAATTATATAGTTTAAAAATGTCTGAAAGTAGAGTGAAATCTCAATCAAACAAAAGCGTTCTTAACAGAGCTTGGCGTATCTAAAATTTTCGGAGTCTTAATCAAAAACCACATACAACGTACGAAATTAAAATCCATTGCATACAGAAAACCCACAAAGAAACCAAGCAACAAAAAATCAAAACAACAAAAACAACGTTATAAAGCAAGATCCTTTTCTGAACAACATGCAATATCAGCTGTTATGAAGTATAATAGTATATGCTATTTTAATTGTGACTAATCAGGTATATCAAGTTCTATGTGGCTGTTATAAGAACGGTCGTATTAGTGTTTTAAATATTTCAAGCATGCATAATTATCTTTATTGCCTCCGTTAAATAACCACTGTTGATGACAAACATGTCACTTTATAAGGATTGCAGTATTACATAAGAACTTACATTTACTTCCGTCTATTAAGACAATAAGATGTCACGTGTGTTTATATATGTTTGTATCGTCAGTGTATTCAGTCTGATTGCATTTGTCTTAAAGGTATGTATATTATCATGTATCACAAGTTATTAAGAAAGAATGCGTTGTTCGGAATAGCGCTCGTCGAACACGCTTCGATCATTTTCTTTTGTTAAGTAAATACAGTTGTCTCTGTCTTCTACTATGAAAAAATAGTCTACTTGCTGCTTCGTGAACAAAATTTATAAAAAAAAAAAACATAACGACAAAACAAAATTATGATCTACTAAATTTCATTGATTTATACTTTAGAGAAATAGTTTTTCTGCTTTTTTTTAAAGATTCAGATCGAGGCTTGGGGCACTTGTTAAGCTGTGAAAAGAGCAACTATTCATTTAACGGCGTTTAAAACAGAATAAAAGTATCATATTGTAAGCAAAAAAAAGTAAATTTCGAATGTAAATAACGAATATTTATTTGGGTCTCATCATCATGCGTTTTACATCCACTGCTATGTTAATGATAACCAAATCTCACTGATATTGTATATTCTTTAAAAAATTCTGAAACAAAATTGTATTGATGACTTCAATTTTTCTCTGCTAATTAAAATAGGAAAAAATCGAAAAGTCGAAATATTAAGGCTGAAAAACGAAAGGCCAAACAATCAGAAACCGAATGAAAATAGGTGAAAAAAAGAAAAACAAAAACAGTTGTATTTAGGTTAAAAAAATTTAAGATTTTTATTAAAACACAAAGCTAGATGTATTTGAAATTAAATGTAAAAATTATAATTCAAAATTATTCTTCTGTTAGAAAACGCAATGCCATACAAGTCATAATGGCGATGAAGATTTTAGATTTGTGTGTTTCCGTGAATGGGGTTTAAGTAGCCTACGTCAATTGTTCAGGTATATCGTAGCGTCCAGATTTTATTTAGGGATGAAGCCACTAAAAACCCTTAACCTTGAGCACGAAAACTAGCAGTAATTTTCAATTTAGTTTAGAATTGAGCACACTCTGCCTGTATTGAAACTCAAACAAACAACCTAAGTTTTGTCAGGCATGAGTTCAATAGCAAATGACTAACTACCGTAACCACTCGGCCATCTAGGTCCAAATAATCATTATGATCACAAATACTGGCATTATGAGTATAATCAAAGAGTAACACAACTGTTGAAGAACACACACTGTCGAACGATACCAAAATATAAAGCTGTCTAAAAACTAAAAGTTATTTTCATTACCTTAGCAAAAACTCTTAAAACATGTATAAATTATGGATTTCTTTATAGGGTCGTGTACACGCTCAAGACATAACCACTGATGGATGTCCTAATACATCAGGAATAATTACCATATGTTTTTTCGATCCTTTTATGAACTGTATTACTGGTGACCAGTGTCCTTACGGTATGTACCTTCATGTTTTGAAAATGTGTCAACATTTTTTTCTAATAAATAAATAAATTGTACAGATGACTTTTTTTAACAAAATGATTTTAAATATATAAACACATTTATATCTGGTATCTAACATCTATCTGTCGTCTATTTTATAGGATACAAATGTTGTCCATATGGGTGTGGTCACCAATGCTTAGCCGTAGCGACCTCTTTTCAACATCCGGGTAAGTATTTTATATGTATGATACATGATAATGTACTACATATTTTGTATGTTAAATTGTTGTTGACTTTCATAAACAAATTTACCCTGTGGGAACATGTTGAATTTGTGCTCATTTTCAACTTTGCGCCCAACCTGTTAATAGTACTAATACAATACTATTTTCGTAAATAATTGAACAAATAATACCCTCTAATAAATTACACCCAATACATTACATTGCAGCATAGTTCATACAGCTAGTTCTATTATAGAGATTCGCTTTTAACAATTATTATTTAAGACTAGTATTTTAAATGGTAGCACTCCAGAAGCAAAACTGTTTGTGTTTGACATATTTTATGTACTGGGATATATTTTTCTTGTTATTGTGCTGATCGCGTACCGTACAAACAACACATATCTCATAACATGGAACATATATTGGGCATGACAAACATAAGTTCTTGGGAGATGTTACAGTAATGACTTTCTAATTTGTCATGCATTTTGACTGAACAACAGATTTGTTTAAGGTGACATAAATGATATGCCATATAAGCTTTCTTCAACTGTTATCACGGATTAGCAAGTTAGATGATCGGTTTTGCAACAGATGTGTCATTTCAATTAAATAATAAACTCGGCATGGTAATGGCTTGTTTTACGGAGTGATATCTCGATGACTGTAAATCTGATAAGCAGACTGACTAATCATTACGGGTGGCTTATATGATATGAATTGGAAGCTATTAAAGATTACTGCACTGACTGCTGGTCTGTTCAGAAGATTAACTGATTATTTGAATTTGGTTTAACTACATTTTCATCACATTTTTAGCTATATCGTGCCGTCTAGTTTAGTTTATTATAAAGGAAGACATATAACCCAGTGAAAACTGTCCCATCCGCTGTAGGAAAACAGGCAATCAGGTCGAGTACACCAAGCCCGTGGTAAGACACATGTTGACAGGCACGTAATCAGCAGTACATGATTAACTTTACCAATAGGCCATTAGGTCCCCATGATTGAGTGATCGATAAGGGATAAGGGTAACAGCTAAGATATGAATTACAAGTTTTGTCTACTGTTATCAAGATAGTCTTTAGAACTTTTTTGATGATGTTGTATTGCGTTTTAAAACTTTGAAGATAAAAGCTCTATGACATTCTAATTATTTGGATTTTAAATATTTTGAGCACCACTGATAAGTAGACGCGTCTGGTGCAGTAAATAGTATAATGTTGCTATCTTTGACGACATTTGCTATTAACATTAGATTTTGCAGCAGATAATCTACTTTAATACAATTATTTCATCCGGAACATTTCATTTTTCCTAAATAATGTGTGTTATTTAGAGATTTAAAAGCATTAGTTGGTGTCAGGATAAATATGAAATTGATCAAAATAGATAGCAAAAATCCGTTTCCGACTGACATTTTCCCGTATTAGATAATTTATAATCATGCGAAAACTCTCATTGTTTGGTATTGTTTCCTACTTCTTCTAGTAAATAAATGTCATTTTTATTGTATACAGATTAATAATTAGGTAACTGGATTTTTTAAGTTATCATGTAATTTCTATTTTACACTTTCCGGTTTTAGGTTCATGTCCAGCAAGGCGTATTCGTAATAGTGTTTCCTGTTTAAATGATGCCACATGCAAAGCCAATGAAAAGTGTTGTTACAGATATTGTATAGTAGTCAGACCGTTCTGGGTACCAGTGCTCTGACATGAAGCAAACAAATAAATTCGCTATACAAATAATTTCCGTTTACAATTAATATGATAATAATTAGTCTTATTAGCGGTGTTAACAGACAGACGATGGATATTATATATACAGTGGAAGAAATCTAATGAATGATATTATCCTTGAACGTCATGAGGAAATCAAACTGTTTATAGTAACCATGTTTTTGTTGATAATTTATTAAAACCAGGCTTCAACTAATGCAGAAATAGACACCTGTATTTAAATCATAAGCTCAAAGAGATCTTTTTGCGTATCGTCTGTTTTTACTATAATATTGTATTTAATATAATACTCACTTACACTTCATTTGTTTCTTTAGTCATTAGTCATTTATTATGTTAACATGAAATGCATTCGATTTCTTCAATAGTTTGCAAGGTTTTTATAGGAATGTTATCAGTAAACGTCAACTGTTTAAAATGGTTCTCTAAGACAACTTCTGATTTTAGATTAAAGATTATACCAGGTATTACAATATAACACGTTTAAGTTGTTATTAGTTAACAGCTGTGAACTACAAATATTTACATATCCGTTCCATAAAGAAGTAAATTATGTGCATATACAATGGATATTTTGAATCAGGAACATATACATATAAAACTGTCTGTTAAATAGTCTAACGTCAACACAATTGCTTGAGTTGTTTTACAATAACAATATCTAACAGACCTGATCAATATAATTATAATCATTAGCATCTTGCATACGTAAAAACTGTTATTGCAATGTCATGTTTGAAAAATGGGCTATTTCAGTCAATAAAATGGGTTATATGAGATAACAGGACATAAAAATTGTAAGTTATCCGATGGATAAGATAAGGACTACATGTAGGAGGGAAGTCAGGTGCTGCACATTAGCCTTTCCTGCATAACTAAACGATACCCGTCTTGTTTTAGTCAAGTAGACAGGTAAATATTAGGACAACACATCAATAATTTTCAAAGCAGAGAACAAGTAAAAATAAAATATAAAGCAGCTAGATTTCTACTTTTTAAATCATGCTATTGTACCGATATAATATAGATAAGATCACAGCGTTATTAGTTATGACCAAAAGTAAAATACCGAGGTAATGCAATATATTTAGAGTGCTCATTTACAAGAACTGAAACCAAAGCTAATAACATGAGTGCTCTATTATCAAAGTGGTGCATACCTTGAACCTGAGTATATATGTAATATAAGTATGCTATGTCGATCACCTGTGATAATGTTGCTATTTTTATTACTCTTAAATATATTTATTAGACCTTCTTACAAATACCATTAAACATTCCGAATTACTTTAGAAACCATTATCATAGCTTTACATTGTTTATTTTCCCAAAAGACTATGTTTTACTCAGAGTGTGTGCTTTTAAACTTGTACTTTGTCTTCCTCCCAAAAGAACATTTAGATGCAACGATAAAGCAACAAAATTTCGAAAAGTGGCCTTAAATCCCAACCAAACAATAAGTGTTAATAATCTGAATTTTCATAAAAGTTTAAATTTTGAGCAAATACAACCTGTTCTTAGTAATATATGTAAAAGATGTAACAAGATAAAAGCAAGATTTTAAAACCTGTAGAGAACATTTAAGGAACTTTTTCTATTGGCCCCAATAAGCTAATAACACAATGGCATATAGTGATCACAGGTTCCATAATTCGAATTATCGGCTAACAATAGTTGATATATTTCATTCAAGTGGGAGCTAGGTTTACTAATATATATAACTGACGACTAAATAATAAAAAAACGCCACCTAGTATCCACTTATGGTGCTAAAAACTTCGGTTATATAAAAATGAAAACAGGTTATGGATATAAATATATATATATAACTGTTTACCTATATATATATATATATATATATATATATATATATATATATATATATATATATATATATATATATATAATATATATATAAAGTCTAAAGAATGTACCAACCAGCAAGCTTATTAAGTATCGGATCGACAAACATGACGATACAGCATAAACAAAAAATAATATACAAGTCTAGAAGATTATGCAACGATACAAATGACGGTTTCTTGTCAAAAATTTTGACAAAGACTGACCAACGAATGGCCTTAGTCATTGAATGTCAATATAAATAAATGACGTAAACAAGTCATAACATATTGATCTTAAACTTTCTCAAACCAACTTAACCCAAAATAGCTGCTTCCCAGTAAATTTTTGACACGAAACACCGTCATTTGTATCGTTGCATAATCTTCTAGACTTGTATATCTGGCGTAATGAATTTGTCACCTTGGTAATTTTGATTACATCTTGTTGGAATATTTGAGCAAAGCCAAGTAACAGCACGGCACGTCCGCGGGTGGCGGACTGGGAAGCAACTATTTTGGGTTAAGTTTTGTGTAGGGGGAACAAGCAGTGTCATAAATATACCAAGATATAAGAATTTTGAATGAAATTTTTTTATCAAAAGGCTCCTTTTTATTTTTAATCCTGACGTTATTTTTATATGGCCTTATAGAAGGTAAACGCATAACCTACTATGGGTGTCCTAAATTAGCTGCATTTATTACCATATGTTCGCTTGATCCTAAAGGGAACTGTATTAATCAAGGTCAATGTCCAGACGGTACGTATTGTTAATCAGTTAGTTTTTTATAGGTTTTGTTCTGCTGTATTTTTTGTTCGTTTGTAAAAATTGAGAATTTAACATTAGCATTATTATTTCATAAGTGTCAAATATTTGTTTGCCTGTTTTAATAGAACATAAATGGTGTCTTAATCGACGTGGCTCGAATGCTTACCGGTGGCCAACCCTTTCAAAAAACATCTTTGTATGTATTTGATGTCTATGATTTATGATCACATAAATAATTTTGTCAAGTCTAAATAAATTTGTTCACACTATACAAATGTGTGAAGTAGATTCTTACCCAACTCTGCTCCCAAATTGTTACACGATTTTTTAAATAATCTATGCAAATGATAGAATCTAATAAATAACACACAACATATTGCAGTATAACACTATTTAGTGATAGTGATAAACATCTTTTAAATAATCTAAACTAATTTAATTGTTCATGAAAGTTTTCACTGCATAATTTTCAGTTACACATTGTCCCTTATTCGTATTTTCCAATCGTGCAACAACCTGATTTTCATTATTGTTTTCTATATAAACTTTTTGAGTGACTAAATATCATTTTCAATGTTAAACTGGATCATATCTTTATGTTATGTTTTGCTGACTGTATTGGGTTCCTGTTCAAGTCGAGCTGATCGGTACTTCAAATCCATGTTTAAATGATTTCAAATGCAAATCCTATGAGAACTATTGTTATGGATATTGCATAGAAGTCAGACCGCTCCAGGTGCCCGTTGTCTTTGGCGGAATCAAGTAATCAAACTATATATCCCATTAATTAAATTCATAAGAAAATCTTTCTGATTTGCAATAATATTAATGGTAAGAGCATTAACTGACTCAAATCTGGAGTCGAGTATTTAAGGTAGTTCGTCTACTAATTGATCAAGTGGTCTGTCAACACTGTGGTTACGGTTTCGAGTCTCACTGCGGACAGGGTACACTTGACTCTAATCTTAATTGACGAGTATTGCCAGTTGTCCTACCGAAGGTCGGGGTTTTCGCCGGGTACTCACGGATTCCTCCCCCAATACAAACTGAAGGTCATTATAAAAATAGCTGAAAAAGGGCTGAAGATGTTAAATATAATTCATGCAAACAAAAATATTCATAGCTGGAAGGAAGACGCAAAGCAGCTTGACACAAAAAAGAAACGTCTGTTCAGTTGTAAATATAAGCTTCAACAGTCCTACCAGATTCAAATAGGATCAATAGTTTTTTATTTTGTCTTATAGGCAAGGATAACCTGTGTATTGAAGGTTTTTTAAAAGGAATACGACGTGAAAGGAATCCAACCGATACAGTTCTAATGACAACAAACAAATTGTTTGGAGACACGTTAACGCAATAAGATATACAAATACCAAATACACTGGGTTTTCTAGCAACAATGCGGTCAACTTTAAAAAAAACCCATTTAATTCATATTTCATATTAAAATAGTCAGACCTTTTGCATCAATGCAATTCAAAGTAAAATTGAAACATTGAAGGTTTTCTTTACCTTTTTACGTATATTAAAATTGTTTTCGCGACTTAAGTAAGAGAGATCCTTCATATTTGCAACGGAAGTAAAACACATTTCTTTGTATAATGTCTAGTATTAAGCTAATATAATAATATTTTATTTTCTTCACCTGTTCACTTTAAGCCCTATTAATGTTAACATGAAATGTATTTCAATTGTGGAATAGCAATAAGGTCTAATACAGTGATATTATTCTTAAACAAATGTCGTCGGTATAAAATTATGCGTTAAAGAAAAACTCATTATTAGTTTGAACAGCTAAAAGTATTGTTTTTGTGTAATGACGCTCAAACAAATACTTTACACTTGCATTGTTTTTTTCATAACAGCTGTCAAATCCGCATAATTTACTTAAATCATTTTCAAATAAGTAAATATTGTAGATATTCAATAGATATTTTTGAGTCAGGAAAGGTCAGTATTAATCCTTGCCTTTTTATTACGTATATTGTTCTTGTGTCTTTGGTGTAAATACCAAACATATAGGATTAAATATGTTAACGATCAAACATTAAATGTTCATTAAAACAAACATTATTGGTCTAAATTAACCTAATTTTCATACTATTTGTAATTAAAAGAAAAATATTCAAAATAATGTCCTGTATGTAATGAATAATTATCTTTTTATTATTTGCAATACAGTTTAAGTAATAATAAATAACATCTATGTTGTCACCAAAATGCACGTTTACAATGTTTTGAGTAGAAACTACTACCAATAGATTGTGAGTAACACTATTAATTCACAAACAACTGTTGATGAAATTGTTTTAAAAAAATAACTTGTCTTTATATTGAACGTTATGTATTTTAATGTCAAATTAAATATTATTACGTTTCGTACTTTTGGCTTCCATTTAAACGATGTTTTATCCATCACATTTAAAGATACTGCAAGAATTACGTAATGATATTTCACGTTTGGTTATTTCGATGCATGAACGAAAGCCAACATAATTTATTAGCCGTGCAATATCAGTTGTATTAAAAACGTTAATTTTGTAATATCACAATATGTTAATGTTACTAAAATTTTTATTTTAAAATTGGCTTTGTAGCAAATAATGACCAAAACCAAAACTCAAATATCTGAAATTCACCATAATAAAAAGGTGCGCGATTATATACGTATATGTATAAAACAAACCGAATAACGATGCCCTCGGATGCTCCAGACGAGTAAACAGTGACTGCCTAAATGTATTAAGACACCTGTCTAATTTCTCAATGTCATGTTCAGGAAAAAGTCAAATTCCACAGTCCTGAAATATGAATATCTATGACGCAGCGAAAATGTCCGATTGCATTTGGGAGAGGACTTTCCCATAATGATTAATTATTTATGACGGCTATAAAACTATCGTATATAGTGATAACATCAACCTATGTACTTTGGTGTAGCTTAATAGTCAACATCAGTGACACTAGAAAACTGTAAAAATGATCATAGGATCTAACAAAACATACACGATTTCAAATATCGCAACCTACCCTGGGCCTTTTGGAATTTTGCTAATGATGAAATCATAGAGTCTGGTTTGTAATTTACCAAAGTCTTTTTCTAGTAGTAGTAAGAGTCCAACCTAAGTCTATTTGTGGTGTCGTTGTCAAGCTGGCTGGGGTGGATTAAATGTTAAATGCAGATAGTCAAAGGTCAAAGGTCTGTGTCAGTTATTATCTTATTAAGAGTCATTGATGACGAAGTCTTTCATGAGTAATTACCTGGTTTTTACGACGTCAAAATTTGTAGACGACTGCATATTAAATAAGGAACCGCACATGTAATCGATGTATTGTTGACATATTGCAATTTTAAATAATCAAAAAGTACATTCGTCTATTACAATTATTCCACAATTTCTCTATCTTGTCAATCGCTACTAATCACTTAAGCGGCGCTTAGGTATATATCAAGCACAATCGTTTTGTGATTTTTGTTACTGCATATTGAATAAGAAACGGCACCATAACAGAATTATCTTAATCTAACCTGTATTAAAAGAACACGTCTATTGTAGGAACAATCCGACTTTGGTGCTCTTTAGGTTTGAGTATTTAATGGCATTAAGTGTATACATGTAAAAGGGGTATTTCTAGTTTTAACGTATCAGTGAGATTTAAAATTGGTCAACCACCCACTTTATATACTGATGCATGGTTAATTTGGTAATACTATAACGTGAATGAAATATGTAGACAAATAGAAAACTGCTAAATTAATGGCCAGGAAATTTTAGATGCAAGAAACAGAACAAAAATTAACAATTAACAAAACACTCTAACTTACTCTTACATAATGCATTTAAACATCTTTACATTAATTTTCCCAAATGAGGCATATATATTTTTCCTTGATGAAAATTACCTTAGCTATCAGTACTAGCTTTTATGAAACAGAAAACAGAGAACTGTTTTTTAAATTTTACTACAAATAATTGAATCTGTTATGTTCGGAAATATATCATCATATACATAAAAAAAATGTATTACATGTAACATATCTCTGCCGGCGGAATATATGATCACAAAATGTTGGTAGACTAAATGACACACTAATAAATACAAACGTAAAAAATATAAAGTCTAGAAATGTGATCAAACTGAAAACACAAATTAAAAGAAAAGTAAGAAGAAATCTGAACAGCTAACAATAGCCTACATCCAGATAAAGACAAACACACACAACTCAAAACGAAAATCAAAAACAAAAAGTGAGTATCTAAACAAAACACCTCTGCGGCTCCTTTAGGGTGAAATTAACAACCTAGTTGATTTGATCTGTCGGTTTTCTGACTATGCGTCTGTGTAAAATACAAATTTTGATCCTTATGGATGTGGATTGGCCTTTGTAGCTGTTACTAAATTCCATGTATCCAGGTATGTTTAAATAATACATGTAAGTTTTATGCGTGTTCAGTAGTTGACTTAGTCTTTATTACAAATGTCCGAAAATTTACATATCATATATAATTATAGTTTATACAATGTATGCACTTCTTGATATTGTCGATGTTTTGATTAATTGCTAGTAAAAAGCAAAATGTTTTCAATTTAAACGGTTTCTGTATTCCTAATGTTTAGCTGGCATCGCAAATCCTTTTGGGATTTTAGGTGATAATATTCTTCTGAATCATGATGACTATTCCTTCCAATATTTTTGACTTGAGCGTTACTTTTCTTTTTATTAATCGAAGCCCGCGTTTGGCGTAATAAGTTATGTCCTCGTTATCTCAGAAGACGTGTTTTCTGCATTTATACACCACCATCTTTTGTAGAATCAGCTACGTATTTGATAGATTTCTATAATATAAAATGTTGTAGTACTAAAATGGAAGAAGTATGTAAGACTAATTCGAAGTGTTTTAATGAACAATGTTTTATAGTCAGACCATATATTTTATTTGTAATCGGATGGTGTCCTGAGAACACACGAGCGTTGAATCCAAACTTTTGTCTTTGTTAAAAAACCATTAATATTCAATAAATCTTTAATCATTCACAAACATAAAACATGTTGTTATTGATTTTTTCCGGTTGTTTTTGGGAGAAATAAGTTCATTTTTTACTTGTTTATTTATCTGTAATTGTTTAATTTTCTGACTTCAAACTTACTATAACACTTTGATCATTACCAAAAAGAAACAAAAAAGTTGATTGTAATAATGACTTCTACAATACATACGTAATTGAAAAACAATGTTCTTTTTTAAAATATGGAATCGTTCTGAGTTGGTTCCTAGTGCTTAATCCCCAAAGCTGTCAGGTGGCTAAAGAAAGTTTTCATTTTGGAAGGTTGTCAGGTTATACTACGAAAAGTGTTATCGTAGTGGGTCACATGTAACATGTAACATGTTTGGAATATATCATTCTAAATTCACTACAGACCCTTATTGTAGCTCATTGTTTCCCGCTACAAAAAATTCTTTGACCTACCAATTAGTCCAAACTTTTCTAGTGGATTATCGTGTTCTTGTCTTGATTATAGCTGTTCAAGGTTACAATTTAGCACATGGTTCTGTTTAGTCTTCATTATAGAAATACATTAGCTGTTATAGACATTCATTATAGACGTTATTTCATATTCCATACTTTCAAGAACCTTTTTTGTCATATAGCGCATTTTTGGTGGTCATCCATTCATTATGACGTTATTCATTAATAGCATTGTGCTCATTTGCATATTTTATATTGATTTCATAATTATGTGAGATTTAAATGTAATTATGATAATTCATAACTTTACATATGACATGTATAATCATAAAATCAAATATTATTAACAAATACATTTTTAAAGGTAGACAACTCTAGATCTTAAACATACATCAATCATAACCTTTACTCACCTTTAATCTGTAGAACTAAGTTTATAAACAAATCAACACCACTATATCTCAGTAAAATTGCATTTATCAGCTATACAACAAATATCCTGTAAACAATAATAGAAAATAATAAGCTACCTGACCCCAATATGATTAAAGTCATATCAAACATAATAAATGTTATAAAACAATTTATATCATATGTAAATCTAGCATACTATATACTTGTTTGTCTTTAATTTCTGTAATAGAAAAAAAAGTGTTGTTTTAACATAAGGCTACATATTTGTAGGTATATGTGGAATAAATGCTTGGTGGAGGATTTCTGAAAGACGGGTTTGTAGTTTCAATCAATGCATATACATTTGAACAACTTTGCAAGGTTTTTTTTAATGCAAATGCTTTGTTAACGTTACTTCTTTGGTAAGACAGTTTCTTTTGCAGCATACACGTATTTGTACAAGGCTATATAATCATTAAAAGTAACCTGCACTCATAAAGAAACACATATGGAGAAATCAAAAGATTAAAAATTTGAAAAAAACAGCCTATGCCGTTTGCATCAAACAAGTGTAAGAAAATTATTAGCGCCATTTTTGATCACGATAAGACATATTTTGATTACCAAGTAAGTTTTTGGTATTTACTAGTACAAAGTTATTAGAAAGATGTTTACGGATATATTACACATAAACATTTAAACAAATATTTTTAAAAGGATGTTTTTGTAGTGCTTACTGAATTATAGTATTAGTGTACCTGTTACAATTTAATGTGGCTATATAAGGTGTAATGTATTACATAGAGAGTTATATTTAACTTCAACTTTTAATATAAAGATGTCACATTTATTTGTTGGAGTTTATTTGTGCTGTGTACTTAGCCTAACTGTATTTTTACATGTATGAACAATTATACTTGTACCTTAATTTATAGTCAGATTTACGGTGCTACGGCGCACGCTATTTAGTTTTAACAGATTATTTGATTGTGTGAAAAACACGATTGATAATGCTCACACTTGTTTTTTATATGTCCTTATTAATATCTTCGAAGTTGAATTTACGAATTAATTCAGAAATTGAGTTTAGTTAAAAGTAAAAGCACAGTGTTTCCTTTGTATTTAAATTTTATCAATATAATGTATAATTCATAAAAGGTACTAAGTGTAAGGACGCTATATTACACACTGTATAACGTATATTAAACATAATTATGCGCTTTTAAGGTCTATATTTAATAATAATAGTGACTTTTGACGCAATGTTCAAATTCGTTATTTTAAAACCCTAGGTTGTTTGCAATGCAATCAACAATCAACAGATCTTGCCAAATAAGGTTAAACTAGAGCACGCCCTTGCACAGTAAGGCTCGAACTGAAACGCAAACTTTGCTTCTGTTTGTTGTTATTTTGTTACATGACAGGATATTGAAGAGGCAAAGGATTGTACAACTACAGATATGTTCGAAAGTGTGCGTTTGTTTGATCCTGACAAAAATTGCGTCAGACAAGAGCAGTGTTCAGAGGGTATTTTGTTTTTCTTTTCAATCAAATTAATGTTTAATTTTTTTTAAATTTTGAAATCTATCAGATTTCTGGAGCGAAGCACATGCGTCACAGAAGAGTTATCGAATAGCGTATTTGCGTACATTTTAGTCCATAGTCAAATCCTATGCAAAATGTTCACCTTAGTTAAGACGTTCTTCGAAACTAACTTTCTAGAACCAAGAACTAAACTTAACTTGAAACTTTATTCGACGAAAACTGGTCACTCGGATATGACCTTTGCTTCCAGTTACGTTAATCAATAATTACACTTAATCCTCAAACCTTATTAGGTAAACTAATAATAAAAAGAGTTGATAAAGAGCTTATGATTTGAATAGAATGTCGATTGTGATTTAAAATAGGAAATGAGTATCTGCTCCGGGAAGATATTTTTGTATTGTTTAAAGCGACTTTAAAATAATAGTTTATTGAAGTAGTGAACATGACAGTAGCTTTAAAGTAGTTTTAACAGATGCATTAATATTTGGCTTTAGCCACTCTTTTGTTGCTTATTGTATAGAATACAGATGTTGGAGTTTTGAATGCCATGCAGTTTGCTGTGGCGGATATTTGGCAGCATCCAGGTAGGTTCTTGTTCAAACACTAAACGCATTTACAACAAACAATTTGTTATTTGACAACAAAATTTCTAAAATCAACAGGAACAGTTTTTATCTTCAAATTAATGCGCTGAATGAAGCGCCTTCCAGGATTTAAAAACGACGTTCTGACAGCTATTCCTAGATATTATGTATTATGTTGGTTAAATTTAAAATGGTGATATTTGTTACGAACTGCTAGTCCTTGCTTATTTATGTGTTAACCTTTTCCTTGTCTTTTTACCTTCCCCTTTTAGGCTCGTGTCCAGTCCAGCTGATTAGCAGTGGTATATCATGCAGCAAGGATGCAGTATGTAAACATAATAAGAAATGTTGCAACAGATACTGTATAGAAGTCCGACAGCTAGTGGCATACCTGGTCAGAAGAGGACAAGTGTAAAAATGCTAATTCAATTGTTTTGGTGGACAGAGCAAGGATCTTGTTGCGTTATTTTTTGAATGCAGTGTGATGAGCCTTTTCACCATTTTTCCATTTTTAACCACGTACATGAATGTTAAAAAAAACATATTTAGCATTATATTAGTCAGTTGAAAGTATTTTTCTATTATTACATGTGTCAACGGTTTCATATGATTTGTTAACGTACTTTATTAATAACATGATTAACTTGAAAACTAAACCAATTTAATATTTTTCGTTGATCCTTATATTTGCCCCGACTTTATATCACAGTTACACGCATATCTGCAAATGCTCAACCCAGTATAGCCTCAAATAAAAAAGCGTCATCATGTGGCGGATAGGCGATTCTCTGTGGTTAGAAGGTTGTCAAGTCATAATACATAATGCCTTAGTACGGACCGTACGCGTTTTGAGATTTCTACCACCCTTGTACGGAAAAGATCCTTTTTTAGATGTTCACAAAACGTAAGCTTATTGTTCCTGCTCTTAAATACTATTGATACTGTTTGTTCTAATCCATGGCACCATACTTTTTGGGGGTGAAGAGTTCACGATGGTCTACCTTTTTTTCCATTGACTTATTGCATCTAAACCATTTCGTGTAATGCATGATTTTGCTGCAGTAAGGCTAAACTCTTGCTCAATGGACGTAAAGCAAGCATTCAATCATTCTAAACAATTTTCTATTATTAACAATCGTCAAACAGTGGTGAACTACAATTTTATCATTTATAGAGATTTGGTGAACTACATATTTATCATTTATAGAGATTTGGTGAACTACATTTTTATCATTGATAGAGATTTGGTGAACTACATTTTAATCATTTATAGAGATTTTCAGTGAATTTATTAAAACAGAAATGCAATGTCCGACACATCCGTTTGTTCTTTTGAAATGCTTGTACCTAGTCAGGACCATTGCTGTAGTTGTTTCATGTTGGTTGTTGGTTCTGGAGTTCGCCGGTTTCTTGGCCCGATTAGTGGATTGTCTTTTTGGCAGTTTCATCGTTGTTCGGTGTTTTATTACTACCTTCATTTTTATCATTAAATATTTATATATAGCTTTCAGTCTGCAGTTAGGTAACGC
Source organism: Limnoperna fortunei (assembly GCA_944474755.1). NCBI lineage: Eukaryota > Metazoa > Mollusca > Bivalvia > Mytilida > Modiolidae > Limnoperna > Limnoperna fortunei. The sequence goes on from OX104123.1 coordinate 45,118,943, forward strand.
TGTAAAGTATGATCTGAATCCATTTTTCTTGCAGCGTAGAGAGTTTCCTAAAGTGCTGCCTGGAAATAAAATCCATTGTTACCATTTACGAAAGTTACGTGATGTGTTTAACTTGAAATATATTTAAACAAACTTACAGAAAAAACATTTTAAGTATTTCATAAAACTCTTAAAGGCAGCCATATATAACGCAGCGTTGGGGGGTTTAACACCGAGAGCATAATATTAACTCCGGAGATAAGATTCAGACAATATTTTAACAGGTGAATAGTCTAGTTAAGTTGCGCTGGCATTTTGGTTGTGGAAGTTAAATATAACCTCAAATTATTTTGTACTTGTGTTACTCGCGCACCTCTAATTTTTGGTAGTGTGTGGTGTCCTTTATAGATATGATGTGAACAATTAGTCATCTCATATTGTAAATATAAAGTTGCGAACTGGTCGTTTAACATCAAAACATTATTCATCAATCAGGTTATTAGGCTTTGTACAAACACATAATTTAAACCAACACACAATAATGTAGATTCGAAATAAAAGCAAAGTGTATGTATCCGTTGAATAATGAATGTGGTAATATGTATTGTTAGCTAAAGTTATCGTCGTCTTGGTTAAAGATGAACGTTATTTTTCATATGTTCTATTCCTTCTTATTATCTCTTAATGATATATAATTGTTTTCGGCTACGATTGACCATTTATCGCTTTTCAGGTAAAAAAACATACTCTACATTAAGTTCATATGGTAAGTGATAAACTGGCTAATTAAATATTAAAGAAAATATTTCATTTACAGTTTTTTGTATTTGCTAATAAGGAGTAGTAAAGATGTACAAAATTGTATATTAATGCGCTGTTGGCCTCGCTAGATAGGATCAGAAAGAATTGATCACTTCAATTTCTTGGATTATTTCATGATTTATAGGGTATGCTTCCTACTTTTTAATGCATTCTTATCTTTACATAATAAAATGTATATATTTGTGTTTCTTTTATTAATTAGTCAGATAATTTGATAATAAAAAGGCATTTTAAGATTTTGTTACGTTATAAAACGTAATGTATGTGTCAGAAAGACTTGTTCGGTTCAATTCTATCAGATATATTTTGTTTTGTTTGGATTATTTCACGATTGATAGAGCAAGCTTCATATTTTTATTTGCATTCGTATCTTTACATTATAATATAGATGATTATAAATTTGACTTGATCGATAGCTTTCAATTTTATTTCTGTGTTATGTCAGAATTTATAGGGTACTTAAGCCAGAGACATATAATTACATGTAATTATATGTCTCTGTTTAAGCTTTGTATTTTGTATGCATTTTCTAATCTTCACATAATATAATGTGAATGTATTTGTTTTTATAGGAATTCATAAGATAACTTGATAATAATAATGCATTTAAAAATTTTGTAGTATTACGTAATGCATGACGTTCCCTTTGTGCAACATCATCAGCCCAACGATGAAGAAGTATTTTAACGCGTTTGTGACCACTCATCATCATTTCTGGATTATTTCATAATTTATAGGGTAGAAAATGGACCCTCTTGTCAATCTTGAACATTAAATTTAATTTCCCTGGGTTATGAACTATTGACGATTTATTGCGAAATCTCGCGCATGATAACGGCCGAGAACGAGGCGTGTGTTTGTGTGGTTTGGGGGGAGAGGGTAAGATATATTTCTGTGATGTAATTGTATATTAGATGCCTTGTTTATTTGCTAATTGCTTATTTATGATACTGAATTTTAATGAAAGGTAAAAAAAATGAAAGACCATTTAGACTTGCATAATAAGCCGTGAAAATGCTAATTTAGATTATGATTTTTATACGAAAATTAGATTATAAAACAGGCATGTTATTTAGAATAAAATATTTCTGAATCAGTGAAAAATGTCATAGACATTGGTAGGGAAAATAAATTTCTTTATAATAAAAAAGAGCACAAAAGATATTGGTTTTTATTTTATTCAAGATTTGAAAATTTTGAAGTAAAACTATTTTAAAGAAGCAAGTTATATTTAGATACTTATAGAATTGGATTAAACATACCTCTAGGATAGTATATGAAGTCTTTAAACAAACAAAAATTTAAAAAGCTAAATGAAAGTTTGAAAAATATATATAATAATACAATAGAAAACAATTCAGTTACATTCGAATAAAGGTCATCAACAGTTTAAATAGTTGAAAATAAGTGTAGAAGTTAATAATCTCATAAATTGTTTTGCAAAAACTAAGACATATAATAACATGTCTCTGGCAAAAATAAGACTATTCTTCAATTTTTTTGCTCTTTATTTTAAAGTATGAAAACATTAATAAGTTCTTAGCAATGTTCATGTATATGAAAGTTAGTTTGACGTTTAAATGCATTTAATTGCAAGTCTTTTAAAACAATTTTAATTACTGTAAATTAAATCAATAGAAATTATAACTTGGCGGTATTTTTCTTTGATATTCCGAGGATGCCCGACGGAAGGACGCGATAACTGCCGATCTTACACCCCCCCCTTTTTGTTTTCCCACAGAATTACATGACTATGTGATTTCGAAAAGGTCAATGTATTGTTACTGTACGGTAAACATTTGTCTTTCCAACACTTTGCTTTTTTATTACAGTATTACAGTACTTCTCTCAAAGTTGATATATTATAATCAAGATGATTATTTCTTGCCTTCCATAATCGTCTATATTTGTAACCCTTTACAGCATATGATGAAATTTTAAATAAAACAAATTGAAAAAAACTATTAAAATCAAATCGGATACACCTATAACATATAAATCGAACATCTCTGGATATGGGTGTAACCCACATCTTTTCTTGTTCTAAGAATGCGTGCGTTTGTTAAATTCGTAATGCTTTACATGACATATATCATTACGACAAGCAACACAAACCACAAAATAAATACAGGAAATATATTTTAGTCATAGGATCAATCCGGATTTACTAGTACCAACCAATCGACAAACACGTTACAAGAATATGTGCTTATGATTTTACAGTTTTCAATATATACGTAAATGTTCGACGTAAGGAATGACACACACACACACACACCCTTCCATGGTAAGTTATGTTGTATAATACAGAAAATAAGATGTTACGACTATCGATGTTTGTTTACCGTTTTTGTGCATTTAATTTAAATGTATATTTGTAGGTATGTATTTTACATTTTGTTTCTTTGATAACAATCACACAACTGAACTATTTTTTGGCAGGTTAATTTTTAAATAGTACCCAAAATTAATTAATCTGTGTATGTTAGCGCCCTTGATGGCAGCTCCAAAATCGCTCCGATATAATCTGTATTTTTGTGCTTGTAAACAATATTAGGGACAATTTGGATTATATATGTTGGAAGTTCAAAACATGTCCGTGTTTGTGATCAGAACATAGATTGCTACAAACATTGTGCAAACATCGATAATCTGGCCACACTACCGCAACTCAGAAAAACAAGTCAAAATGAGCCGTGCAAAAGCAATAATGGGAACCTGCTTTTTTCTGCTCTAAATTGTCTCTCAGTCAAAAACAAGTCACTTGCTATCAATGACTATGTCATTTCCAACAAATATGACATCTCCGCAATTACTGAAACGTGGTTGGGCTCAAGCGTGGACGATTCTGTCAAACACGAATTAATTGGTTATGACTTTTTCCAAGTTGAAAGAGTGAACCATCGAGGTGGCGGCATTGCAGTAATGCACATGAAGGTTCTAGATATTAAATATCAACCATCGAATTTAGTAATTGAACAGTTCGAACATACAGAACTAATACTGAGTCATGCAAAATCATGCGTCAAGTTGTGCGTCATTAACAGACCACCGCCATCTAAATCGAATGGTTTAAAAACCAGCTTATTTTTGACCAATGGAATCTTTATCTTGACCGAATTCTGACTTCTACAAAAGAAGTTATCATCACCGGTGATTTTAATTTTCACGTGGACGAGAAAAATGATGCCGACGCTCTGAAGTTTTTACAAACTTTGAATGACCATAATCTTACGCAGCATATATCCACATCTACACACAATCGTGGACATATTCTTGACTTATTCATCACAAGATCGGATTCAAATATAGTAACTAACAAGCCAACTGTTCATGATCTCTACCTTTTTTATTCAAATGGGTACTCATTCGTGATCACCTTGCGTTCGAGCTGTACTAGCGTTGTCCAAACCACCGTCCTTTCAAAAATTGGTACCTTTTCGAAACTGGAAAAAAGTGAACCAATCAGAAATAGCAAATGATATTGCCCTGGAAATGCAATCCGAAAACGGTTCTACTGTTGATGAATTAGTTGATCAATACAATTCAAATCTCCGTTCTGTTGTCGATAAACATGCACCGCTTATCACGAAGTCGTTGATTGTTCATCCAAACACACAATTCTACTTCGATGAACTTAGCGAGTCCAAACGAAAGAGACGAAAAGCGGAAAGAGTCTATTGTCGTATGGGGCTCGGGATTCATCGTCAAATTTGCAAAGAAAAGTGTAGTTTTACTGGAAAACTTTTACATCAAACAAAACAGAACTATTTTTCGAAGAAGATAGAAGAGTGCGGCAGTGACACTAAAAAGTTGTTCAAATTATTGATTCCGTTAATGGGTAAACATCGTGAGGTTATCCTACCGTCTGCAGTGTCAAACACAGAATTAGCAAACGCTTTTGCGGCATTTTTTATCAACAAAGTGGCCACCATCGGGGAAACTCTAAGTCATCGAAGTTCATATAACCGAGAACTATCGAAAAACAACATGGATACTGTCGTTCCGTTTATTTGCAAGATTATCAACACTTCTTTTGAGCAAGCTGATGTTCCATCAACATTTAAGGAAGCATTAGTAAGACCGTTACTTAAAAAGACAGGAGTAGACAAGGAAGTTCTCAAGAACTACAGGCCGGTTTCAAATCTGTCCTTTATTTCTAAAGTTATGGAGAAGGTTGTTGCTAAACGTCTCGATGAACATCTGGATACAAACCTGCTTCATGATCCATTACAGTCAGCCTTTCGGCCACGTCATTCGACCGAGACAGCGCTGCTCCCAGTGAGCCATGACATTTTGGAAGCCCTATATAGACAATCATTTGTGGTATTAGTGTTATTAGATCTCTCTGCTGCATTCAATGTAATCGATCATAATATATTACTTAAACGCTTAGAATCATCTTACAGCATAATTGGACAATCACTAAATTGGATATGTTCGTATCTAACCAATCGACATCAACGAGTAGTGATCGGATCAGATATGTCAGACCCTTGTCACCTATCGTTCGGTATTCCCCGAGGATCCGTTTTGGGGCCAAAATTGTATTGTTTTTTGCGCGGCCTGTTGGTCATATATGTCTCCGCCATGGCTGTAACTATCACTGCTATGCCGATGACTCGCAGGTCTACATGGTTATAAAGCCCCGGGATTACTGGAATAACTGTGTTGAGAGACTTGAACGCTGTGCGAGTGACATAAGCGCCTGGAAGTCAAATAACGTATTGAAACTGAATGAGGATAAAACGGAAATGATTTTTCTACGCCAAAACACCAGTCTAAAAAGATGCCGACATTCCAGCTCAAAGTAGGTCAAAGCTTAATTAATAGTTCGACATCAGCTCGCAACCTTGGTGAACATTTAGATCAGTGTCTTACAATGGGAAAAAACAAATCGCATCAGTGGTATTTTACGGTTTTAGTGACCTATTTATTTTTTGTATTTTCAAATACTATTATTCTCTTGCACATCAAATATTTATCATCATTATAAATTTCGAATTTTTAGATAATTTTAGCATAGCTACAACTTTTTTTTTTAAATTCTTTTCCTAATTTTTTCCCTCATATATTTATATATATTTTTTTTATTCTTAATGCAATGTAAATGACTTTTTAATAGAGTTTTAATTTGCATTTTATTTTTTTTTTAAAAAGGCTAATCCCACATCTGGAAGAAACGACCAGATACCATTGCCCGGTCCATAAAAATGATTGTATTAACATTGTTCAGATTGGCCCTGTCCTAACCAGTTACAGCACTAGCGGTCTGTCTTTTGTATAGTGTCTGTTGCAACCATTCTAATAAGTGTCTCATTCTTCAACTTGCTGCTTGTTATGCCACTGCTTTTTAGCTGTACTGGATATAAAAAGGACAGTAGAAAGACATGTAAAAAGTAACCTATAAATTTGGCAATCCGTAAGTAAATATTAATTGAAGCAAGATTATACAATTTTACAAGCTGATCAACGCCTGTTACATCTTTTTAAATCGTGCAAATTGTAGGCTCATTGGTCTTTTGGCTTATTTATTTAAAGGGATGAACAGTTCAGAATGATTTTACAATTTTGTGGTCCAAACAAAATATCTGTTTAAAAATCTTCATTTATTGTTTTATTAAGAGCCCACATGAATGAGGTAACGGGCACGCAATTGCAAAGGATATTGAGTCAATATAATTGCGTCTGTCTAAAGTTTTCATGTTGAATACTTGAACAAAACATTGATTTTATGTCGCTTTAAACAAAAACAAAAACCGCATTTCAGCCGGCTTATATAACAATTTTTTTATTTTAAATCGCAATTGTCCGTCATTTCAAATCATTGACTTTTGACGAACTGTTTATATTGTTGGTTTTATTAATGGATTAATAAATGTGTTGATTAATGCAACTTTTTCACAGGTGATATACGAGTTTTCAATCAAAGTTTCGTTTATGATCCATTACAGTCAGCCTTTCGGCCACGTCATTCGACCGAGACAGCGCTGCTCCCAGTGAGCCATGACATTTTGGAAGCCCTATATAGACAATCATTTGTGGTATTAGTGTTATTAGATCTCTCTGCTGCATTCAATGTAATCGATCATAATATATTACTTAAACGCTTAGAATCATCTTACAGCATAATTGGACAATCACTAAATTGGATATGTTCGTATCTAACCAATCGACATCAACGAGTAGTGATCGGATCAGATATGTCAGACCCTTGTCACCTATCGTTCGGTATTCCCCGAGGATCCGTTTTGGGGCCAAAATTGTATTGTTTTTTGCGCGGCCTGTTGGTCATATATGTCTCCGCCATGGCTGTAACTATCACTGCTATGCCGATGACTCGCAGGTCTACATGGTTATAAAGCCCCGGGATTACTGGAATAACTGTGTTGAGAGACTTGAACGCTGTGCGAGTGACATAAGCGCCTGGAAGTCAAATAACGTATTGAAACTGAATGAGGATAAAACGGAAATGATTTTTCTACGCCAAAACACCAGTCTAAAAAGATGCCGACATTCCAGCTCAAAGTAGGTCAAAGCTTAATTAATAGTTCGACATCAGCTCGCAACCTTGGTGAACATTTAGATCAGTGTCTTACAATGGGAAAAAACAAATCGCATCAGTGGTATTTTACGGTTTTAGTGACCTATTTATTTTTTGTATTTTCAAATACTATTATTCTCTTGCACATCAAATATTTATCATCATTATAAATTTCGAATTTTTAGATAATTTTAGCATAGCTACAACTTTTTTTTTTTAATTCTTTTCCTAATTTTTTCTCTCATATATTTATATATATTTTTTTATTCTTAATGCAATGTAAATGACTTTTTAATAGAGTTTTAATTTGCATTTTATTTTTTTTTTTAAAAAGGCTAATCCCACATCTGGAAGAAACGACCAGATACCATTGCCCGGTCCATAAAAATGATTGTATTAACATTGTTCAGATTGGCCCTGTCCTAACCAGTTACAGCACTAGCGGTCTGTCTTTTGTATAGTGTCTGTTGCAACCATTCTAATAAGTGTCTCATTCTTCAACTTGCTGCTTGTTATGCCACTGCTTTTTAGCTGTACTGGATATAAAAAGGACAGTAGAAAGACATGTAAAAAGTAACCTATAAATTTGGCAATCCGTAAGTAAATATTAATTGAAGCAAGATTATACAATTTTACAAGCTGATCAACGCCTGTTACATCTTTTTAAATCGTGCAAATTGTAGGCTCATTGGTCTTTTGGCTTATTTATTTAAAGGGATGAACAGTTCAGAATGATTTTACAATTTTGTGGTCCAAACAAAATATCTGTTTAAAAATCTTCATTTATTGTTTTATTAAGAGCCCACATGAATGAGGTAACGGGCACGCAATTGCAAAGGATATTGAGTCAATATAATTGCGTCTGTCTAAAGTTTTCATGTTGAATACTTGAACAAAACATTGATTTTATGTCGCTTTAAACAAAAACAAAAACCGCATTTCAGCCGGCTTATATAACAATTTTTTTATTTTAAATCGCAATTGTCCGTCATTTCAAATCATTGACTTTTGACGAACTGTTTATATTGTTGGTTTTATTAATGGATTAATAAATGTGTTGATTAATGCAACTTTTTCACAGGTGATATACGAGTTTTCAATCAAAGTTTCGTTTATGATCGGAAGCTTATAAAATCTGCTGAAAGCAATTCTATTCTAAAATTGTACTATGGTTATTTAATTTCGGAACTTAGTTATACCAGAAGGTACTTCTTCTTTGTATCATTTTGCAGTGAGCTTTAGAATGAAAATAAATCGTAAGTTGTTAAACCTGTTTATAAGTTCTTTTGTTTTGCCAAGCATTGTTCTACATTTTTGTTATCTTTAAAAAGAGTCCGCATTGTCGTTTTTATTGATGTTTCGGATTTGTCGAGGATTTGGGAAGAGTCCTGTCAGCTATTGCAGTAAAAAAAAATAATGTATTTATTTAAGTTAAAAATGACTATAACATGACATCAAATTAGACGCTAAATTTCTGTCTCATTACATGAATGTACAGGATAATGAAAGAGAATAGCTAAAATTAAAAATTATACATTTATCTCAACCGTGTAGCAATGTTCAACTTCACTTGCTTGATTGGATTGATTGGATATCGGCTTTACGTCCAGCGAGCAGTATTTTAGCTATATTCAGCACGATAACAAGTTAACAAACAATAAATCAACGTAAAATATGGGTGGGATGGGTCACAGGAAATACAATTTTGACTGCCACTGGAAAAGTATGGAGTTTTGGGTAGGGGCGGAAAATTTAGCATTTTGTAGCGGCTACAATCCTTTTGAATTCAGTACATAGTGATTGCACTGCGATGATCATTGGATGCATCTACTTCACTTGCATACAGTGTCTCTATTTTGCCATTGCTCATATTTTAATATAATTCATTTTTGATAAGTGTATCTTGTGTGATGATAGCATTGCAGAAAGTTTTCCTTTTGAATTCAGTACACAGTGATTGTACTGCGATGATCATTGGATACATCTTTTACTATTAGTGGTTTATAATTTACCAAACGGTTTTATTAACACACTTACCAACACTACTGTAATGAAAGCGTGAGGTTTTGAATTCCACAAACCTGATTAAATCCTTTATTTCTTTTGAATGTCAGTACCAAGTCATAATCCATTGCAGTACTTCATTTGTTGTTTGTTCACGAATTCGCCGGTTTGCAGGACATTGTTCTGTTGAATGTCTTTTTGAAATTTTCTTAGCGGTTGGTACAATTTTTACAAAAGTCTATATGTTAAGTGTTTCAGAGAGAAAAATTGGCTTTATTAAATTTATTCTTGGAACTTATTTAATTTACAGAAATGTAAATAGTCTATGTATTTGAATTCACCATTTAATAATAATACATGTTCCTGGCACATTTCGTCTTTTTACTTTTAATGAATTACTCACAAAAAGAGAGTTGTTTCCACGAGTAATGTCTATGGTGCCGGTTACTAATCAGTAAGAATTTGTAACTGATTCAAATTTAAAGGCTAATTAGGAGAAATATATATATCATTTTTTTTACCAAAGATGCTTTCAGCCTTCAAAACAGTATGCAGGAGTACGGGGCTAGGTAAAATAGGACTTTTCATGAGACCAGTAGAGCCGCCTTAGTTTTATCATTTTTATCAGCATATGTATACGTTGTATAATGGTTTACGTATTTTTTTTTCTTACCATTGTTCCTTAAAGTGAATTTCTTAGAGGCAAAATTGCTAGATAAAGAACGGAATTAAATTTTAAACCTTGACAATTCCACAGTACAATTGTGCTCATTATCTGGTGGAACAAATGGGGTAGATACTGGCTAAACGTTGTGTTCTATCGTACTATTGTCGACAGACTATTAAACATTAGAGTAAAAGACGCTTGAAATTCACGGTTTATGCAGGAGACGAGCCAAATAGTCCTTTATAAATTATGGTTTAGCTTACGTTCAAATGTTGCGTTCTGTTAAACATATTTTATTGTTGAAAAACAAATGGATCAGACACAAGTTTCACAACTTAGTACTGTCTTTTCCAGAAACATACATATATACACACAATGATTGACATCATACATTATAGAATTACAACAATATATATTTTGTATATGAAGACGTGAATTTTGAAAAGATAATAATATTATTACAAATAGAATTATAAAACAAGAAAAATACTAAAGAGATGATTCAATGGATTTCGTGTGCAGGAAAAGAACGAATCGAACAGACCTTTGTATATGATGTTTTACGAATACACCGTAAAGTATTGACGCGATAATTGTCTGTGATAATCATCAATATAACAAAATGATTTTTATATTTATTTACCTATAATGTAAGTATATTTACTTTATTATTTAGTAATTTATTTGAAATCCATTGAGTCGTGACTCATCATCAATGATCATACGAAGCGTTGTACAACCAAACACTATTTCTTTAAAGTACATACGACTTATTATTGACATTTACTTTTAGACATTACTGTTGTTGTCGAAAAGTGAACCGTTCAGTATCTTTAATAAATTTCTGAACTGACAAAAATATTGCACAGTTTTTATCAATAGTTGTAGCTTCATTTCCGTATAATAACAGTTTAACATTAATCGGAGCAACTTCCATAGTTATCCGTTTTATTTCATTATACATACGAGTTCTCTGAGTATGAAATCTATGACAATGTAGTAAATAATGTTCAGCATTCTCATTATAGAAACCACATATACATTCTGAATTTAGTACTAAATTTGCTTTATTTAAGTCAGCATTAAGTGCACTGCAGTTATTGCGCAATCTCGCATGTAATACATTAAACAATCTATCACCGTAAGCAAAATATATTGGAGGTTTTTTGCATCTGAAATATAAATGTTGTAATTTTGATTTAAAGGAAGTAAACGTAGGAAGTTCTCTGATTTTTAAGTCCAATGCGTTCCATAATTTAATCGACGATGGAAAAAAAGACTCTTGATAAATTGATAAGCGATTAAATGGTATACTAATAATCAATTTACTTCGCAGGTTGTAATTACTTGTTTCAAATGTAGCAGGAGGGACTAAATCATAGAGATAATCAGAAGCCTGGTTATGAACAATTTTATAAAAAAGTAATATTTTTTTAAATTCCCTTCTTACACTTAATTTTTCCCATCCCGTTTCATTATAAATAGATGTAATACTAGCGTAGCATGGTAAACCTGTTATTATACGTGCAGCTTCTATTTGAATTCTTTCTAGTCTTTCTGAATTAACCTGCCCACAGTTGTCCCAAACTTCAGATGCATATTCTAAGATCGGTCTAATGAAAGTGAAATATATTTTTTCAAGATATTCCCTTTTCAGTTTAAATTTTAGTTTTCGTAAGACAGTTAGCTGTTTAGATGCTTTCTGTACCAGATTATCGATATGTTTAGTCCATTTGCAATCACTACTAAAAGTAACACCTAAATGTTTATGTGTGGCAACAGGGGCTAAAGACGTTGTTCCAATGTCAAAAGACAAATTTAACTGTGCATTTCTCGTACTAAAAAGCATGATATCAGTTTTGTTAGGGTTAAACTTGATTGACCATTTTTTAGACCACTGATCTAGATACTCGAGATCTTTAGTAATCATAATATTAAGGCTCTGTTGGTCAGTTGCAATATGACCAATAGAGGTGTCATCAGCAAAAAGTCTTCCAAGTCCAACCATTTCATCTGCAATATCATTTATAAAAATCAAAAATAAAAGAGGTCCCAGTACTGACCCTTGAGGCACACCGGCTTTCAATATACCAACACCTGATATAGAATCTTTTAATACTACTTTCTGAGTACGTCTAGAAAGATAACTTTTTAGCCAGCATAGTAAATTTCCTGTAATACCATAGTTTTCTAATTTGAAAATAAGTGCTTTAATCCAAACCGTATCAAAAGCTTTACTAATATCAGCAAAGGTGACACTAGTAACTTTTTTATTGTTCAGTGCTAATAATATTTGGTTATACAATTCAATTAATTGATGTGTTGTTGAGTAACCAGGAAGGAAGCCAGACTGAAACTTATATATCAGTTTGTTATTATGTAAATGATTAAAAATATTTTTATAAACTATTTTTTCTAAAAGTTTACCGACACAAGATAACAAGGAGACGGGTCTATAATTTGATGGCAATGACTTGTCACCTGATTTGAATATGGGAGTAACATGAGCAATTTTCCACTGGTCGGGAAAAGTATTCTCTTTTAAAGATTTTTTGAAAAGCAAACATAATGGCCTAGAGATTTCATTGCTTACAGCAAGTAGCATTCTGTTGCTTATTATATCTGGACCCACAGCTTTATTTACACAAAGTGTAGACAGCATATCTAGGACATCCTGTTCACTGATATCTATTTTTGAGATGGGATTCAAACACCTATTTTCGAACGCAGGCAATTCTTTTTGATCTACATCTATGTTGGAGATTGAATAAAAGTATCTATTTAAAATTTCTGATTTTTCAACAGCATTATACGATAAATTGAGATTATTACTGGATCTTTTAATGGAGGAATATCGTGAACGGGTCGTTCATTTTTAATTAACATATTAATGGTCTTCCAATATAATTTGCTATTATTTACTTTTAATTCATCTAAATTTTCATTAATGCTGCGTTAATTTAAGTACAATTATTTACTCATTTGTAGCCATCAGAAAAAGTACAACAATACGACACATATGTCAAAGGTGATATAATAGTGATAAGATGAATGTAGACATTATTTACGAATAGACAAACAGACGCACAAAGTTCCACAAATATACGTATAAACAAACTGTAAATAAGGAATGATGAGAGTAGCATGCACGCATTATACATTGCCATTTTATAAACAATATATAGCTCAAAATATCACACAACATACAAATCTATAGGAGTAATACAAATATACACAAATATACAGTATTTGTGTTAATTTAAAGACTGTTGAACGCGTTATATTGACAAAATACACAATCTAGAGGGTTTATATAAGTATAAAGCATTATGTTCTTTATTTAGAGACTGTTAAGAATACCACACACACACCTTATATACCCATAAGCTATGTTTTTTCTGCTACAATAGATGTCAAATGATTTCAGTATATAATCTGAAGCCGTTTTGTAAATATTATGAAATGTCAGAGATTTATTCAGTAACTCCCTCGCTTTCAAATTATCCTTTTGGGAACCTCTGCATGTATCTCGAATAATGCACCAATCCAAGCATATTTTCAGCATATGCGATATGCGGACGAATAAAGTGATTTTTTTCCTTTAGTAAATAAAATAGAATTTTTTCTGCATTTTGCAAATTACTCGAAATGTCATGTTTCTCCAAAGTATCCCACATCGAATGTGAATTATTTAAAAAGTCCTCTAAATAATCCAAATTACATCCTATGCAGGCTTGAATGATCGATATTTGTTTTTCTCGCCCTAATAAATCAACATGCAAACCTGTGGATTTCTCAAGTTTTTTAAATGATTTAAGAGACATTTTTAAAATATTATCCGTATATTTAGTTAGAGCGGCGACAATTTTTTAGTTCAATTCGCAAGTCATCTATGAGTTTAGAAGATTACGTTCTTCTACAAAATCGTGTGGAAAATGTTTAGAAGTCATATACTTTATCAGTCTGTTGATACACGTTTTCAGACATATCTCAAAATTGTCTTTAGTCCAGTGACAAGAGTCCTGCTCAGCACACCAAAATATTACGTTTTTCATATGATATGATGACAAGGTGTCCTTATGAATTAGTTGTAAATCGCCTTTCAAAATCAGTCTTAGTGCAATATAACACAGTGTTTGTGTTTCATTTTAAGTTCCATACTAATAGATATTCTCCTTGTATACCAATTCGCCATTGATATTCTTTGTTACTGCAATCGTGATGTCCAATTGGTGCTAAATTAAATCCCCGTGACTTTATCTTTTTTATCAATTCTTCAGACGGCCAATTGTTCGGTTTTAATCTACTTTCCCATGTGCTTGCTTCATCTGGCCATGATTTGTATCTTAAACAATGCACGTAATCGTGTTTTGAATACCAGCGATTTCCTTTACCGTTCAGGTAAAATGTATTCGCAGGCCCATTTTGTATTACTCGCACACAATTTACTTCTGTACCTGTTCTGTTAATTGAAGACATATTATTAAATATAGTATTCGGAAGAAGATCATTAAAATTTTGAGGTAAAACATTAAAATGTTGAAGTATTTTAAGGTTGACATATCCTTTAAAGTTTTCGCATGGTATAATTCTAAGATCGTTTGCAACGCTGATCTCCGCGTGTTGTGGTATATCCATTACATTTGTGTGAAAAAGATATACAAAGTCCATATCAACGCTGATCTCCACGTGTTGTGGTATATCCATTACAATTGTGTCAAAAAGATATACAAAGTCCATATCACCTTCTGTGAGTTCATTAAGTCTTCGATATGTAGATTCTAAACCCTCAAATGTACTCCCAACACCCCTGGAATTTTCCAATCTCCTTCTAAAGAATGTGCGTCGCTTAAGTTTATGGTAATACTTCAGGTGCCTCCTTATTTTAAAGCAGTCGTCGTTATAACCCTGTGCCTCAATAGCAAGTGAAACATCTATTGAATCCATACTGATTCTGGGTGTTTCCTTTACCTAATTCCTTGATAGCCAGAGAAATATTTAAGACAAGTAACTTAAGCAGTGAGTAGTCTGATTTTTTTAAGTTAAAGGTCTATTCACCATGTAAGAGCACAATAACTTTTTCATCCTGCAGGTACAAAAGAAGTATCTTGTATCACTGCTAACACAATCGATGATTCTGAAAAATATAAACATTAAACCATCACTGTAAAAATCTTATCTTAATCATATAAGATTAAGAATACTGTATTAACAAAATTTACCTGTTCATAGTAAATGTGGTTTATAATAATATTGATTTTATATTTCAGCCCATTGGTATTAAATAGCTGTATTTATTTCTTGACTGATTTACTATTTCTGCTTAAAATTGACATGGTTAACTACTTTGGCACGTTAACTCTAATCTGTACTGTATTTCTATTGCTAGTGGGTTTTTTTGGTATGTTAACTCTGTTCAGTACTGTATTTCCTATTATCTATATTCTATTGGTTGGCATAGTCATATGTGCTGTTCTCGTTTTCTGATTGGTTTCTGGGAATTTGTTGTGCAAAATTTGAATGTTCTTGGTCTGATGTGGACATTTTGATATTTTCGCTTTTCAACAAACTAAAGACATTCCTATAACAAAACATATTTTTGGAACAAAACTTCTGGATGAATAATTTATTCTAACCAGATTGAGCTCGATTAACCAGTGGACTTTTAGTAAAATCCTTGTCTGACCCATGTACAATATACATGGTAAGATCAGTGTTTCTATGTTTTTATTTAATTGTATTGTCTTATTATTGTGTTTGTGTCCTTGTCCAGTGAATAGTATTTACATGTTGTGTAACTGTTTACTTATAAATACTTAGGTATTGAATCACACCGATTTATACTTCGTCATTTACAACCAATAAAACTATTATTTTGTAAAGAGTTTACTTTTATTAAAGTTAGTATTTCGATTGGTTTTCTTCCGATAGAAAAGAACTAATTTGTATTATTTTAACATGTCTATTGTTGTTATTCGTACATTTGTCTTGTAATTGTATTGTTATTTATGTAATTTTAGGGTTGATAATAAATCATTCTGAATCTTTGATTTGTTTGCTCTAACGTCCCGGCATTCAAATTGGCTCAACTGACCACCAGTATTAGCGGAACCCTGTCTTAAATTTTAACATTCTAAGAACTAGTGATTTTTACATATAACAAAAATTTAATAATACATGTAGGTTCTTGTCTTATTTTACCACTTAGAGGGTGTTTCCAAAATTTAAAATCTTCATTTTCTAAATGGTGTAAAATGTACAGAAGAATAAAAATACCTGAAGTATGTAGGACTTACTTGGGATATGGCCAATTTTGAACTTAACATTTGTTGAGAGTTATTAAGATATTAAAAACCATATTACCGATATGAAATATGACTCCTGAAACCGTAGTAATAGAATGCAAAAACCATATTTCACGTGTAAAATCAAACCAGATACCCTAGCAATACAACTGAAAACCATATTACACAGTCCTAAAAATCACTCCCTAAACCTTAGCAATACAAGTAAAAACCATAGTACACATATAAAGTCTCTTCTGATACCTTGGAAAAGCTCTTAAGAAGCATACTACACATAACAAATAACTCCAGGAAACCTAAATATGGCAATGAAAAAGGACATTAGACATATTTAAGCAGATAAGCCCGAGACCTCATTTAATTCAATTAAAAACTTTAGTACACAGTCATATAAATGCACTCCTGACCTATGAGATTCTAAATCAATCCTAAGACATTATGCAACCACAGTGTGCACAATCAAAACTGAAATGTCTGCAGTCACCAATAAATATTGTGACTTTGACATCAGGTTTTATGCAAGACTATTTAGGTTTTGTATAAAATTAAGAAATGTAGACGTTCAAAGACTTCTTAAGACCATCTTTATTAGTAATGAATTTTAAATCTTTAATATAATTGGTTTTAAGGCTTTAAAGTTAGAGAAATGCCTAAGGTTTTGTTTACTTCTTTTATTTAGTATTTTCACACAATTTAGAGAATCTATATATAAATAAATATTATTTAATTTTAAAACATTAATTTTGTATATTTATAAAACAAACTAGAAAAATGTTTTACATTGCTTATGGCAATTTTTAATTTAAAATATTTTAAAAAACGAAACATTATTGTTTCTATTCTGGACGAAGGGTTTCATATTTACTTGTTTTGCGCATGCAGACGAACGAACGAATAGGCAGACGAACGGAACACGATATACGAACGAACGTTTTAGGTTTCAAGGGCGGTGTAAGTACAGAAAATATAATTTGTTATTACATTGAACAGGGGAAGACCAATATTTTAAGATACGTGTACTATGATTTTACCTGTCAACACTGAGTTTGCGGTTTCCATACTCTATCCGGAAAGACTACAATCTTTTTTGATCAAATATGCCAGTTTTTCTATGACAAAGGGTTTTTGCCGGGTACTCTTGCTTCTTACTCCAAATGCCATGATATAGCTGAAAAATTACTAAAAGTTGCGTTAAACCAAAAAAAAAAAATAAAAAAACAATAAAAAAGTAAATTAATTTATTATAAACCTTTATAGCAGACTGTGGTATGAAAACTAACACCAATTAACCATAGTATACCTTTAATATGAATGGCATGAATATTTGACCACCGACGGCAAAAAAAAAATATATTGCCAACGAAACATTGCATACCATTATGTTACAATGCACAGTGAAAATTTTAAATCGAATGTAAATAAACTCAAACTGTCAAGCAAAAGAAATACGGAGTTCAATCCACACTGTGAATAGCGATGGATGAACGTTGAAAAAAAGGCTACCTGTGCAAAATTGACTGTTAACAGTTATAGATAAATACTGTTAACTGTACATCGCCAAAAAAAGCAGGAGTAGCCCGAACACAATCCGTGGCCAAAATTCATTTATAGAGGTCCGCAAAAACACAATTTACACCCGGTAAAATTGATTCTAACACCCCTGTTATAATGTTTAAGAAAACATCGTTGCCTATAGTAGACAGATGTACATTATCATCAAGAAAAAACTTAATCCTGTTAATACTAATGTCGCGATAACTAATATAACCACCATGTAAGTTTTGAACTACTTTCTTTAGATACTGCACTGTTAATCCTTAGTCTAGACCTATTAATGTCAAGACGGTCTTGAATTTTCCACGACGGTCTGGGCAGAATTTGCGATTATACGATTTTCGTAGAAGGCAAAACACTGCCTTTTGTGGTCAAATCCCGAATAATTGCACCTCGAAAGATTTTTGGAGCAATAGTTTTCAAGTCATTTACACCGCAGTGTAACATTATAATATAAAGAGGATGCACACACTGCAACAAGTGTTTAATTTTCTTAACCAAATGATGCCACCTCATTCCAGATTGTCCTTGCCATAATATATCAGCATTTAGATATATATACCCTCTTCAAAATTAAATATTGCTTTCAATAAAAACTTCATAATTGACATATAATTACTCGTATATCGCCATTAAATCTGTTAAATTACGTACAACTTTGATGTTAACCTCAATCCCCGAATACTTTCTGGCGCAATGATTATGCCGACAAGTTTGAAAAAGTTAGGATTATCAGTGGTTAATTGACCAATTAAAATAACAGAACAGAGCCATACCTCCCCGCTGCTATAAATAGAGATGCCGATTAAGTGCATTGTTGTCCGCCATTTTGTTTTCCGGTACCGTTTTTCATCCGATGTCATCAACTTTTGAACGGTAATTTTGGAAGTGAAATTACGATACAGACATAAAAATATTATATTAAATAAAAGGAAAAACATAACTCTTTTAATTATTTCTTTTTAAATATACAATTGATTAGTATAAAACAATCGGCGCCATTACAATCGAGACGATTACGTTGTCAAAATGTCGAAAGCGGCACCGTTTTGATCGTTGGGTAGTTCACTTTAATCGAAAATAGAAATATTCCTGATGACATAGCATTCAAATTTTGTTATCCAATGAAAGAGGAGATTCCCATTTTGCTCTTTCCTTAAGTCAAATTTGACCTTCCGGTCTAGTTGACCTTAAATTATCCAAAACAAAACTTCTCGGAGAAAATTTTTCAAAGTAAGTAGACTTTAAGAATTTTTGACAAATATTTACGTGTTCGTCATTATCTTAGCTTGAAAATGAGCCACACATGACCGATTTTACTACACAGGAACATATTTCTTTTTAGTTAAAGGCGAGAGTTGGTAAAATTGCAAGCGAAGAATGTTGGAACCGTCTATCGGTAAACAACGTTACCAGAGAAATTATCGTGAACTTGTTGTCGGATGGATGTCATACCGGTTAGTTTACACGTTATATATTATTTAAATATTAAAGTTATTTCACATTAAATGCACAATCGATGTATTTGACAGGCCTTTTAAGTTATAATATTTTTGGAGATTAAAAAAAGGGGGGGATCCCTTTCTGGTTTAACGTATTGTGCCTTATTTTGTTATCTACAGTATATATGGACATAATTGTTCGTCACTTGTATAAAAATGACCCAATTTCCGGTTTGGTAGGGCATATACAACAGGTGCGTTCTATAAATAGAAATAAAATTTCCTTACTTAAATTTAACTGTTGGCAAGGGTTAAGGTCTGTAAATGACGTCATTAGCGTCTTTTGTCGTCTGCTATTGTTTTGGTGCCAAAAAGTCATTATTGAAAGTCATGGCTGCTGCTCGTAAAGAATTGTCTATGGATGTTAAAAATGTGATCGTACAGATGCATAAGAAACGGAAAACAAATACCGAAATATCTAAGACTTTAGACATACCTAGGACTACTATTTCCAGCGTCATCAAGAAATATAACGAACATGGAAGTGTTGAAAATCGTGCTGGAAGAGGGAGGAAAAAAGTGTTTACGGACAGAAATTTGAATCAGCTTTCGAGGGAAGTGAAAAAGAATAGGAGACGGACATTGGCAGATTTGACTAGTATTTGTAATGAAGGTCACAATCATCGGTTTTGCACAAAAACTATTCAGAGAAAAATTCGAGAACTTGGCTACAAACGTCGCGTTTTAAAGAAGAATGTACTCGTCCGTGAAAAGAACAGAAAAGAGAGTTTCGTGGTGTAAAGAAAGGAGATATTGGACTGTTGATGAGCACTGGAGTAAATGGGTGTATAGTGACGAATGTCAGATAGTTATTGGTCAGAATAATAAAATTTATGTGTGGCGGTAGGACGACGAAACTTACAACCCGCAACTGGTTTGTCCCAGACCTCAGCGTAAGGTGAGTTTGATGATCTGGGGCTGTGTGTGCTATCATGGTATTGGAACTTTATGTGATGTTAAAGGAACTATAAATGCTGCAAAGTATATTGATATCATTGACAATCATCTATGGCTTGTTGTTGCGAGACATTTTGCGGAAAACGAATATGTGTTTATGGATGACAATGCTCCTGTGCATAGAGCCCGTACTGTTAAAAACTACATGACCGAAAACGATGTAAATGTGACTTCATGGCCAGCACAATCCCCTGATCTTAATATTATCGAAAATATTTGGTTACATTTAAAGACAAAGTTACAGAACAGGACAGATGTCATCAATACTTACGATGAACTGTTAGCGCAGTAAGATATATTTGGGAAACAGTGGATTTAGATTTAATTCATGATCTGTATGATACTATCCCATATCGGATAAAGGAAGTTATTAGGATGAAGGGTCATAT
Organism: Limnoperna fortunei; assembly: GCA_944474755.1. NCBI lineage: Eukaryota > Metazoa > Mollusca > Bivalvia > Mytilida > Modiolidae > Limnoperna > Limnoperna fortunei. Next base: position 45,139,666 of record OX104123.1, read on the forward strand.
GACGAAATATTAAGGTAGGGTTTTAAGTATTTACTTGACAAATTATAATCGAAGTATATACATAAATTTTAAAAATTCCCGCCGCAATCTTGAAAGTGACGAACAATTATGTCCAAGTACTGTAGTTGTTCCTGTGAAATTTTTACCTTGACAGCAAGCACTTATATTACAAAACTGACATGATTAATTATTACACATAAAAAGTGAGATGCAATTATAATTCAAATATTACATTTCCATAATTCAGTAATGAATGGGGTTTGTTTTTTTTTTAATATATAATGTTTGCATAATCACCATAAGCACTTTTTTCATTGTGGTCACTTATTATTTTCCAGCTGAGGAGCTATCAAACATTGTTCAGTAATGAATGGGGTTTGTTTTTTTAAATATATAATGTTTGCATAATCACCAAAAGCACTTTTTTCTTTGTGGTCACTTATTATTTTCCAGCTGAGGAGCTATCAAACATTGTTCAGTAATGTACGGATTGAACATGATCCTATTAATAACCTGATACCAACTTGGGGGCACCATTTATGCCATAACATCGCAGACAATGGAGCCTTTGACGTGCCAGGCCAATGATGCCTGTTGAATGAATGAGGATATTGCCTGAACAAAAAGGTTTTCAATATTATAAATATTTTGAGGTAAGACTTATTATGTTATCATACTTGTATGTATTAATTATAGTCATTCACTTAAGCCACAATTTTAAAGAATCTTAGATTCTCAATTTCTAGGAATATCTCTTTTAATTCTGATTTCGATTCTGTGGTATTCAATTATCATATAACTTCCAGTTTCAATTGATTTTTATATTGAAAAGAAAACATGGTCTTCAACGTTATTTCCTTTAAAAATGCTCAAAATCTAAAAAATTAAAAAAGCCCCCACAACCCTCAGTCGGATGAGAATCTTCCATTTTTTTTAATTAAGGCCTTAATTAGAATAATGGACATGATTCTTTCCTCAATGACTTAATGTTTTTTTCCAACACAGTATATGTATTTTAAATTGAAAATGATATATGTAATTGTAGCTGTTTTATGTAACATGATCTTACATTATGGGTTTAATTAATGATGCAAATAAATCAATATTATATATTAAATTTGTGTATTTTCTCTTCTTGTTTTCAGACACCTTTACATTTGGCTATTGAGTCTGAGGCTACTCTTCCTAAATCTGGAACAAGATGAATGCAAATCCAGTGTCATGAATGGAACAGTCCGATAACTTTCCGAGGTTCTATGTTTAGTACTTGGGATCCATAGAAGAACTTGTTGAAAATTGTTGATTATGACAAATGTCACACACAGAATACTAAGATTTGCTGAGCAAACATGAAATTATGTAGAGAATATTAAAATACAAAGATATTGGTTTTGTCTGAGTTATTATGATTGATTTGTTCAGCTTAAGGAATCGAAGTTACCCGAGATCCATACCTCATCATCTGTATTCAAGCATTTGCTATACATATACCACAGTTACAGGTAAACATGACAATTTAGCTGATTTTCAGTTGTTTAAAATAAAAGATAATTTAATTACATTCATTTTGATACCAAAAATCGGTCAAGAAATAAGGAAAATATGAAGAAAATAAAGGTTTCGTAGTGCAAAAAATTGATTCAAAATGGCCGCCTGCGTCATCTGCATCCACATTTAGTTATCCAAATGTTAGTAATACCTAAAGTGAATCTACATGCCAAATTTTAAGTTGTTGTTTCATCTAGTTTTCAAGATATGACCTTTTTAGTGTGTATATGGCACTAATTGTGAAGAATCTTTAAAATTATTCTTTCGGTGCCATTCCTATCTACATACACTTTATGAGCTGAAAGACAACATTTAATCTACTTTTTTGTCTTGTTATGTGTTTTCTATCCAAAAAAATTTTTTTTTCCAACAAAAGATGCCTAATTTTGTGAATTACTTCAACAACAAACATAATAATGCTACTTATTTTGTGTTGTGGTAACCCGAAAATGACCTTGCAGACCAAATTTTCACACTTAAAATGGCTTTTCCTCAATCTTTTGGCCAGTAGAAATGCACTCTTTTAACTTATAAGAGTCTTTTCTCATCTATCCTTTGAACAAACAGACCCAAGTAAATGAGTAAATGGATTTTTATAGTGACACAGTGCTTTTTTTCTTGCAGAACAAACATAGAAAATGTTCGTTTTGCCCTTTTTTTGAGTGGCGGCCATCTTGGAAAAATGGGGGGCTAATTTGGAATCTTTGAACTGTCGTAACTTTGTAATGCCTTGTCCGATTTTGATGAACAATGGCTTAAAATCTTTGTTTCTTAGAGCTCTTTCCAATAGGGTAAAACAATACATTAAACTCCCATAAAATATATAGCCCAGGCATCTCTACTATAAACCAATTTATTTTACATTCAAGAGGGTCTGATGTGTTTTGATAAAGTCTGAAATTATCAAAGTATGATTGGTAGTGAATTATTTTATGTTCTTGGGAAAAAGATAAAATTTTATCCTAAAAAGATAAAAAAATTTTCTAGCATTTACTTACCAAACTAGATATCAGTGAGATGGTACCCATCTCTGTGGGCCCCGCCGACTTTGAGGTCAAGGTCAAAGGTCATCAACCATGGTATGTGACACATCGCCTTGATATTATCTACCCACATTCCAAATATCAAAAGCCTATCTCAAAAGATAAAAAAGTTACAGCCCGGACATGAATTTACAATACAGAAAGCAATAATGAGACCTTAAGGTCAAAGGTTATCAACCACGGTATGCGACACATCGCCTTGATATTATCTACCTACATTCCAAATATCAAAAGCCCATCTCAAAAGATAAAAAAGTTACAGCCCGGACATGAATTTGTTATACAGAAAGCAATAATGTGACCTTAAGGTCAAAGTTCAAGGTCAAATGTTATCAACCAAGGTATGCGACACATCTCCTTGATATTATCTACCTACATTCCAAATATCAAAAGCCTACCTCAAAAGATAAAAAAGTTACAGCCCAGACACAATTAGTTCGGACGGACGGACGCACGGACGGACGGACAGACTGATCACTATAGTGCGTCCGCCACAAAGTGGCGGGCCCTAATTATTTCTTCTCTTTTTTAACTTTTGAAATTTTTGAAAGTCACAAATATTTCATATACAAGAACTTTCAGAACTTGTGTTTCTATTAGTATGTGTTTTTTATTATTTTACCTATGTCCGACCAAGGACATTAAGTTGTCGGTGTAGGACATACAAACTCCCCAAATCAATTACTTTACATGGAAAGACAGGTTAACAATTTGTCACTTGATAATTCAAGATTGATGGCCGCCATTTTCCGCAAATACTTTTAGCACGAGCCGACGAGGCAGTGCATTTGATACATGGCAAGCCTCATTTCACAGACATTATTAAGATTATAATGTGCCTTGGCATGTACAAAACCTTTATAAATAATTCTAATATGAAGCCCTTTGAACACTTTGGAAACAAACCTCTATTTAAATATTCAATAAAATATGGCTGTTCCAGCCATTTCAAAAATGACACCCGAGTGTGCTGATGTTTTTGCTTACCTTTTTTTATTATTCCGTATTGTAACAGTTTGATGAAAATCCAATGTTAAAACTTTTTTCAGGATAACACGTCCATATTCTATTCAATGCATTTATTGTTTACATACATGTCAAAAATCTTCCTTGACTTTTGCTACCGTAAAACGGTGTGTATAGTCCGCACCCCTTTCTTGGACCAGAAAATTGCGGAAAAATTCTTATATGCATGTACGATCTGCACGTTCAAGTTTTCACAAAACGTCTCAAGATAAAGACATCAAAGTCCGACTTGGCAGCGCTTCTTAACAAGTTTTAACTCTAATATGTAATTTATTCTCTTTTTAAATATCATTTATGTTATACTTTTATTAATTTCTAGTGATTGTAATAAATTAAATAAAAAAAGAGCATTCTCACATCGTCTATTTTGATCGTTGTTAAACAGAAAATCACACATTTCGAAACCAAAACAATTAGTCAACTTTAATTCATCAACCAAAACAAAGAAAACAAAACGATATTAACAAGTTTTATTTTAATCCCTGAATGATTGCAATCAAAACATCGATCTTCAAACACTTAAGGTTACATAACGACGCCATTTGCATTTTACGCAATACAGGTTACATCTACTATTAAGTATTTTCGTATCTGTTTTAATTTTTATTCGTCCTATATAATTAATATAATATTACTAAAAATAATTTAAGTAAAAATTAATATCTTAACAAGGTATACATATGGACGTTTGTAAAAGAATAATGTTAGAATAGTACGAAAATACTGCATATGACACTACAACAAAATGGCGACCGCCATTGACAACAATCAACAGGGCGAAAAAAACTCGATCGAGTATGTATTTATGTATAATCCGCACCATTCCTTTCCAACTAAAATTAAAAGAAAAAACTGTGGATAATACGACCCTAATTACGGTATGTGGTGTTTTCAAGGGACCTTGCATTGTTTACAATGAGATCAATGCAAGGCACGAGACTTTTCCCACTTCCACAGCAAACAAATTTGCTTATTAAAATAAAAACACAACTCAGTTTCAAAATGTTGATTCAGATTAACTCTGGAAAATAATTGTTGATTAAAGGTATCCGGATCAAAATTGACCACGTGATCATAATTGGTGTCACTGATGTACATAGTTTTTCAATGAAGCAGACCTCGGTTACTAAGTATGTTCGGCAAGCATCAGAAAAACTATTTGAGTAACTAACTTGTTTTGGTCAAAACTGTTAAAATTGACACAGGGTAAAACATATTTAATTTGTATCATTAATTAGGGGTCCCACTATTTACGGACAAGAAGGTATAATTACCGACAAGAAGCCTTTTTTTACCGACAAGAAACAAGTTTTCAACGACAAAAAAGAAAAAAAGATATTTTGTTGTGAATATTATGAAAAGAAATTTTAAAAAAATAGATTTTTGTGATTTACTGTGTAATTTTGTTAACGTTGTTTTGTTAAAGTTTTCTGTAATTCGCTTTCAGATTCTGCTTATAATAACAACAAAATCTTAGATTTTTTTCTTCTCACAACACCAGAAACAATCTTCAAGGGTTATATTTTCGTTTTCAACTGGCTTATATTACAGTTTGTTGTTTTACGATAAGCATTTAACGGTTCTTCAAAAGAAATAATTCTCACAGGGCATGTGTCAGTGATTGCTAATTGTAAAACAATCAAAGGATTACACAACCATACATGATATTACCGACACGTGCCTTCAATTAATCATCCCGATTATCAATTATTAGCCAGTGCATATTATTATTGTTTGAAATTATTATATATTTACAGTACGCCCAGAGTGTATGGTCATTCAAACACTAACACTCAAATAAGAGAACTTTCTCTGTGTTACACGGTGTATCACCGAAATTTTCTCGGACAAATCACAGTGTTTCAGTGTCGTTATCTATCACCACCTAAAAATTAATCCCCTTGATGTACCGACTTACGGGTGTAACACGGTGTGACACTGTGTTTTTCCGATTTTCAGGGTGTAGAAATTATATTGTATCGATTGTTTATTGCAAGTAAAGACCAAACTAATGTCTTGCTTTTCTCATTACTACAAAATTAAAATGTGTTCAATCTTCGAACTTCACGATTTTTCTTTTGTTTGCAGATGCAGAAATAACTTGTCGGTCTTTATCTATAAGTCTATCTATATTTAAATATTTATTAAAAATAATTAGGGGCCTAGCGTCTTTAGTGGTTTCAACAACGTTAACAATTTGATTTATTGCAATCCTGGAAGTCTGAGAGTGAGCTGTGCCGATACAATTCACAGTTCAGCTTCTTTCACTTCACTAATTTATGCAATAGTGCGCATGCCTGGAAACCTATTTTTATTTATTTCTATTTCGGTCAGCATTGTATTTTCAAAACTATTTTACATGCACAAGAATTTGTTTCAAACAGAACTTCTTTTTTTTTAAATTTCGGTAATACTGAAGTTAAATGTAAAGCTGTTATCCTGAATTATACTTTATGCAAAGCACGCGGTTTAACAGGTCAGTTGTGTATTTATCTACATGTTTCACGTGGCTTTATCCTAGACTAGAGTAGGGAGAAAAATATCTTAAGTGTATGCCTATTGTCAATTTATTGGCCAAAAGAAACTAAATTTGCATATTATTTCAGCGAAAACATAATGAAATTAGAACGATAAAAACAACAATCATCGTTATACCGGTAACAATTAATTGGAACATAAACCAATCGATCTACTTTTATCTTTAATATGGGGTCAATTTCGGTGTAAAAAAAATTGACATTTTTAATGTGTATACGAATAATGTTTTTTTATATGAAACTTATATTTTTATTTCTGGGTTTCTGGTACATTAAAGAAAGATGTAAATGTATATTTATTCATCTTTGACCTTGATTACTTTCTGCTGACCGCGTGGTTAAACCTGGGACTAGTATAACTTGATTTATAGGTTCCTGGTTAAACAGTTGTGTATTTATATGTCACGTCCACCTTGTGACTTGTCTAGAGAAAACGTTAACATTTGTGTATTGCCGGCAAAAAAGGAATTGATATAGTGTATATGAAGTAATAAGGACAAAACACATCATCACTGGTATACCGGTTGTTGTTACTTGAACTAAGGACTGTATATTGTCATTTTTTTTAATTATATAAAGTTGTTCTTAAAAAAATCTTTTCTAGTGCAAGTTCCGATTTATTTACGAAAATTATTAAAAATATTAAAGTTCTAAATTTCCTTGTATTAACATGACTTTACCAGTCTACATCGAGGCTGTTGGTAATGCAAAAGTGACTAACAACAAATTGAATAAAAAATTAATTTTTGCAATTTGGGGTAGAGATAATTTGTGGGCGATTTTGAGTGTCTACACTCAAAATTTTCGGTGTAACACCGTGAAACACTCAGTGTTTCCGTTAACGCAAATTTGTGCGTATTTTACGCATAAAAAACATTTTTGACCCCCAAAAATATTACCCAGAGGGTCATCATGACGCAGCAAATTATGTACCAAAAATGTTTTAATACTCGTCTGATCCGGCAGCGTATGTTATTACCGAAGGCATACTTTTTGGAAAATGTATAAGCTGGTATCCTTTGTGTTGCCGTATAAAGGAAACAATTATTTTCAACGGTAACCAGTTTGTTACTTCCGGGAGTCCTCGGACTTTATCTTCAACTCTGACAGTTTTGTATACACGTGGAACGATACGCTTCCTAACTTTGATTACATTTTATTTGATTAAGGCAACACGTTAAACAAATAAACAGTCAACCGGCGATGATAAAATTGATAAGTTTATTGCAAAATGAGCATGACGAGAACGATTGTTTTTGAAGTAGGATCGAAGTAGTGCAACCACGTGATCAAACACTACGAAGTGCAAACTTTCAATCGTCTTTCAGAAATCGGCTTTAGAACGACCTTGGTTAACTGATGATCATATACTTGACAAAAATATATTATCCTTTTAGCATTCAGATATCTATTAAAGTTTCATCAGTTGTATTTATTTTCAGCTGTTCAATACCTCTACTCTCTACACTACAGACCTTGTCTAGTTTTCTTAAAGAAACTAAACAGATAAAAATTAATAAGCTTTCATCTTATCTTTGCTGTGTTTCCAGAGAAGTCACACTAAATAATTGCCTTCTTTTAAATTCTGGTTAGATACACATGTATGATACTATCGAATTCTTTTTTCATAAAAAATTATTGAAATCAATTGTATTGGGACATTGCCATGAAACAAAACATGTTTTTCATACACCAGATATTCGTGTATTATTTCCGAGGTATAAATAATTCATGCAGAAATTATATTACAATCTCTCTAAATGTAATTTTAGTCTGTGGTATATATTGTTTACTCTTGTTTGCAACATTGTCCGATACAAGTTTTTTTATCACCAAAACTGAATAATAAATATGACCCTTGAAAATTGTATTTGACTCCCTAAACTCAGCTGCAGAGGGTCATCATGACCCCCAGATTTGAAAAGTTTCAAAAACACTGACACTCTACACTGTGTAGAGTGTTTGAGTGAACATACACTCTGGGCATACTGTAGGCATATTTTTAAGGAATTTACTAATTTATTATGACTTAGTTATGAATACTATTTATTATTAAACTTTCTTGTCGGTCTACATGTACAACAAAACAACGACAACAAAATTACACCAAAATTGAAAAAATCTTTTTTTTTTTAATTTCTTTTCATAATAATTACAACAAATGATCTTTTTTCTTTGTTGTCGGTGAAAAAATGCTTCTTGTCGGTAAAAAAATGCTTTTTGAAATTCACTTCTTGTCAGTAAATAGGGAGACCGTTAATTAGCAATACCTTGATGTAATAAAGCTGTATTTCATGGTCGAAAAATAAAATAAATCAATTATGGGTTGGATACCTTAAATTGGCTGGCACCATTTTAGATCTACAGCAGGATCATAAGCTGACAAAATGTGGCAAGTTGTTTTCATTTGTTACACAAACACAGCAACACCATCACACTTAGCTGTACAATAATGTAGTTCTTTTTTTTTTAATGGACTACAAAGAGGTCCCATTACTCGTAATGGAGCAAAAACAAACTTGATATTTATACATATTTTCAGCTATTAAATGCTATTTGTGTTCAAATTATATTTTTTCCTTTCTCCGCCGTTCAGTTGACATGTCTACAATGTCTAATTAAATAATTTTTACACTTTTTCGTAATCATGGCATTGTTGACAAAATTGAAATTGTGGAGTGTAGAACTGTAGAATCGTATCGGTAAAAATTTGATCCCAGCTAATGCAATAAAGCTGGAAAAAACTTGATCTGGATGAATTTTTACCAAATCGATTCAGAAATTACGCACTTCCGGAATTCAAATTTTGACAACAATGCCATGATTACGAATAAAGTGTAAAACTAACGAATTAGGTGTTGTAGAATTATCAGGTAAACTTGAAAGACATTAAAAAGTATGTAGCAATTTAGGGAAACAGTTTAATAGCGTATTATATATGCATAAAACCCCCGGGTGTGAATCACTCCCGGCTTGCTCCATTACAAGTAATGGGACCTCTTTGTAGCTCCGTCTATAAAAAAAAGGAGCTACATTATTGTAGCTACATCACACTCACAGTGACTGATGTAATGAAGCATTCAATTTTGTTGTTCTTTGTTCTGATTATTAAATTATATTGTCAATTCTAATAAATATGTAAGTTTGTTTTTAATTTATTATAGGTAACTTGGTATATTGAAAAATATATAGGTATAGTTGTAAATTATCTAAATATATCCATGCCTCAAGTCTCATAAGCCTATGTTAACCACAGTTATTTTACAAAGTGTTCCATTAACATCACTTGATCATTTTGGTAGTGAATGCACTATTTTGTCAATAGGGATACAATATATGAATAGGTCTGATTTAATCATTCAATGATTGGGTCCCGTTTTAAACATCCGAAAATATATGAATAGGGTGGGTTGGGAGGGTCTAAAACGCGGAAATGGAAAAGCCGGAAGTATAAAAATACATATATTTTTGTTCATTACTTTTTAACGGCTTGACATAGAATAAAAATTAAAAATGCCTCTTGAAGGTATTTAAAAGATCTTTACGAAAATATATAGTGTATTGCAAATAAATATTAATAAAGTACCTAAAAGTTGACCGGAAGTGAAATTGTGCGAGTGTCACTACATCAAATTTTCACATTGGAACAAAGATTTCTCCAAAATGCTTCACCCCGGTCAAAAAACTATTAGTGTTTGGTCCAGGCCATTCATTTAGCTTCAAAATAATGTATAGTTTATAAGAAATAAATGAAAGGAAAGTATAGAAAAGTTCGCCGGAAGCAAGTATGGTCGCAAAAGCAAAAGTTAGAATTTTCAACTTTGAACTATAATTTCTCAAAGACCTCATAAGCCGGTCAAAATTTGAATAGGGCCTCGTGTTCCCCTTAGCATAAGCTACAAAATAATATATAACTTTTAAAGTTTAATCAACGACAAAGTATGTAAAAGTTGACCGGAAACGATCCTTGTCGAGCAAAAACTCATCAAACTTAACAGATTTCTCCTAATTAAAGTGTTTACACAGGTGAAATTGATTGGTATCCTATAATTAAATTACTATCTGGGTTATAATTAACGTTATATGAGCACGGTTTTTCCGTCCAGCACTTTTTGGTTACATCACCAATTGCTTGGTGTCCAACTTTAAAAAAAAATTAATATAAATTGTTAAAGTGCATTTCTATTGAATGACATAACTTGATTCATTTTAAAACTTGTTTCCAAAAATGCCTAAAAAGTATTAAGTGGTTTTGAAGATAAATACAATTTTACTTTTGGGATGTAACATTGGACGGAACATAACAAAAGTAATGTTTAAAAAAAACCCAAACAGTTATTTTAACTACTACTATAAAATGCTGTAATCTTTAAAAGGTTGAACTTAAATGTGGTATATTATCTAACAGTTTCCACAGAACAAATGGTAATTTTGTACTTGAACTTTAGTGATGTAACATGACACAAAATATATCAAGCTGCATAAGGTTAATTAAGAGTAACATGGACACAAAAAATGGTGTCAAGTTATATCTTACAGCATACATTGACTGCATTATTTCCAAATGAAATTCATTTCCTGTGGATATACTTTAAAAAGTAAGGACTCCTGGAAATGTAGAGCCTACCATAAAAACTGTCAAATGATTTTGTTTTTGACAAAGTCAACACACAGTTACAACCCAAGATGTAAAATGGACACTTACTTACATATGCTGTAACATGGACACAATTTAATACATAGTTTTATAAATAACAGAATTATAACTGGGGAAACTTGCAAATCCCCAAAGACAGAACATTCCTACAAAACAAGTACTCTTGCTATCAATGCAAACTACTTTCTTTTAAAGAGTGTTATACTTTTTCACTTAGATGTAACATGGACACGAAACAAAATTATATTTTTTCCTTTCCATGTTACATCTTGGAAGCCATTATTGAAATTCGGCATTCATGTACTGTACTTTTTGCAAATAATGCCCAATAAAGATACTTTAACTAATTCTACATCATGCCTGCCTCTGTTTAATAATCGCTGTCTACTATATTGCGTGGTATTCATAAAATCTCTGTAAGTCAATGCTGATACATTGGGTGGTGTAATTGAAGACCAAGTTTACTTCAACCTCTCTCGCTTTACGTTGCGAATTCGCCACGAAAAAATTGCATGGACTTTAAAATATTATACGATCAAGTTGTTTCTTTGTTTGAGTTTCACTTAAATAAAAAAGGATGGCTTTGTTCCGATTTACGGGACTTAACATGATATCGATTTAAACTTTCACGTGGTGGTTGTCTGCCATATTGAAAATGAAGCCGCTCATGTGATGCAAAATACTTTTCTACCGTCTTCGTGTTTGTTAGAAGTAAACATGATTTATTTTAAGGCAACATAAAGTGTGATATTTTTTAATTTTGCCTTTTATCTTATATCTAGGGACATAACACTGTGGACTGGATTATCATATTGTGATATTACAATGCAATTTAAATATCTTATGAATTACGTAAGCGACATCAATTCGTTTCAAAGCACTTGCGTACTCGTTACGGGTTATAAATAAACTGTTCTGCACTATCTCCTTTTGGTAATAACGAGGTTTTGTGAATTTTTTAAAGACGTAACTATGGGGACACAAACTGTTACGTCACCAACCATTCAAAATATTTGTTTATTTCTTAATTATTATGATTTGTTTGACATTTACAAAGTATGATATGCAAAGAATTACCATCTGTATGAATACTCATACATTCAAATGCATGCCAAGGCTTCTGATTGGTGTAGTAGAAAAAGAAATTCAACACCACTATAAATGGTAACCTTTTCCGTCCAAAAACAGCATGTTTTAGCTTAATTTCTAGGCACTTGCTTCAGTAAACTATTTTTTTTAATAAATAATATGTAATATATATTCAACTTTCTAAAGACAACAAAAGTTGTATAAAGTGTACACAAGAATGAAAATATTTGAAGAATTTATGGGATGTAACCAAAAAATGCTGGACGGAAAAACCGTGTTCATATATGAAATGGATTTTGTGCAGTAGCTTGACTGATTACTAAGATTTGTTTGATTGTTTGAATGGTGTTTAACGCCACTTTCAGCAATTTTTCAGCTATTTCATGGCGTCCAGTTTTTATTGGAGGAAGCCGGAGTACCCGGAGAGAACCCCCGACCTGCGGTAGGAAAACTGGCAATCCTTGTCAATTAAGATTGGAGTCGAGTACACTGATTACTAAGAATGTCTTGTTTATGTTTTAACTTACAATAACCTACCCATGGCTGCTATCACGAGAATTGTTTTCTACTAATTGAATATTTTCCTTTTCTGTTATATGTTTTTCTTCAATTTTACGTTTTTAACAGGAAGCGATTTTTCATCAGGGAGTTTAGTGGGTTTACTTTCATTAGAATTTTCTATTATAATTTCATTTTCTTCTATTATATCACTTAAATCTATTTTTCTTTTAGACTTCGGAGTTGAAATTTCTGTTAACATTTTAGGAGTAAATTTAATGCTTCCAATAGTTGAAGGTGTTTTAATTAAATTTTCTTTGTTTGGAGAATTTAAAGCTGTTAAAGAATCTGGGGCCGGCTCAATTTCAATGTCATAATCATTAACATGTGGACCTTGTTTTCTACCTGACTTTTTATCAATTTTTTCTTATTATTTTTTGATATTGCTCTTAAACTAAAAATTTTATACCTTTGAATTGGCTGTAAACCTGTGCTTAATTTTGCTGCTAAAATATGAAAACAGGTAGATGTTGCCAAGTTTCTTTTGGAAATAAAGTGACACAATATTTAGCTTTTCTGCCTTGAACGATAAAAGCCCCTTGCTGTGGAACTAATGTTATTAAATTATTGTCAACAATAAACCGTGCCAAACACTAATAGTTTTTTGACTGGGGTGAAGCATTTTGGAGAAATCTTAGTAACTTTCCAATGTGAAAATTTGATGTAGTGACACTCGCACAAATTTCACTTCCGGTCAACTTTTATGTACTTTATTAACATTTATTTGCAATTCACTATATATCTTCATAAAGATCTTTTAAATACCTTCCAGATGCATTTTCAATTTTTTATTCTATGTCAAGCCGTTAAAAAGTTATGAACAAAACTATATGTGTTTTTATACTTCCGGCTTTTCCATTTCCGCGTTTTAGACCCACCCGGGTGGGTTTTCAAATCTGTACCTAAAAGTATCCTTAGTTACCCCCCCCCCCCCGCCCCCAGCGATAAAACTGGGGCAACCATGAATTATTTCTTAATTAAAGATACGATTGTTGTATGAAAATGTCGACTTTGTTGTTTAATTATCCATGTACTCTCCATGTAAACATTGAAACAAACCTTGATTGAATAATGTTGCATAATTTTGTGTCGCATTCCCATTTTGAAGTAAATTAGCCCATAATTAAAAATGCTGAACAGGG